>CM042154.1:103287161-103349661 GCA_023376005.1 Doryteuthis pealeii
TTTTTGGCATCATTACTTTGCTAAGAGTATTATTCTGAAAGTTAAACGTAATACCGGGCCTGGAGTTCGAACTCGCTTACTATGAAGACGTAGTGATGTGGCCGTGCGGCAGGTTAACCAATTTGCCACGGGGTTTCAGCCAACCGACAGGCAGACAATTGCATCTAAATTGAGATTTAAGATTTTTCTAATTTGTTGGAAAATTGCTATTGTGATTTATCTCCTGTGGGCATCAAGTAGACACTTTTAAATTTAAAGGAAATTACAATTTATTTCCCACATATCTCTTTACATTTCCAACAGCTTGCAACTGTTAAACACTTATTCATAGAATGTGGGATTTTTGCTCACATCAGAAACCGTTTTTTATGCAAATAATATAAAAGATCTATTTGAAAAGTCAACATAGATGGCATTCTGTCCTTTTTGAAGCAAATAAACATACCATAGAATATAAACATGAACCTGGTCAATACCGTACAAAAATAATCCCCAAGGATTCTAACACATCGGTAAAAGCGTTAACTACAAGTGTAAATATAGATACACAACATATATTATTTCCTACCCTCTTGGCATGAAATAACCCAAGACGGGTTCATATGCCGTTAAAATCCACCAACCAACAAACCAGCTAATCTTTACAATGCCTCATAGTAATCAAGTAGTAAAGTGATTTAACGGCTTTAGAAATTAAAGGCCTTGCGGATTTCAGTCTATTTCCCTATTAAGGATTTTTTTCAAATCATTAAATATCAATTATGTCTTTATTCCTGTTATTGCAATAAACCGGAAATGCCCAAAATGTAATCCGTTGCCTAAGAATAGTGGATTTTACTATCATTCAAGATCGTGCCATCCTCTTATAATCATCTCCCATTCATAATTTTTATTGATTATCTATTACGAATGTCAAATGGGAGAAAATTGTTTCTCACTAAAATGCTAAGAAGCGATGACCTACAGAAAACTATTACTGATGATGTTGTATTTACGGGTCATAGTAATGCCAATGAAGGGGTACTACTCACACCTCAGAAATTTAGTACGTGAACCTTACGATATGATTCAGTGTTCTCATAGTGAAATACATTTGTACGTTTACATACGAATGACCTAGATGATGAGTTTTTTTCAAGTTACGAGCTGTCAATTAGTCGATTTTTTTGCTTTGTATTGAGAGCTAAAATTTGCAGTTCGACTGACCTTTAGATATGTTCATGTTAATAAGTCTACAAAACTTAATTAATTAATTAATCTACAGCACTTAATTCTTTATATTCTATTTTATTAAGTTTTTAAATTGTACATTGATATTTTTCTTATTTATATAAACTTAACAAAGATAGGGAGTTGCTGGAACGGATCAATGGTATTTCAGTTTATTTCAATATGCAAAATTGATTTGATATACGAGGAAATTGAGTTTCATACGGAAAGAATTAAACTCATAAATCAAGGTATCAAGGTATAGAGAGTTTGGAACCGAGTTTGGTTTTTATTTATGCTCGTGTTTTTAATCTTTTTCTTTTCTCCTTTTCAATGGCGACAAGAGTTTAGCTCGCGCGAAAAATATTAGATCAAAATAAAATCTACCACGTGACATTTTTTTTAATATCTAAAGGAAAAGAAAGTATTTTTGCTGCAACAGAAACTTTATGATTACTTATAATTCAATAGTGATACAACCTGCTGGTATAGTAATAATAGTAATAATAAATCAGTTTCTGACAAGATGGAGACTAGCCATTAAGCAATGAAGTGGCCGATTAAATGATTTTTCTTTGATATTTCTAAAGATTATCGCTCCACACCCTCGTTAAAGTTTGATGAAGTTTCGTTGTTACTTTTACGTAGTAACTATATATATATATATATATATATATATATATATATATATATAATATATATATATATATATATATATATATATATATCTTTTTATTTGTTTAGAAGTGCTGATCAATAAGGTTTGATAATTTAAAAATTATATACAAATTTAGCTGTACCAAAGATTTGTTTATATATATATATATATATATATATATATATATATATATATATATATATATATATATATATATACATACATATGGGTGTAACATATGGATATGAATCCGACAATATATAGAAATAGGAAAAACAAATTGTTCCCAAATATCCCTCACATTTTGAACAACATAAATATTTTTTTCTTCTTTTTATCATATTGACTTGAAGAAGATTATATATAAAGCGAAACGCTTAAAGGTTGACATAAATATAATAAATTCAACTTTTTGGGAACAATTTGTTTTTCCTATATATATATATATATATATATATATATATATATAGAGAGAGAGAGAGAGAGAGAGAGAGAGAGGGAGAGAAAGAAAGAGAGAGAGAGAGTGATTTACCATAACTATTTGAAAATAATTCTACATATTAAATTTATTCAGGAAATCGCTATTAGTTTCAATCACGGCATCCAGACTACGTCCGAATCTGTTCAAATTGATAACTGCTGTCGTTATCCTTTCAGTTCATCTTTGGTGTTTCACTTATTATTTTTTTGTCTATCGCTCACGCGTACCACATGCATAATTAAATCTGGGAAGTCAGGTGGTCAGATGTTAGGGGTTGATGTTGCCGCTGAAATTCATCTCATAAACAACACTGTGTTCTCCTGTTTGTGTGCCATGGTGCAGAATCTTGTGTGGACAGATGGAGTGTCTTCCAGTAGCCGTTCTTTCTATTGAGAGCACCACAATCTCCTCCAAGCACTTGATGTAAGACTCCGTGTTCAGTCTGGGGCAATGAGGGAAGTGGAATGGATGCATAACTACACTATCGCTTATGCACACACCAAACATCACGATGTAGAGTGTGTGTTTGCTTTTCACCACAATCGGAACAACTTGTGGGGATACAGTAAGCCATTGCTTGTTCTGTGATTTCATCACTGATCCTGGAAAGATTTTTCTCATTCGAAAAACAAAAAAAAAAAACAAAGCATGTTTGGTTGGAGGGGGTGCTTGAGTTGGTTGAAAATCTTTGCAGCGTGGTATTTTATCATGTTCTTCATTGGCCCGTTCTCATCAATATGATAGATACCAAATGTCTTCAGATAGAAGCTGTTTGATAAGAAATTCTGACACGTCTTGCACTGTTAAACACTAACTCATAGAATGAGGGATTTTTGCTCACAACAGAGACCATTTTATTTAATGCAGATAATATGATGTATGTATGTATGTAAGTCCGGGAGTAATCTATACATATATAAAGGGCAGTTTGTGTGTATGTATGTCCGGTGGTAATCTATATATAAAGGGCAGTTTGTGTGTATGTATGTCCGGTGGTAATCTATACATATATAAAGGGCAGTTTGTGTGTATGTATGTCCGGTGGTAATCTATACATATATAAAGGGCAGTTTGTGTGTATGTATGTCCGGTGGTAATCTATACATATATAAAGGGCAGTTTGTGTGTATGTATGTCCGGTGGATCTATACATATAAAGGGCAGTAGGCGTGTATGTATGTCCGGTGGTAATCTATACATAATAAAGGGGAGTTTGTGTGTATGTATGTCCGGTGGTAATCTATACATATATAAAGGGGAGTTTGTGTGTATGTATGTCCGGTGGTAATCTATACATATATAAAGGAGTTTGTGTGTATGTCCGGTGGTAATCTATACATATATAAAGGGAGTTTGTGTGTATGTATGTCCGGTGGTAATCTATACATATATAAAGGGCAGTTTGTGTGTATATATAAGGGCAGTTTGTGTGTATGTATGTGGTAATCTATACATATATAAAGGGCAGTTTGTGTGTATGTATGCCTGGGGATAATCTATACATATATAAAGGGCAGTTTGTGTGTATGTATGTCCGGTGGTAATCTATACATATATAAAGGGCAGTTTGTGTGTATGTATGTTGGTAATCTATACATATATTATATGTATGCCTGGGGATAATCTATACATATATAAAGGGCTGTTTGTGTGTATGTATGTCTGGAGGTAATCTATATACAACATAGATGACATTGTGTCCTACTTTAGGGGAAACATACCATAGAATATAAACATGAACCTGGTCAATACCATACAAAACTAATCACTCCGCATGATCCCCAAGGATTCTAAGACATCGTTAAAAGCGTTAACTACAAGTGTAAATATAGATACACAACATATATTATTTCCTACCCTCTTGGCATGAAATAACCCAAGACGGGTTCATATGCCGTTAAAGTCAACCAGCCAGCAAAGCAGCTAATCTTTACAATGCCTCTTAGTAATCAAATAATAAAGTGATTTAACTATAAAGGTTAACTATAAAATTGTAAATATAGTTACGCAATATATATTATTTCCTTGTCTCCCGTGTCTTCGTAATGGAGCTTAATGCATGCATGTCAAGCAGTACAGCATGCCATGTTTAAAAAGATTTGAGGAGTGAATTGTATTATGATGCTGCGTTCCTCACAGACAGTACCCAACTGACTCTAGTTTGATATATATATATATATATATATATATATATATATATATATATATATATATATATATATATATATTTGTGTGTGTGTGTGTGTTTGTGTGTATGTATGTAATAAATTATCATCAAATAAAAAATATTTAATAAAAATAGAATATATATATAATGATGCACATCAAAACAGCAGTTTCACTCAATAATTAGCAGATTAAGAACACCTAAAAGTCTAACCAACAAATCTAGAAATAGAAATCGTTTTATAATATGGTTCAAACCCACTTAATGAAAACTAATATCTACATAGGTGAAATGTTCTTTAAGTTAATTGATAAACACTTCAACATCAATAACCCATCAAATGAAATATTTAAAAGGAAAATTAGTTCCTCATGTACAAAGAGAATAGAACACAATAAAAAAAAACTAATAAGACTACAAAAAAATCATAAAAAACAACATTAAAAAAACAACAAATGGAATTTATTGCAACTGTAAAACTAAAAGCAATTGTCCATTTAGATGTTTATGTAAATCTAGGAACATTGTATACCAGGCACAAATATTTCCAAAAGTAAAAAAAAATTGAAGGAAAAAGGATCTATTTCTGCAACACCAGCACACCCTGAAAATTTAGTTTAGACAATCTATAAAACAGACAAAACACATTGGCAAAATTCATGATTAAAGATGGTAACAATCTACACCTCTTACCCTGTACATTAACTAAAGATTAATAACTTAAAAAAAACAACAGAAATTCTGTTTTTTTTTCAAATGCTTTGCTTCCTCTAAACTGATACGTAGTTTAGCAACCTGTAGTTTGAATTCACCACAAAAAAATTTCATTCGAATCAAGCGCGCCATTAATCTTTAGAAGTAAAAAAAAAATTCCCTAACTTCACAAGACGTACACCCCTCCGCAACCACACATGTTCACAACTCTACTTATATTGCAGACTTCTAGTCGCCTCAGAAAAAAAAATGTTTTTAAGTGCCCATCCCTGATTAGTCCAGTTTCTTGTGGAATGTACAAATCCATATGCAAATATGTACTTGCCAAAAAGCTGAAATGTTCTAAAGCATGAAGCTGACAGTGATAGCAATTGTAGTTGGAGCCCTTGGATCAATCTCAAAGAAACGGGTAAAGAGACTGGATAAAGTAGAGATCAGTGGAAGAATCGAGAACATCCATTTTATAGCGCGATTAAAATTAGCTAGAATGCCTAGAAGAATCCAGGAGATCCTGCCACTCTGACTCTTTTTTGCATATTAATAAGTAATATACATAATAACTGTATATTAATGTAACATTTTTATGTAGTTATTAATGTAACATGTACATAATATGTGTGAAGAAAGGAAGTGAATCCGACGGTAAAAAAGTTTAAAGAATATTCTCTTGCAACCTGAAACACACATCGTTTATCAATGTAACCATACTTATACATACAAATACACACACACACACACACACACACACACACACACATACACACACACACAACCTTAAGGTTTATTTCCGCTGTCGTTTATCGCAAAAGATGTATACACACACGCACACGCGCGCGCGCAACCACACACCTAAAAATGCACAATGTTTCCTTTCGATACACACACTTACACCGTCCCATACTCACGCCGTAAATTGAATATTTGACGTCATATTTCAAACCGTCTCCCCTTTTTTCAAACCTCAAACATTTTTAAACAGATTGAATAACAAGGACTACCACTCGCTTTTCTCGTTATTCTGTGATAAAAAAAATTTCTTATCACCTTCCATATACCAACAAATGCCCTGAAGATGATCGAATTAATAGATCGAGACACTGCAGCGTCGGCCAATAAACTCACCACTTAACCCATTTAAACCTGTGTTTTTTTCATTTTTCTTAATATACTACATAATAATATGTATATTATTACATTAATATCAACTAGCGAGACCGGTGGAATTTCCACGAAACGAAACAAAAATCAAGATGTGCTATTTAAGCCAAAAACGATGATTTGCAATTTCATTACCTATAAATCCTAGCAAATTACCAAAATATATTCGGTAATTCACAATTCTAATATTACACATAAATCAAATACGTAACTTTTGAAAAGATTTCCAGTTGTGCATTTAAGCAACGCAAGATCCTTTGGAATTATTCATTTTTAAAATTGGGTCAAATAAATTGGGATAAATAAGACATCTGCGATTAAGCGACACTATTGGACTTTTTGTACGGTGTCTTTTTAAACAGAGGGTGTTGCAGGATGATAACGGACAGAAGATTTACGAACAAGCGTATTATAATATCAATAGGCTACCTATTAAGTACCAATTACTATGTACAGTAGTGAAAATATGCCTTCTTCCAATTTTCCCCCTATTCAAGTCTCGGTTTCATGTAAATCCCCACTAAAAGAAAAAAAAATTGAAAAAAAATGTAAATGTTAAATATTTTTGCTATGAAAATTTAAAAATCGTAAAATGTTGTTTTAGCGTCTCAAAGATTTTGGGAATTTCTCTGAATGTACTGAAATCCAATGCTTTTTAATCGTAATCTAATACATATATATCTTGCGTGCCATTATGCATTATTACCCTACAAAAATGGCAGAACCAAAACGAATGGACATATTCAAATGCTACTGTAATGTATGTGTTAAAATACAAATGTATTTTTTGGGGGGTGGGAGGAGGGACTGTAACCTACTTAAAATGGCAGTACAAAAATGGATAGACACTTCTGACGTTTAGTCTTTTATAAATCCAGGTTGTTGTTGCTACTGTAATCTATGCTAAAGCACAACATCTGCTGTAATAAGTAATTGAGAGTTACCTCCGCAACCTTGTGATTACATCCCCTTTGGAGAACTCTCTAGGGAATACTCGACTATATAAACTCTTATTAAGTGTACCAATTATTCTAAGTAGAACAAACAAAGACTATCGGTGTTATCGTTTGTCATTACACCTGTATTTTCGATTGGGGTGGCATATTCCTTAAGAAATTAAAGGTATTTTTTATAATCAAAAACAACACTTAGAATTCCCCATTTTGATTCAGATACCAGACACATCACACACTTTTTTATTCTTTCGATTATGTTTATTCAATACCACGATAGGTGGTCTCCAGTTCTCCAGAATCCAATTACAAACTTCGAAACGGAATTACAAATTAACACACTCGCAACCAATTAGCAACATGGAGGAACGGTGATAGAAATATAAAAGGAAATCTCAAAGCTATACCAAAAATAACGTGTTAAAAAATGATGTTTCATTCTTGAGTAATTCCACTGGTTGTCGATAACAAATTGCCGCCATACGACGGTCTGTTCTCAAGACAATGTGTAAGATCATTTCTCTAGCTGTTGATGTCAACGCCTTGCATTTGGAATATGGCTGGTATTAATAAAACATGCTTGTGTTGTAGTTGATTGCAATCTCTAGTTGCGCTTGCGCAGTGTGCTAATGATTTTTTTGACCTTTCTAGCATCTCGGCTTATCAAATATTCATGGCTGGCAAGGCGGGATTCAGATTATACAACCAATCCCTTAGTAACGCCATTAGATATTTCAAACTTATTCCTGTTTGATTTCTCTGTTTAAATGCCATATTAATCTTCATGGGTTAGTTAATGCCAGAGCCGCACTTGTATAAGAACAGTAGTGGTAATATTTATCTTATAACTGGGGTTAAATTAATTCTGACAGTACATAGGATGGATATGTAAGCATGTGGGAGCATGGGGTTATTTTATTTGAGGTGGATATGGGCTAAAAAAATAAACTTTTGTGCCACTGGTGTAAAGAAGAAAAAACTGTTTATGTTTTATGCTCTGTAAAATAAAACATACCATATGGATTAAGTTGTAGAATGCATCGACTGCACCTCTGCAGAGAGGTAAAATCTCTTCAATAAGGCTACCTGTTAGGCACGGATGGTGACCCGTCATCCTTTAGACTAGGGTGCAGTCATAAAGACCCCCGCCTATAAATCGGCCGGTCATGTCAAGCCCTGGCATTTATATATCCCCTTTTCACTGGCGCTAGACCAAGGAGATTGTTCTGACGTCTGAGGAGAGGTGTCACACTTAACATCAGCTTCTCAATTTACCGCACAGGTCCCTGTGCTACTCATACGCTGGGTTGGCAAGGGCCCGTATTGATCCCGGGACCTTGTGATTCTAAGCCAGACGCTCCGCCGACTAACAGAAATATCAAGATAATAAGTTCTTTGTTTTTATAGATTATCATCCTATATAGGGTTATTTAATGCCAATTGATCGCCAAGTAAAGGCCAAAGTGGATTTTTGCACGTCACAGACTGATCAGCTACTACTGGTCCCCACCTACAACTGACAGGTGAATCAATATGGGGAGATTATCTTACTCCTTTTCAGAGGTCCAGTCGGCATATTCTACACCTCTAGACGACAGGGACTAAGACTATGGTTTTGAAGAGTACACTTTTTTTATAGAAAAACAGGAATCAAGTGATTCGTTTATATATTTGATGTATTGTACATAAAGCCAGTTTTGTTTCTCATTGCAAAACACAGGTTTCTTATGAAAGAAATGATCAAATTAATTTATGGGATTCCCTTAAAGTGGAGAACATGAGATTTTCTTGAGAAGATATAACATAAAGGTTTCATCAATTTGCGTAAAACAAATCCATATAAAGAATAATTGGAGAAAAAGATTATATAGGATTCGATTCTTCCATTAATTAAAATGGAGCTAATTATTCATTAAATTCATGTTAACATTTCTATAAAAAGTACAAGTTTATTTTTATAATTCCAAGAATCAACAGAAACATTTTCAGTACCAAATAAATACTTCCATTTCAATTAATGAAATTTGATAAAGCCGTTATTGAAATGTTGAGCCTTGCTTCTCCTGATAATAGGAGTAAGGTAATAAGGCACATGACAACCGATTATTGAGGTAAAGAGTTGAATTGTTGGAAATTAAACAAATATTATCTGAATACACTTGAAGATTTGATTAAAAAAATAACCAATTAATCTATATAAATCTTCGAGGCTGGAAGTATTGTCACAATTGTCACAATTTAAAAGATTCAATTCAAATTAAAATCCTGATCTGTTCCTGGTCAATAAGTTTGGTCGCTTTCGTCTAGGGATTTTGTAGTGTAAAAGAATGTTTGCTTTCCGAATGTGAATTATCCTCTACCTGGGAAGTGATTTCTTACAGGTCATAAAACCCTGCAACGTCTTTGTAACGTTTTCATTTTCTCTAGACGTCTCGTTCGTATCTTAACAGAATCAGTTTCTACTCGTGAGCTGAAGTCAGACTCAGAATAAAACTGCCCTTTCTTTGGGAATCTGCGTTTTATGGACTTGCAAAGGGAGCGGAAGTCTGCACACGTCACAAGTTCGTCTCGCAGAAATTACTTTTAACACGAGACCTGTTTTTTATAAATTCGGACTCCAGGAGCGGCCATGTTTCCTCTCCCGTATGTTTTGTATGCAAGATCCCTTCCACGCCCTCTTCACCCAAGGAGGTAACTCATTTCTCCTCTAGTTACAAATATATTTTATAATCGCTGTGTAGTTGATCCTGTCTTATTTCTGTGATTACTCTATGCGTTTTACAACTGTTTGCTTTGTCGATTCTGTGTGCGTCTACTACCTTTAATGATGCACAGAAATATATTTTTATAGAAAGAAAGACACCCATTTCCATTATTAATAGATATGAATATGAAGCCATTTAGGAATTAGTAAAAGTAAATGTTATGCACGCTTGGTACGAGGTGGCATTATTTCACTATGATTGATATTAATTCAATACTTATGATTGATGAATCCTGGGTGATTCTGTCAAGACAAGGAGACTGAATCCACATAAAAAAAGACGGCGGATTCAGCGGAGTAATAGTAGCAAGACAAACGAATAATGTTATTGTGTCCGAAATTCCTTTTCTTATCGTTGTGTATTTGTTGCTGTGTTATATTTGGGATTATCTCAGGCGTTTTCCAACTGGTTGCTTTGTCGATTCTTTTTGTGTCTACTCCTTTTACTGGTCCACAGGACGTGGATTAGTGCTACTTGGTTGGAGCTTCATGAAACCGGACGAGAGGTTAGGAGGAATTGGTTGCAGAATACGTTGGCATCTCTAAAAACGATACAATTCTTCGTTAACGATAATAAAAGATATATGTTATTGTAATATGATTATGTAGCCATTTACAAAGTAAAGTATTAAAAGGAAATGATAATCACGCAAAGTGCTCGTGGATATTATTTCAATATGATTTAAATTAATTCAATACTTATGATTGATGAGTCCTGGGTGATTGTGACAAGACAAAGACACTGAATACACATAAAAAAGAAGGCAGATTTGGCGGAGAAACAGAAGTAAGACAAAGGATTAACGTCATTGTGTCCCAAATTTTAGGTGCGTTACTATTTTTAAAAAGTCAACGTGCTATGATTTTCCTCGTATATTTGTTTCTTAGAGGTGTGTGTTGTGCAATGGTTATTGTCGTACGAAATGGACACGCAGAACTGAGTTCAAATTCTAAACGAGTCTGTTTGCATTTCACATATCGCTAATACACTTGTGTCTTCAAGTATTTTCGCTCCAGTTATGGTGTAATCAATAGGGTAAACTAGGCTCTTTCACCTTGGCTCGGCAACCAGTCTAGAAGTAGGAAAACTCTGACTTAAAACGTGTTAAACGGTAGCATCTTGCTCGTTGTGAAGAGGTTGGGTAAATTCATATACATATAATTAAATAGCTTCAATGATTGAATGTATTTGCAACACCCATACTTTGTGTACACACACGCACACGCACACATGCATAGACGCATATATATATATATATATATATATATATATATATATATATATATATATATATACTGTAGTGTGAGATGGTCACTATTTCAGATTTTGCTGGAATAGTGTACCAAAGGCAGAATTAATTGGTACAGTGCTCAATATAAAATAGAGCTGTTATATAATATAATAAGATAGAAACATCTTCACCTGATGAATGCATCGCATGAAACCAATATGGTTGTGAATGTTCCTTCGTCACCCAATAAATAGATATGTAAAACCTATATATTTATCTTATTATATTATATATATATATATATATATATATATATATATATATATATATATATATAAGAAATTTCTCAAGAAATTTTCTCTTGGCGATGACCTAGGGTATAAACTAGTTGAGAACAATTCAAAAATAAATAATATGAAAGAAATATTCCTGACTCTCTTATTTTTTTGTAATCATATATATATTATATATATATATATATATATATATATATATATATATATATATTATATATATATATATATATATATGTGTGTGTGTGTGTGTGTGTGTGTGTGTGTTGTGTGTGTGTGTGTGTGTGTTATTCTAGAAATGATTATATTAGTTATTTTATAATCCCACATGTTCTGCCTTACCTGACTTAGTCGTCTCGTCTCGTATAAATCAGAAAAACAATATCCATCACAAGTAGAACGTGACCTGTATACAATAGAATTTATAAACAGAAGTAAAAGATTACATTTTTTTCCTCTGACTTTGATGCGCGTCACTAATTCAAAAAAGAAAAAAGAATAATAATATCTAAAAAAAAAAAAAAAAGATTCTGTCTATTTTGTTCGAAGACAGCAAACATAAAGGATTAGACTGGCTTTGCGTATCAATTGGATTATGTCGTTTTGGTTGAAGCATCAAAGATTAGATTTTTCTGGAAGAATCCTTTCTGATCTTCGACGATTGCATCCACCCGGCAATCATGTTCTCTTTCTTCTCTTTTTCTTTTTTTTTCTTTCTTTTTTTTATGAAGATGTTAAAGTTGTGCTTTTTATCCAGCGATTTACAAATTTCTATGTTTGAATTCTCTTTTTTAATTTTCTGAGAACTCGCAAATATAACAGTCACAAAGCCATCATCAAAATCAAGTCGAAAACTTGTTTTTTTTATCCAAGAGTTCCACATTTCGCTAATCTTCTGTACTCTCTGAATTTTCTAGCTTCGACTGAAGATAAAGTGGTAGCAAGTCACCCTTTTATTACGCTCTCGCCGATATTCTATTTTCTCAGAACTCGTAAATATAAAGATTTTGAGAAATCGAAAAAATCGGAAAAATATGGTAACAAGAGAGGTTAGGAGAAATGGGTTGCCGAAGACGTTGGCATCTCTAAGAACGAGACAACTCTTCATCATCATCATCATGTCGCGCATACAGCACGGGTATCCATGACAATCTTTCGCCAACCTTCCCTATCATTCATTGCTCCTGGGAGCTCCTCTGCGCAGCAGCCAGCATCCTCACATAGCTGGTCAATGTACGTCCTTGCTGGGCGCCCCACACTTGTATGTCATGTGTTGGCTTCGAAAGGAGAACGTCGCTCACGAGTTCATCCTTGCTTCTCCAGCAGTGTCCTGCATGTCTTGTCCGTCTCGCTCGGATAGTTTGTGAAATGGGGGACAGGTGACCGTACAGCTGTTTCCTTGTGGGGTGCTGCTTCCATGACTTGTTCAAGACTGCGCGCAGCATTCTTGTGAAGCTCCCATCTATCTTATTCTCAAGGCGCTTTGTTAGGGTCCAGGTGGTGCAGCCATATATAGCACCGACACAACCACAGCCTGGAAGAATTGTCGCTTTAGCTTGTCAGGGAGATCGGACCTCCATATGACTGATAATCTATTTGTAGCCGACCATGCCTTTGCTATCCGTGTATTAACATCGCTCTCTGTGGAGGAGATATTACCACCCAGGTACGTGAATTGTTCTACTGGCTTAAGAGGCTTGCCGTTGAGTGTGGAGATATTTCCTTTATTTTTGAAACTTATGAACTCTGTTTTATCAGAGTTCACATAGAGGCCAATATTTTTTGCTGCTTTTTCTAAGCTATGTAGCAGTGATTCAGCCTGTGTTGGTGTATCTGCAAGAAGTGCAAGGTCACAGTTAACGATAATTAATTCAATACTTATGATTGATGAGTCCTGGGTGATTGTGACAAGACAAAGACACTGAATACACATAAAAAAGAAGGCAGATCACGTGCTATGATTTTCCTCGTATATTTATTTCTTAGAAGTGTGTTGTGTAATGGTTATTATTGTACGAAATGGACATGCTTGAACAGAATTAAAATTCTGAACGAGTCTGTTTGCATTTCACGTTGGTGTGTTGAAATTGCATATCAGCATGCACAGGTCTTTGTTATTTTTTTGTTTTGTTTTTTGCCGTATATAAATTTCAGGTCATCTAATGGCGAATCAAGTAATTTTAATATCCAGTTTCTTACAGTATCTGCAGTTATTTTAATGGAAACCCATATACATATTGAGCAGACCCATCGCAACATAACATAGATGATCTTATGGAAACGTGCTTTCAGCGTTGGCCCATAATTCTGGCCTTGTACCACAACTAACCTAAGCTTAGCAAATACCAACTACCAGGACCTACTGGATATATCACAGTATGAATTATTTAATGCACACATACATATACACACATATGCACGCGAACAAACATACGCCCACAAATGTTTTATGTGTAGGATGCGTATTGGTGTATGTGAGCTTTTATGTGAGTATTAATGAGTGTGTGTGTATCTGTGAGTTTTTATACTATTATACAATAGCATATTTCTAATACAGATATAGGGCACTCTCCTAATAATACCGCATATATTAGTCCACCACTGACTCAACAGGTGAAATAGTGATAATCATACAGTTGGTTGTGCACTCTAGGGGGATCGCGCTGACGGCCGCCAACTCAAGCGTAAACGCAACGCTCTTCTATATAAGGAATGGAGCACTCTGTGACGGCCTTTACACACAAAGCGATGTGTGTATTAAAACAGTTAAAATCCCCTTCCCATTCTGTAAGTGAAGACAGCCAAATGGTTAAGGTGCCGGACTGATACCCAACCGATCGGATTTCAATTCCAGCTGTAGGTAGCTTACAAAATGTCTAGCCACACTGAAGAGACTTTATAAGGCGAAACACGTGTCTGTGGATGACCATATATATATATATATATATATATATATATGTGTGTGTGTGTGTGTGTGTGTGTGTGTGTGTGTGACATGCAAATTCTGTGAATACCGCGTGCGACAGGGAGTACACTGGACGGCTGTTTAAACCTATATTATGTCTCATCAGCAGTGTATACTGTGATCTACCCCCGACAGAGATCGAACCAATGACCATAGACACAAGGTTATGCAGTTGTGCATTTATCATTTAATTTAACGAGTTTCGTGTGTGGCGTATGCCGGTGGAGTCTCTGGCTCTTAAAATCTGTCGGGGGCGGATATCGCGGTATAAACTGCTGATGAGACCTAATATAGGTCTAAACAACTGTCCAGTGTCCCGAACGTCACACGCGGTATTGGCCGAATTTGCTTGTCCGGATTATTTAATTATAATGATCCCTCTCTATTTTTATATGTATATCTATCTTCTATTATTATACTGAAGCTGAGCGAATCAACTTTTGCCACCTAAAGGCTTTTTTCCTAGACAGTTTAATGCCTTTGAATCTAAAAATATAAAATTTAAAACATAAATTTAGGCATTTCATGTTTTAAATTAATTTTGTATAGTGATTTAACATAGCAGAAATGCCTAATTAAGTCAGAAAGTTTTGAAATAAAATCACTGATGCATTATAAGATTCATTTATTGATAAATCAACAGTGAAAATTTTATTAAAACTTAATCAAAATTGGAAAATTCCCTGATTTTCGGATTTTTTTTAATGGGATGGGGTAAATTTATTTTGTAAAATACAGATTTTACGTCATAGACAGCGTTGACGGCCATGTTTATGATAAATTTCAGCAAAATTGACCGAAAAATAGTTTAAAATGTATAAAAAAATAAATTACATTATTGTGATTTTTTTCAACAATTTAACGCGAGCTCAATGGGTGACCCATCAGCTCACGTATTTTCTAGTATATATATATATATATATATATATATATATATATATATATATGTGTGTTCTGTGCGGTGTTGGCTCAGGACTAATGAGTTTTTCATTAGGTTTGGGAGAGCACATGTCAAATTATCGGTGGCTGACAAGCTGTTTATTCTATTTAAAGACAGGGTAATTAAGTTTGAAATTAAATCCAAGTGGCAATTTTATTCATTTCTGTTCTTGTTTTTCAATTATTGATTTTATGTTCATATCTTTTTCCTTCGACAATTCGTGAATACATGTTAGTTGGTTGGTTGGTTGGATTTTATGGCATATCAAATGATAAGATTTTATATAAGATTTAAACACTTAATTTTTATATAGTTTTATATTTTTTATATTTATTTTTATATATTTATAAATTATTTTTTATATTTTTATTTTTTATATTTTTTTTATATTTATTTTTTTTTTATTTTTTTATAGATTTATATAAGATTTAAACACTTCTTTCAACATATTTATATATATTCATATATAAGATTTAAGATTTTATATAAATTATAAGATTTTATGGCATATCAAAATTAAATCCAAGTGGCATATTTGTTTTGGGGCGTTTTATTCATTTCTGTTCTTGTTTTTCAATTATTGATTTTATGTTCATATCTTTTTCATTTCCTTCGACAATTCGTGAATACATGTTAGTTGGTTGGTTGGTTGGATTTTACGGCATATCAAACCTAGCGTTATTATATACCGAATACATTTTGTTTGTTCATTCTCAACATGTATACAATATTTTTAAAATAATTTTTGAAAATACATATTTGAAACTCATTTTTCTATTTAAGACATATATAGGGCCTTAACATTTACTACCACTCCGGGTTATAGTGGACAGGGGAGTAATGGCAATGAAGGGTACTCTAAACCCCTCAGAGATCCAGAATTTGAACCTCACCATTAGATGCAGTTTAACGTCATACCCAGGCACCGACATGTGGTGGTACAGTATAAAACGAAATCACAGCTTAATGGACTCCGTCAAAAACATTGATTCTCATTTGCTTGCGTTTTAACTCATAGGTAAATACGTAGACAGACAATCTCGTCACTGGAATGCCATGGATATAGAGAGAGAGAGAGAGAGAGAGAGAGAGAGAGAGAGAGAGAGAGAGAGAGAGAGAGAGAGAGAGAGAGAGAGAGAGTACACGAATGGACATTTGAACAAATCCTTTCATTTGTTCCCCTCATAGTGAATTAATTCCTAACCGTTAGGCATGACATAACCCCAGACAGACTGATATGTCGTTAAAATCAATAAACAACAACAATCATAGTGAATTAAGATCCCCTAAAGCGCGCTAGTTAATATATATATATATATATATATATATATATATATAATGAATAGAGAATAAATGAGAAAAGTATTGGCATGAAAAGGTGCTCAATGCTAATAAAGCAGAGCATATTTATAATCAATAGTAATTATGTATTGGATTGTTTAGACCTATATTAGGTCATAACATAAAGTTTCATGGTTA
Source organism: Doryteuthis pealeii (assembly GCA_023376005.1). Classification (NCBI taxonomy): domain Eukaryota; kingdom Metazoa; phylum Mollusca; class Cephalopoda; order Myopsida; family Loliginidae; genus Doryteuthis; species Doryteuthis pealeii. The sequence continues at coordinate 103,304,175 of CM042154.1, forward strand.
TGCAATCCTCAGATGAGTCAAATGGTTGAGATCTTAAAAACCAGTAGTCAAAATTTGAAAAGATTTTGACTACTGGTTTTTAAGATCTCAACCATTTGACTCATCTGAGGATTGCATAACCATGAAACTTTATGTTATGAGTGCAAATTCATAATATAATTACTATTGATTATATATATATATATATATATATATATATAATATATATATATATATATTCCTAAAAGGAACTGCTAATTCATCTTTGAATAACAGTTTCTTTTTTAGGAAAATCTTGACTGGATACATGAGCGTAAGTTGGAAAAATATGAAGATCTACGAGAACAATGCGTCAAAAACAGATGGATAAATAACGGATGTATTTCCTATCAAAGTCGGATGCCGGGGATTTATTACAAACTCAACCTTGGCATTTTTGTCTAAACTTGGACTTTCTCCAATAGACATGAGGACATACATAAAAAAGATGCAGGATAAAGCTCTATCCACATCAGCGTGGATATGGCAATCCTACAATGTGACACCAAACCGACAAAGTCTCGTGGTATCGTGAGATACTGCTGGGGCGCTCGTAATGATGCTCGGCCTGAATCATGCTTGAACCTAGTCATCATCTGATGGGGTTTTGTTTTATTATGGAATTACCCTCATAAATACACCGATTAGACACGATAGAGGTAAAAAAACTATCAAAAATTTACCCAAGAGTACTGAAGATGATAAACTTAGAATGGACCATTTGTGACCATTTTTGGTTAGAATGGATCCAAGAAAGTTGTCAAAATTTTTTTAAAAGACATGCTGGACACTACTAAAGAAGCAAGTACGAACTCATGAATAACATTCACCTGTGAAAACCTGCACATTGGCTCGCCAGTGTGGACCATCCAGCAAGTACCTACATTGATAATCTCTGGATTCTGCACAGAGAACCTCCTGGGGGGGGGGCGATGGCCGATAGGACGAGAGATTGTCATGGGTATGTGTACTGCCAACACGACCTGATGATGATGATGATGATGATGATGTGGGTGGCAATGCTAAGAGAGAGAGAGAGAGAGAGAGAGAGAGAGAGAGAGAGAGAGAGAGATTCAAGGGAATCCGTGTTGCCAGCACGCTTTGATGATTTTGATGATGATGGTGATGATGATGATGATGATATCCTATGCCACCATCTCAAGTGGATTTAGTTTATTTAAAAAGTACTCTCAGACATCACTTCTCTTATAGAAAAAAATAGTAACTTTATTTTTCTCTGTGTGAAATTTTTACTTTTCTTTTACTGAATCAACAGAGTTGAGTGACGGTACTTTTACGAAGTTCTTCAGGAGTTCAACCAAAATGTGAAGAGGCAGAAGACATTTTTTTGCGAGACTATCAACACCGTACGCAGTTCTTTGTACAATGTTCTGACATACTTAAAGAATTCTGATCACGGATTCTGAATCAGATTATTCAATTTAGTCGAAACACAAGATTTACTCCAGGAGGGAATTTATTTTTTCACTGTCTTTTGTTTTTCTTCTTGAAACCGGCTCTGTTGTCAGAACGCTGGAAAATCACAATGCAAGAGAAAGTCACTCCATTAGGTGTTCTTCCCACGCTTTGAAAATCTCTGTCTCTGTCCCTGTCTCCCCCCTCTCTCTCTCTCTCTCTCTCTCTCTTTCTCTCTCTGTCAGTCTGTCTGTCTGTCTGTCTGTCTCTCTCTGTGTAGATATTGCAGCATTTAAAAGCAGCAATCATATATATATATATATATATATATAATATATAATATATATATATATATATATACCAAACCCACCGAACGAGTAAGCTGTGACAAAGGGTCGCTAGTATGGGGCTTCCAGCGAGGATCCAACTCACTATTTAATTGTGATTGATTGGCGAGACTAGCTTCAGACGCCCTATTTACTCAAACCTTTTCCCATGGGTAGGAGTTGACACAAGGTTGCAAGTATGGCGCACCCACCGAAGATCCAACTCACTATTCAGTAGTAATGTTTCTGCAAGATTAACTTAACCATTACTCAACGATTGGACACCTTAGAAAATATTATTAGAGTATCGTAGTATTTAATTAACCCTTCTAATCGAGCAGGAGAGGACACAAGGTCAATTTCTTAAGCAAAGTTTAACAGTATTTCTCTGAATGTTTTAGATGAGGCTTGAAGATTAGTATTATTAGTGTTATTCGGACTATTGTCCCCATCTTCATTGTTATTTGTACAACGTTTCGGCCGATATACCCTCCGGCCTTCTTCAGGTATTTCTTGTCGGACTCGGGAACCTTCTCGGACTCGGGAACCTTCTTTTCGAACTCGGGAACTTTCTTCTCGTATTCGGGAGCCATCACGGAACTTTGAACCTAACCCTTTATTTATTCCCCGGGGGTATCCTGTTCTCATTCCGCTAACCATAGCTGGGGTAGGAGTTGTGCGAAACGTTGTACAAATAACAATGAAGATGGGGACAATAGTCCGAATAACACTAATAATACTAAAGTTTAAAAGGTTTAAATTCAGAGTTTACCTTCTACCTGATTCGGGTCGATGACTCCATTTTTATAACGATAACCATTACACTACACACCTTCATGAATTATATATACATATAATGAATAGATAGGAATAAGCAAATGATTTAAGATCGTTTGGCAAATCAAAAAAGTGCTCTAATATTGGCCATCAGAGCAGTATAATACATAAAAGAAATTAAAATCTCAACTCTTTTTATTATATGATTTTTAGTAAGATATCAATGTATCGGTCAATATCTCATTCTCTCTTAATATTTTTCTCTCTTACTTTGCTGTGTTCTTTTTTTTAACCACCTTTACCTCTCTCTTTTCTCTGTCTCTCTCTGTCTCTCTGTCTCTCACTCTCTGTCTCTCTTTTTCTCTCTCTCACGACCCGCCCTCTCTTTCTGTCATTCTTTCTTTCTGTTCCTGTCTATTGTTATCCTTGTTTTTTGTTTTGTTTTGTTTGTTTTACTTTCATTCCCGTTCACCCTCTATCTTTCATACTCTTCTTTTCTCTGTCTCTGTCTCTCTTGTTCTCTCATGTTTTTCTTGTCTTCCCTATCTCTCCGTTCTCTCCGTTCTCTCTTCCTCCCACTTTATATTATTTCGTTCTCTCCAAGTCTCCCTTTATTACTGTTACTGTTCTATTTTACGGGACTGCGACATGGTTTTAAGCGAGTTCAAACTCAAGACACGCAATTACGCTCACCTCGTTAAAAAAAAGTTAAAAATAACTTTGAATACTCAACCAGAATTAATAAAACAAAAACGTCTTCAGCATAAAATAACCCAATAAGGGTTGACATGCTATAAAACCAACCAACCAACCAACCAGCCAACCAACTCCCTCACACACAAACATATATATATATATATATATATATATATATATATACAAGTTGGTTTGGCGAGTTTCATGTATGGTGTCCGGTTGGCCTAGGGGTAGAGTCTCTGACTCTGCATCCTGTGTTCTCCAGTTCGATCTCTGTCGGGAGGAGATCGTAGGTATACACTGCTGATGAGACGACATTAAATCGAAACAGTTGTACAGTGTTCCTCACGTCACACATGGTATTCACCGAATTTGCTTGTCATGATTAATCGAATTATATATATATATATTATACTTTAACACCCAACCACACAACCTTACACACCTCAAATGCATTCTAATAGAACACGCATTTCCAACAACGCAATCTCGAAAACAAGCAGAAACTAAATGGATTCTAAAATTACAAACTCACGTGAGGGGACTGAGCGTTGACATCGGAACACTCCGTTATTATAATTTTTTTACAGACGCTGCTGCTGTCAATAACAACAGAGACAACAGATACGTTGAAGAGGAACAATAGTCATTTGATAAAGGGTATCTAACGAACCCGAAAATTTATGATAAAAAATAATTTAAAAAAATAAGTGAATCCAATACTCCATAACATCGAGTTCATTCATTTATTTTTAGATGCTTCGTAATAACGCCCAACTTAAAACACACACACCACACACACACACACACACACACACATATATATATATATATATATATTGTACATTATTATGGGAGCCGTGTGGCTCTTGTATGGGAATATATGTTCTCGATTATATAATTATAAAAACGATCGGATTTAGATACAACGGAATCACAGAAAAATATAAACAAACTAAGAGAAGTTGCGAATTTCTAAATCTTTTCCAGTCTGATGTGAAAATACTTGTCTGTACTTACATTTTAACTTTCGCCTACAAATGAATCGGTTTAAATGTTACCTGATTCCACTCATATTCCGTCGACATTCTGTCTTGTGTTCGACCACAGAAAAATCATAATGGCACACACAAAACACACACGAGACGAAATAGATTAATGAAATACGATCACGAAATCAGATCAATCTAAGAGTATAGGGCACTAGAAAAAGACAGAATTGAACTTCAATCCCACAAACAAATGTAAGAAATGTTAATGGATAACTATGAATTAGGTGATATATATATATATATATATATATATATATATATATATATATATATATATATATATTCAATGTTTTTTTTAAGTTAGGCGTTATTACGAAGCATTAAAAATATATAAATGAATGAACTCGATATTATGGAGTGTTGGATTCACTTATTTTTTATTATTATTTTTTGTCATAAATTTTCAGGTTCGTTAGATACCCTTTATCAAATGAATGTTATTCCTGTTTAACGGCTTTTTTGTCTCTGTTGTTATCGACAGCGGCAGCGTCTGTGAAATATTTATAATAACGGAGAACTCCGATGTCTGCGTTCAATCCCTTCATGTGTGTTTGTAATTTTAGAATCCATTTAGTTTCTGATTGTTTTCTAGATTGCGTTGTTGGAAATGCGTATTCTATTAAAATGCATTTGAGGTGTGTAAGGTTGTGTGATAGGGTGTTAAACTGAAGTGCTATTGTACTATGCGGGGATTTGAGATTTATAGTGGATTTGTGGTTATTTAGTCTTAGTCTAAAGGATGTTGATGTTTCTCCCACATATCCGCTAATTCTGCATTGTGTGCAGTATATATGATATATGATGTTAGCGCTATCGCATGTTAGGTGTGGCGGATGGATTGCTATGTTTGTGTAGGGTATTTTTATTTCGGTTTCCGTGTGTATGTGGCTGCAAATTTGGCATCTAGGCTTGTTGCATCTTTTATTACCTTTCCGTACGGTGTTATGTAATTTTTTTCTGGATGCAGTGAGGATGTTATGTAGGTTGGCTGGTTGTTTTTTTGCGTTGATGGGCGGGGTTTTTGAAGATGGATTTTGTTGTAGGGTCGGTTTGTAGGGTTTTATATTGTTCAGTGAGTAGCTTAGTTAATTTGTGCATGTGTCTACCGTGGTGAAATACCATAGGTATTCGGTCATTAGTTTGGTGTGGTTTGTATAAGAGTAGTTCTTGTCTATTAAGAGATGATGATTTGTCGAATGCTTTTTTTTAATTAATTTTATTTATATATATATATGATTTAATGCATTCTGCCACTGTAATAATTTGGAACATCCTACAAAATTATTCACTCATTCCTTATCTGAAGTCACCCTGACTTTTCCTTTGCAATTCTCTTAGGTAGTCCGCAGCTCTTCATTTTGAAATATTGCATAATCAATAGGTGACCTACTGAGCATGCGCGCTAGAGTAGAATTCAAAAAATTAACTGGTAGTTTTCTTAGAAGAGGGGTTATGGAAAATTGTCTTAAAATAATAGACGAGACTTAACCTTTATCTGACCTTGCTGGAGTTCTCTGGTTGGTCAGTCCAATCTTGAGACCGTGTTAGTTGAGTTAGAGATTCAGATTGTGGTGGGCGACCTAGCGAAGTGGACACAAACTGGTGTCTTCCACGAAAAATTCCCCTCCACACGCGCCTTTGTGTTGTAAATATACATGAACAAACTTTTAAAAAATCTTACAGTGAAATTCTAATGCAAAAAATCGTCTGTTGTTTGTAAACAAACAACCGAGAGTTTACGATAAAAAGCAAAATGTGTTCCTTTCAAAACAGCTGCCAGCTGTGGTGCTTATTGGTTACTTGGTCCCACTAACCAAGCTTATGGAATGGTGGCCCTTACCTTGTTATAGCAAATTCCATGTACTTCTTTGGGAATCATGATCCAACATGGGTCACCTTAGTTTGTCACTTTTGATAGTGGAATTGTGTTGCATGTTGTACTGATCTTTTTGGAGATTAGACTGTTTGGCCATTACTTCTCAGGGGTTTGCGATGAGAGTCTTCAAGCTTATCCATAGCTTCATTTGGAGTTGCCCAGCTGTTCCGATTCTACATCAGCAAAGACATACAGGTTGTATCATAAGCGCACTCTCCTTTTTAGAAAATATTTTATCCACGGATCCATATCTTTCAGAAAGACCGCAAAGCAATGCTGCCTATTAGAAACGCGTCACTTTGTCCGATAAGCGGTAGAGAATTGATCAAAGAATCTTTCTCTTTTCACAATCATTATCAAATAGTTTTGCACAAGGACTTACAGGAACTAACGACCTCCATCATTCCATTCGGTCGATTTTGTTATCAAATGCTGCCCTTCGAAATATGCTCCGGTCAAGAAATTTTCCACAGAGAAATGACACACATTGCATCTGGGATACCAGGGGTCATTTGTGACATTGATGATATTCTGGTCAGTGGAAGAACATAGAAAGAGCATGGCAAACTTAGAAGAATGACAGAAGAAGGGGTGACATTAAATAAAAAATGTTAATTCTCTGAGAAATAAAATTTCTTGGACATTTAATCTCTAAAGAAGGAATCCGAGTAGAACCTGAGAAGATAAAAGCTATAAAACAACTAACCAGACCACATAGTGTGTCTGAGTTAAGAGGTTGCTTGAAATGGCAAATCATGTCGGCAAATTTGCTGAGAATTTAGCAGAGACAACGAAACCACTTCGGGATCTATTAAAAAAGAAATTGCATGGATATGGGCCCAGCCTCAGGAAACAGTGAACTCTGTACCATTTTAACCGAGACTAGAATTGTCTAATAGATATACATGGGTGAGCTCTGTTTTATCCTCTCTTGTGAATAGGTCCACGTCTTTCTGTGTTTCTTGCGCTATAACGAACAGTATGTTAAGTGTCTTATTGTCATCATCTATAAATGCCAGATTGTCTGCATATTCCATCTTAATGGCATACATGGCGATATGACAGGATGGTTGGTTGGTTTTTTTAACACGTCAACCCTTCTGGGACCTTTTTTTATTTATTCTAATTGGGAATTCATTTTTTTCAAACTCAATTTTCTAAACACGTTTTAATACTCCTCTTTTTTCTATTGAACCCATAGATGGAACCCTAACAGGTACTATCACTCCGGGTCAGAGTAGACCTAAGAGTATTGGTGATAAAGTAGTAATTCCTATTCCCCGTATTTCCAGGATTGAAAGTTCACCACCAGATACAGTTTAACGTCATAACCAATACATCAAGACCACCAACCATCGTCTGGCACATGTATGATAAACAGGTTTGGGGTTGCCATAAGAGCAATAGGATTGGAAAAATCATTAAGTGCTAGGGCGTGACGTAACCAGTTTATTGATTGGAGAGGGCCTTTCCTACCGTCCGGCTAGCCTAAGTAAGTGCCAAAGTGGAGTGTTGCATGTAATGTGCTGCTCAGCCACTGGGTTCCGTACTTAAGCATCATGGATTGCCATCAACGGTCAACATTTCATTTTAAAATTACGTTTAAAATACCTTTTACGGTTAAATTGAAATATTGTCATTGCTACATTTCAACGTTTTAATGAAACTCAAGATGATTGAAAATCCATTTGTGGCAACCTTATATTTGTAAATTGGTGATGCTGAATGTTCTTACAATTCAATAATAAAATCCCTGTTAAGTTAAGTGTTTTCGTTAAATTGAAATATTCTGATTGTAAAATTTGACAAATTCCTGAAACCCAATATGAAATTATATAAATTTGTGGCAATCTTGCTGATGCACATAGGACGTCCTAATTAATGGTAAACACCTGAAAATATTAACGTTTCCATTAATGTTATTTGTGATTGTGGAATTTCAATAATTTCCTGAAACTCAATATTATATTATTGCGAAAGTGAAAGGCAATTTGAAGTACCTTCAAAGAGGCTGCCAGAATATTTTTCGTCGACCGGAATCTGAATGTACGTCACAGATAAATCCAGATTTGAAAATATTCCCCCCCCCACTGATTTAAAGGGGTATGGCTAAGTTTATTGCCCAGTGCCTGATGCGCCACTTGAGGGGGAATACCAACGGGATCAACGCAACTTTCCCCCGCCACCCAAGAGCTTCGGTTTGTGGGTGGTCCACATTAATAGTGCCTTGTGCATAAACCGTACACGTGGTGTACAAGGTAAATATCATGAAGCAAGAGGAGGGTCTCTACTTTCTCATGATCTTTCTTTCTTTTTTTCCCCATCCTTTTTTTTGTTCTTTCCTTCTTTACCTGTAAAGTTTCTGTAATCACTTCATTTGTATGGTTTTGAGTAGACAACATGAAAACCTGCCACCGTTTAAATGATCATATGCAAAATACCAGGAGACCATTTCTGCTGTAGAATGAAGGTGAAGGGCCCAATCTCCTGAAAAAGAAAGAAAAGAACGAGGAGAAGAAAAAAATGATGAAAGACAGAAGGAAGGAAAGAAAAGATAAGGAATATAAATAAAGAAAAGAAAAAAAAGAAAAAGAAAAAGAAAGAAAGAAAAAGAAAGAAACAAAAGGATGGGATAATAAAGAAATAAAAGGATGAAGAAAAGAATAGAACAGAAAGAAAGAAAAGATAAGGAAAAAAGAAAGAAATGATGAAAGAAAGAAGAAAAGAAAAGAAAGAAAAGGAAAGAAAAAGAAAAAAAGAAAGAAAGAAAAGGATGAGGAAAATAAAGAAAGAAAGAAAAGGATGAGGAAAATAAAGAAAAAGAAAGAAGAAAAGAAAGAAAGGATGAGGAAATAAAGAAAGAAAGAAAGAAAAGGATGAGGAAAATAAGGAAAGGGAGAAATAAAGAAAACAAATAGGAAAAGAAAAAAGAACAGATAAAGCTAATTTTTATATTTTTTTAATTTAAGGGAGATAACTATGATTGCTGGGAGGCCATTTTTTTACTAAGTTATTAATTCCCTTACTTGATTTTGACATGTAAATTTATCGATCAAATTATGCATTTAAAATGCAAAATCTAAAATAATGCGCAACTTTCACTCGAAGATAAATTGAGGTTTAGACTCCAATACATTCACACTCTTAAAAACAAGTAAAATTCTTTCATATAAATTTTGTGTCCACGAAAGTAAACAAAAATTGACTCTGGCCCATAGCTTATATCGAATTATTTGGAATAGCGCCTAAGTAAACAAATCAAATGTTTTAATAATTTAATTATCATACTGTGCTATATCCACAGGTTCTGTTAGTGGTGTTCATTGCAGTTCACTGTATGATATCTTTAGAATTGATTTTCTTGTTCAACCTTGAACTCAGATTATCTACGACCAAATTTACTTCTCTGGTCGACCGTTTAAGTCTTGATTTGAGCACTGGCTCTAATCTTATTACTTTTATTTTACACGTAAACAGTAGGGCTTTTCCATCCATTATAGTCAGTTTATTTGTTTTAAGCGGTCTAATTCTTTGCTAATGGAGGCTTTTATCCTTTTTCGGCTAAAATTAGACACCACGTTCACTTTAATTTTAAATGTCGCTTTAGCTTTTGTGTACCTCTCACGACCTTCAAAAAGATTCAGGAAATTTAATCTTTAAATCTTAAAAAAATGTTCTCTGTTTGAATTAAAACTGACACTATTGCAGAACAAATTAATTGGTTGGTTCAACAGGTCGAATGACACAATTCCTAATCCATACCGAACTGGTTCGTGGTTCGATTCATAACGAATACTTTCAATTTTTATAGTTCTATCCATAAAGGTCACCTTTATGTAACATTCACCTTCAGACTTTATTTTATTCCCTGTAATGCCATATACAATTGTTTCGTCTTCAATATATGACAAAAGATCCTTTAATATACATAATAGATAAATAGAAAAATTTCTTCATAAAACAATATAGGTTAAATATTCATAGAGTCTCACTGATCTGTGAGTTAATGAGTTTGAATACAATAAAAAATATGAATACATTTTACCACACATATTCATTCATACTATTGTGACACTAAATTCAAAACCCATACCTTCATTTTCTATTTACATATTTTATTTATTTATTGTCTTTGATTTTTTAAATTATTTTCTATTATTGATCTTATTTTTTGTTGTTGTGTGTCTGTTTTTAAATGATGAAGAGTTCATTGAAAAAATCAATAAAATTTGGTTTGCCAATTTTCTTCCAAATTTGTTCATTTATTAATGTTACATCTGATCCGGTATTCAATTGAAATTTTACATTTGTATTGTTCATCTATACTTTCATGAACTTTTAAATAAATAGTTTTATTCCTTTGTTTTCCATTTTAGTTGAAGTAAGACAATGCTTGGTGTGTTATGTATGCAGGAGAGAATTGTCGGTGCGAATACGAGAACGTTTGCCTAGGAAAATATTGTTACGATTCTTGTGGTCATTTTTAGGCTACAGGTGAGAGCACTTTTCAGTGGATATCCCTTGTGTTCCTGAGCCGTTCGTCCGAGTCAAATACGAGCAACTGAACACCTTTCAAGATCGGCCATTAAATAGTTAACTAACCACATATTCGAGCGTGTTGATTGGTTGATTGAATCTAAACGACTACGAATAGTCTATAAGTTTAAGTGGTGGGTTCCAGCAGACCTTATATTACAAATAATTTAAATGTATATGATCATGTAGATGGACGAAGCGGTGTCTAGAATTCACTTATACAAATGATCAGTGTTCCGCATCGCGTTGGCGCGTGGTGTAATAGTTAGAGTCGTAGGAAATGGACTCGTCGATTCCTGGACGAAGCTATTTGCATGGCGCTAATACCCCTGGGAACGTTATGACTCCAATTCTCCCGACAGATATGGGCAAATAACAGGACAGAGTGGGCCTTTTAACCATGGAAAACTCTACATTCAAACCTGTTAAATTTTGCTTAAGAAATTGTCCATTTATCACATCGTGCGGTGGAGTTGGTAAATATATATCAAATAACGGGAAACTAACAACGGCAACTGCCGGGCAGCGCAATGGAGCAATTAACAGGAAAGGAAAAGCAGCCACTGACAGACAGTTCAATGGGCGACAATGAGCTTGATCAGAAAATGAACAACCAGGGTTCAGTAGTGCCAGGTTTTATAGAGAGTCATGGACACTATTGATGGGCATCTGACGACAGAAAGAATTTACATCCCGCCCCACTGCCAAACATTTATGCATTCATTGACATTTTCTTACATCCTCATTATAATCACAAAAATAAATAAAACTGAGCGATCTATCCATTTCACTTACATGTATGGCATGTTATCTCATGACAAAATTTGATTTAATTTATTATAATCTATCTATTATCGGAAATCTGATAGTGAATTATCTCCCCCTGTCGCAAGAGGGCGATTCGCCAACTGGAGGTTGGTGCCAAATCCAAACCACGTCACTTATAACGGACCAGTTATCCCGGAGAGATGCAAAAATGAGCGCCTCCAGCTACCTCGCCCATAACCAGCAAAGTTCTAAGGCTGATACAATAGCATACTAATAGAAGGCTGAAGAACGAGAAACGATCTGACGAAGAGTCTTAACAACATCCAACCAGTCACCAGAATACCCCTGTTATCACCACTTCTCCAACGAACAGTATTTAACCTCACAGATAAGTCCTGTAGCAAATACCATTAAAATTTGCAACAACATTTCTGTACCTTTTGATAATACAAGTGTCTGCATTTTATATTGTATTTGTTTCTTTCTTTCGTCCGCAATAGCCAACTACGGAGAATAAGGGCTCCAACAAATTCCCGTAAATACTCTTACTATCTAGCTATCTATACATATATAAAAGGCAGTTGTATGAATAAGTATGTCCTGAGGAAACTTCCAAAATAAAACAATTAACGACAAAGTAAATATATATACACATTAAATATCACCAGGGCTTGGTTTTTGAGAAAAAATAACGAAGATTTGATGTATATTTGTGAAGATTATTAAAAAATAAAATTTAAATAATAACGGCATTTTTTTTTTCACTTAATATTTTAGATAGTAGACATTAAAGTTTCAGGGTCTATTCAACTCACGATTCAGTAATAATAGATCTGCGGGACTAACTTTAAAAATCTTCCTCTACCTAGGCGACGCCGGGTAGCCGCTGCTAGTACATATATAAAGGGCAGTTGTATGTATTTATGTATGTATGTCCGGAGGAAACTACGAGAATACAATAATTAACGACAAAGTAAATATATATACACATTAAATATCACCTGAGCTTGCTTTTTGTGCAAATATAATGAAGATTTTATTCATATCTGGGAAGAAATTTAAAAATCAAAATTTGTATAACAGAAGGGAAAGTAATTAGCGCGTTATTTTATTTTATTTATTTTAATTTAATTAATTAATTAATTAATTTATTTATTTTTGGCATTTGTTTTTTTTTTATTATTCGTTTTCGCTTTGAAATATGATATTGATTGATAGAATTAATAGCTTCATTTCAAATTGGATCTTATTTTTAAATAATTGTTAATTATTGAATTAAATTTTTTTCCCTATATTTTACACGTGATGTCATTTCCTTTACCCAGGTGAAAAAAAAATTACTGTCGTCTCAGCGGGTCTTTTTTACGTGGGTATTTTTATAGGGTATTCAGTGAGGATTAAATGCGCGATAAGTAATAATGAATCTGCGAAACTAACATTTTTTTATCCTTACTCTACCCAGGCGACGCACGATAGCCGCTGCTAATTTTATATAAACAGACTGTGTCACGTCAGTCGAGATGTTACCAGGGTTACCAGCGTACGAAAGATGGCGATTTTTGTCCAGTTACGTTTGACCTTCGTTTCGGCCATTCCAGCGGAGAATTCTTTGTTGTCGTTTGACTTTTGTTTGTGCTGTTCCTGTATGGAATTCTTCGTCGTCCCTGCCCTGGATGTGTCTCTATTCATTTTATTTGTTTGTCTCCGGTGCTGTTGCTCATTCCGCCCCTCCTCGCCTGTGTTCCAGTAGCAGGAAACTCTGAAATTATATAAATATGTGGGTATCTTGAATTTTGAAATTGGTATTGCAGATCACAAAATGACTAGAGACAGTATATTGGTTGGTTAGATTTTAGGGCATGTGAACCCTTGTTGGGTTATTTTATACCGATGACGTATTGTTTTATTCATTCTTGATGAGTATGCACTTTCTTTAAACTCATTTTTTGTTTAACCCATAAATGGGACCCTAACAGATAATACCACTCCGTGTCACAGTGGACCTCGAAGAAAATTGATACCTCACCACTAGGTGCTGTTTAATGTCATACAAAGGAGACTTGGACCCTCCTCCACCGCCTTCTAGCACATATACGATAGTAATGTTTAGGGATTTGCTATAAGGACAATTGGATTAGGGTAATCATGTAGGTGCTAGGGTGTGACGGGACCAGCCGATTGATCGGAATGGACCTCTCCGACCACCCTAGTCTAAGTAAGGGCCAAAGTGGTGTGTTACATGCCATGGACTCCTCAGCCATCAGGATTCCATCCTTAAGAATCACGTGTCACCACCCACGGCCCACAGGTGACCCCATTGTAGGAGTCTCAACCCACTGTAGAGGTGCAGTCGGTGTATTCTATAGCACCAACTGACAGGACGGATATTATCTTAGACTATACATTTTTGGAAATTGGTGTTGCGGAAATTATTCATATTTTTTTTAATTTGAACATTCATGTTTAAAAAATAAACAGCATTTCCATTAATTTCAAATATTGTGATAGCGTGATTTCAATCTTGCCAGTCAAGATGACAGGAAATACTTTTGTTGGCAATTTCTTGGAAAATAAAAGTATGTTTGTCTGCAAACTTTTCAGACGGAAATGTGAAAAAAAAGATTCTTAATCAAACTTTTATACATCAGGGTGTTTTGTCACGTGATTAGATGTTAGAACACGTACCATTTACAGATACATAAAAAAAATAAAATTACAAAAAATAATGGTCAAAACAAAAGTTTGGTTGGTTGATTAGTTAGTTTAATGTAGTATCCTTGTTTTTTTTTGTTTTTTTTTTTTTTCCATAACTATTTGTAGGCATGACTGGTTGGTAATACTAAGAATTATGCAAAAATTAAATGTCGAGACCTTTATACGATCAAATGTTCCTTAAAGAGACTTTGATGAGAAACAGATACAAATCTTGTCACTGGCGTCACTTTTAAGATTCAATCTAAGGAAAGCTAAATTGGTCAATACAAAAGGCTGGTTGGCTGGTTGGTTGACTGGGTGGGAAAGGTGATCCACTGGGATTTGTGCAAGAGCGTCAGTTTTAAGATTCAATCTTAGCAAAGCTAAATTGCTCAATTGTCATTTGGTTCGTTGATTGAGTAGGAAAGGTTATCCACTGAGAATTGTGCAAGAAATTAAATTTTGACTATACCACTAAATGATGCACAAACCAGAATTCGTCCTAGAGAATGAGACGTATAAAATTCTCAAGGAGTTTGAGATACAGACGGATCACCTGCTTAAACAATATATTATTTTTCCCTTTGGCATTTTAATTAGAAGAGAATGAATTATGATTAGTCAACATGTCTACACCACTATTGATAATAAGTAGCCCCTACTATTATTATAAAGTGTTCTTCAATGTGTAAATGAAATAATTGCAGTGAAATTATATCATCATCCTCAGCAGCAGCAGCGCCAACAGCACGGATATCCATGACAACCTCTCTCCAACCGTCCCTATCACTAATTGTCTCTGGCAAGTCCTCCGCGCAGTATCCAGTATCTGCACAAAGCTGGACTATGTAGGTGTTTGCTAGACGAACCGTACTAGTATGTCCATGTGGTGGTTTCCACAGGAGGACGTCACTTATGAGTTAATCCTTACTTCTCCAAAAGGTGTCCAGAATGTCTTGTCCGTTTTACTCGGATGGTTTGTATCAATGTAAATAAAGTAGGCGGATTTGTTAATCTTTTTTAATGTTGATATATCAAATATAAATAAACCGAAACGACTTCAACCCGAGTAAAAACAAAGTAAAGTCAGTGAAGTAGCCAAATGTCGATGTTGACAGCACAGAAAGGGAGTTTATTAACTGTTCACTAGCGCTAGACCAGGGAGATTGTTTCTGCATTTATCATCAGCTCCCCACTTTATGCTTCAGACCCAAGACGTGCAACTCAAGCGCTGGGTTAACGGGTCCGGGAACATTGTGGCTCCTTGGAGTATGCTCTACCAATTGAGCTAAACCAACTGAAATTTTTTGAAAAGCACGCATGTTTGGCAAATCCAGGAACACTTTTCTTAATCAATTCTTCAATTCTTCTATGTTGTGATAATTTCGAATGCATCAAAACAGACGTCATTTGATGAAGGAGCTAAAAAAAAACAAAAAAAAAAAAAAAACACTTCGTTAAAATAAACATTATTTTTGATAATTAAATTAAGCCGGCTTTCATTATGCTGTAGAAAGCCCACGAAGTGCTTACGGGGTGCTTCAAAACATAAAGACCCTCAAAACCGTCCGTGCTTTTCGGTAATTAACTGAAATTCCTCCAAACCTAAAAGTCCCTAAATCTTAAACGCTTGTTTTCACACCACGTGATCACCCATTAACCAACCAACGTGCAGATTTTAGCCCAAATCCTATTTTATTCAATTCACACGCTGGCTAAAAACCCTTGACCTCGCAACTGTCAATCACCTCTACCGCAGGTGTTTGACCTCAGGGTCAAACTCTGTTACCAGTTTCAATTGTCGATGACTTCCTTCCTCGATTTAACTGGAGAGGACCTGTCGATTTCTAAGCGATGTCGACTTTACACTAAAATGACAGAACGCCAAGGCTTTAAGCCTTTATTTTGCTGTCCCCTCACCCAGGGCATTTAGGTTATTACCCATGGTCATAGGTCCAATCAAACCTGTCACAGAAAAGACCGATGTCAAGTTTAAGACCGTACAGTATATTTAAGGAAATTATATACGAGGGTTGATCAATAAGTCCGTAGCCTTTCACGTTGTTATCAACGATGTTTTGGTTTCGTCGCATAATGTTCAAAAACATTGTGCCCTTGATGAATTCGTTAGTCTGTTAAATGGCATTTCAACACCTCATGAGTAATTTAAAGTCAAAATTTAATTCAAGTTTAACTATAACAATATTTTATGTCACCGAATGTGAAATGCAGATAACCTCATCTAGGATTTGAACACGGGTCAGCGTGTCCATTTCCTACAACAAAAATATTACACGGCGAGTTTCTTCGCTCTGTCTCTCTGTCTCTCTCTCTCTCTCTCTATATATATATATATATATATATACACGAGGGTGAGAAAAAAAAGTAATGCCATCTTGTTTAGGACAGGTATAATTACCAACACAGGAACATGTATCATACATAAAAATAAAGCTGATCCTCTCTTGAATATATCCCTACTCACCACATAGTCATCGTATATCAGGAACAAAAGTCCGTTGGGTCTCTCAGTCGAATTTCTCAACTAATAAAGTAACACTCGAACATGAGTCGACTCGAAAACTTAAGTCCAGCCGTTTCTCTTCACTGTAAAAGTCAACCGTCAAAGGAGCTTAAACACTTTGCTTTTATTTCTGTAAACACTTTTCTTATGCAAATAACAATCTCACCCAATCAAATGCGATCTACAATAATCAGGGGGTTTGCGTCGTGACTGCCCGTTTTCGTAGTCAAATGGATTAGAGTTCGCGTCGGACTATACTCCGCCTACATAAACCGCACGTGACTCGTTGTCTTTTTGAACGACGAAGACGTGCTGACTCATCGAAGATAGTTGGCTGGTCGCCGTGCCGGACATTTTCGCTACACATTTTTCTCTTAATAGCAATGTTCTCCTTCGAATGAGAGCATGTATCCCCGTCCCGTAAAATTCTGTTGACTGTTCTCTGAACCACTTTTTCACTAGAGATTTAACTTCCTCATCACTAGAATAATGTTTGCCTCTCAAACACTCTTTCACAGAACCGAAGTGATGATAGTCTGAAGCGATATATCTGATGAGTATGGAGGATGAAGCGTAGTGAAGAAGTGGCTCAAAGAACAGTCAAAAGAATTTTACGGTGCAGGGATACATGCTCTCATTTGAAGGTGGAACATTGCTATTGAGAGAAACGGTGAGAAGTACGGATGTGATTCACAGAGGACCAACTTCATTTTGATGTATGATACATCTTCCTGCGTAGGTAATTATACCTGTCCTGAATAAAATGGTACAGCAAAAATAATGGTTAGAATAATAATTTTAGAGGGCATTTTTGGATCTCTCGGGTGAATTATCTAACGGAATTAGATCTGTATAAAGACATTGCATTAATATTTATATATGTTCTTTGCAAAGGTTCTTCTTTTCTAAAGATTGATGTGAGAAGATAAAAAAAAATGAAGGGAGATGAAAAACGAGGCGTCACAAACAAATAAATACATTGCACCTGCATAGCAAAGTGTAAATTCAAAGCCAACTCACTAGAATGCTAAACATTTCCACAAATGTTTGCCATTACATGACATTCTCAACCTGGCATGTCCTCCACATGGCATCCAGTATCCATACAGAACTGATCAATATAAGTTTTTTTGATGGCCGGCCATTACTGCTGTGTTATTTTGTAGGTGTCCATAGGAGAACGTCACTCATGATTTTGTCCATACTTTTCCAGCAATTGTTCGTCTTACTTGGATAGTATGTGTGATAGGAAGTAAGTGATCGTACGAATGCTATTTTGTGATGTGCTGCTTTCAGAATGTGCATCGGGTATAAATTATTAGTAATCTAACTGCTATTTAAGGTTAAAAATCTGGCTTGGAATGACTTAAGTCTACAAGCTTTGCAGTTAACTGTTCGTTTGTCAGGGAAGAAAAAGTCAATTGGGGTGGGGAGAGAGAAAGTCTCTTAGCACGTAGGACATGAACATGAAATAAAATAAAGAGTTAACGAAATGAAGAATGTAAGAATTAATAATTTGGCAAGAAAATTAATAAATTGTAAAAATATATTTCCTTAAAACAGAAATGTGACGTGTTTTTTTTTTCTACTTGCGAAAATTGGAGGCGGGCCTGCAATGGTAATATAACTGCCATTTAAGGTTAAAAATACGACTTGGAATGACTTAAGTCGACAAGCTAAATACTTGAAACCATATAACTCTGTGTTAACAAATGCACCCCAATCACTCTAGAACTCACAACTGGATGCAGTTTAGTGTCCTATTCTGGATATTAGCTTTTCTGGGGGTGGGGTCTTACTCTTCTGTAATGAATACAATCAATCTAATATTCAACTAAATGCTCCTCCTTAATTAGAGACCTCAAGCAAAACAATATTCATGACCGAAATTCCCCCTAATGTCACGCGGCGTATAACTAGTTAAACTTTTTCAAACGTTTTTTTAAAAATTTGAATACAAGAAAAAAGACAAATAATAGAGCTAGTCTTCAAATTGAGATGATATTACAACAATCAGTTGTTTTCCTTTATTCTAAAATGTTTGTCACAATATTTAAAAAAAAATTAATTAAAAAAAAAAAAGTTTAAGTATTTGTAATAAGTAATTGACTCACCTCCCCTTTATGTAAATTTAAAGTTTTGTAAAACTATATAAACTCGCAAGAGAACTGCAAATGTATTCAAAGTAGAATAAAGCTTACTCAAGTACGACCGTGTCTGTTTTCTTATTACTACAGTATTTTTAAGTTATTTAACTAAAAAGAATAATTCAAAGTAGGACAAATATCTTGGTATGGTAGTAATTTTTGGATAAAACCATGGGTCAGTCTTATTGAGGTTTTCATCATCGTCCCACAAGAATTTGAAGTGTGAAAAAAGAGGAGAAAAGGTTATTTCCTATAAGTCTAGCATAAACAAATGGGAGCCACTCTTGACTGATAAATCAATTATTTATTTATTGATCTACTAGAAAAAAAGAAGACAGGGTTAGGGTTAGGGTTTAGGGTTAGTTTAATGGGAAAATAAATAAATAATGTACCAGTCACGAGTGGTTCCCCTTTGTTTATGTTAGACTTATAAGAAATAACCACAGAAAAACAACAAAAAAAAACAAAATCATTGTGAGACAGAAAAATAAAAATAACTAGAGAGCAAACATATTTAATAATGGTTAAGATTATTTCACTTAATATCTTTAATAGAATTCCTTTAAAAATATTGACACCAACATTAGAATATCTGATAAAATTCTAAACTTCATACCTTATACTTCCGCCCTGTCGGCTGGGGCATTAGAATGCAACTCTGCAGAGAGGTAAAACTCCCCCAACGGGGCCACCTGTTGGCCGTGGGTGGCGACCCGTGATGCTTAAGGATAGAGCCCAGGTGGATGAGCAGTTCATGACATGCAATACACCACTTTGGCCCTATCTTGGGCTAGTTGGGCGGTCGGAGAGGCCCTCTCCGATCAATCGACTGGTCACGTCAAGCCCTAGCACCTATATGATTTTCCAACCCTATTGCCCTTATGGCAAGCCCCAGCCCTTTTTATCATATGGGTGCTAGAAGGCCGTGGCTGCGGGTCTACATGTCCTGGGAATGACGTTAAACTCTATCTGATGGTGAGGTTCCAGTTTTGGAGCACCCCTTCATCACCATTACACCCTGGTCCACTCCGACCCGGAGTGGTAGTACCTGTTAGGGTCCCATCTATGGGTTAAATAAAAAAACATGAGCTGATAAACAAAATTGTATTATCCATTAAGAATTGATTTATTTCAAAACTTTATCGGCATTAAATGACCCACTGAGGTTGATATGCCGTAAAACAAAACAAACAAACCAAATACCTCATACTTCAGTCGTTAATCTCTCCGCAGTTGATATTTTGGAACGGGTGACCATTTTGTCCGTTGCGAACTTCTTTCAAGAATTAGGGCGGGCTTAATTCAATAGAACACAAACTCAAACGAGTTCTTCGGCATTGTCTGAATTTATCCAGCAGAGCATGACGACGGTGGGGATATTAATTCTGTGCTTTCTTTTCAGAAAAGCATTTTGGCGGCAAAATAAACATGGGCCCGAAAAACTTTAATTTTTTTTTTTTACTTTAATTTTTTTATAAATGCATAACACAGAAGAAAAAAAGGATCTCAGCGCATGAGATTTTTTTTACGACTAATTAACATTATAAATCCGTTGCGTCCAATTAGCGTTAAAGAAGAAAAAGTGAAATTTGATTCCTTGTGTTGATGTCGACCACTCAGGCGGAATGTTGTTTTGTTCTCGGTTCATTCTTTTGTCGCCATTAATTTCACATCTGATTTTACGATATGACAAAAAAAACCCAACTATCCGGCGTTGCCTGGGTGGACGGAATAACATCCATATAACTGTAGTCCAAGGGCTTACACTCCATAAAACCGTCCAAGCATCATATATTTCAAACATATAAATTGTGTAATGGTTGTCATAAGAAATTGACACGGCGGAAGAGTTCAAATCCTGGATGAGATTGTTTGCATTTCCCATATCAGTGATAACCTTGAGAAAAGTATGCATCCAACTATTCTCCCACCAGTTATAGATAAATTTTAATACAGACAGAGCTCTTTAACCTAGGTATAGCAACGAAACTAAATTTCCGAACCTGTTAAACTCCGCTTAAGAAATTGACCCTGTGTCACATCCTACTCGTGTCGAGAGATTGGTAAATATGTGCATTTTATTTATCCATTTATTTATTTATATTTTTACTTCAGAACATTAATTCAGTTCAGATTGGGAATATAAAGTCCAAATTTCTGCTGAAAATAACGAGAATATCTTCTTCTTCTTCTTCTTCTTCTTCTTCTTCTTCTTCTTCTTCTTGCTGATGCGGCTGATGCGGCTGAATGCAATATTCTTCTTCTTCTGAATAAAATATTTTTCTTCTGAATGAAATATTTTTTTCTGAATGAAATATTCTTCTTCTGAAGGAAATATTCTTCTTCTGAATTAAATATTTTTTCTGGAGGAAATTATCTTCTGTTGAACGAAATATTTTTTTCTTTAAATAAACAAATCATGGAGGCGCGCTTAGCGTAAGATTTATGGGAGAAATGGAATCGTCAACCTAAGTTCAAATCCTGGACTTGGCTCTAAACTGCATCTGATGATTAGACTTAAGTCTAATTCATGTAGAGAATATGAAATATCCCTTCATTGACATTACTCCCAGGTCCACCATAACCTGGAGTGTTAGTTAGGGTTCGATCTATAAGTGAAATTGTTCTGTTTAAAAATTCGTATCCGATAGGACCGAAAACTACATAAAAATGAATAAGAATAAATACATTGATAGCAATTCCTTAACCTCTTGACATAAAATAACACTAGACGTGTTGAAATGCCGTTAAAATCTACTAATCAATCTATCTAGAAAAGACTGCGATTCTCGTCGCTATAAAACTCTTGTATAAAGGCATCCCATCGAGGAATAATGGTTAGTAAACTAGTCTCGCAGATTCATTACTAATGAATATCAAATTTGAGCCTCGCTGGATGCCCCATGATTGAAACCTTGTGTCTCGTTCTACAGGTGACGGGTTGGGTAAATACATACTCTTTAAAATACATGAATCCATATGTTCTGCTCCAAATTATGAGTAAATAGTAGGGCAGATTTGGTAAATCTTTTTCAAAGAAAATTCACAAATCAAATGAAGTGACAGAATTAAAGAATTTTTTATACATTATTTCCTAAAATAAAATAAAATAATTATTACATTAATCTATATCTATATGTTACATAATTCATGGATAGTCCATGTACGTACCTGTAGTAAGATAATTTGAATAAGATTCGTTAGATTTACAATCGGAGGAGGTTGAGTGGGGAATTTCCATAACCGTTAGGGTTATGATTGGTATGATGATGACCCCACCTTGAAGCCTCCGATAGCACCTGATTACAGGCGCGAAATAGAGTTTTAGTCAGATGCCACTAGAGATTCAGCGCGAGTGGACTCGAAAGTTCTCGCTCTGAGAGTCACTATCGATCCGCTACGGAATATGGGCTGGGGTTGTTGAAATAAAAGACTTAAGCACCCCCCCCCCAAAAAAAAAAAACAAGTCTTGCTTTATTGATTAAGTAACATAATGCACAGCAAGTCCGAACATGAAAGAAGAAAAGCCCCATTATATCAGCCCGAGAAGTCAGCCCTGAGAAGAATATGGCGACCGACGAGTTAGAAGCAGTAGAAGCAGCGAGTAATAAGTAAAAGCCCTCATCCCATATCTATATTTTCTGTCTCTCTCTCGCCGATTATATAAAGGGGGTATATAACATGTACATAAAGAAAGGGCAGTTGTGTGTATGTCCGTATGTATGTCCGTATGTATGTCCAGGACAACAACAACAAAGTAAACGACAAAGTAATATATATACACATTCACTGTCACTAGAGCTTGCCTTTTGTGCAAAAGTTTTTTTTATCTATATTTTGAAAGATATTTAAAATGTAAATTTGAATAATAACAAAAGTGAAAAGATATTAGCGCGATTTTTTTGCGTATTTTTTTTCTGTCATTTTGAAATATGATATTGATTGATTGAATTGAGCACATCATTTATATCTCTTTTTTTTAAATTGTAAATTATTGAATTAAAATTCCTTACTATATTGTTATGTGTGATGTAATTCCCTCTACCCAGGCGAAAAAAAAAACTCCTGACGTCCCACCAGGTCTTTTTTAAGTGGATATTTTTAATGGGGCATCCAGTAATATGGGGATAAGTAATAATGGATCTGCATGTCTAACTTTTTTTTATCCCCCCTTTACCCAGGCTACACCGGGTAGCCGCTTCTAGTTATTTAATACATTTATCAAAGGAAATTAATTAACAATCAAGAAATTATTTCTTAAAATTAGACGACTATTAAGGAAATACAAACAATAATAAATAATTCTTCAATTATTAAGAAAAAAGAATAGAAAATTTAGAATTATTGGCAGATTTTCAGAAAAACGGGAGTCATCATCATCATCATCATCATCAGCATCATCATCATCATCAAGTCGTGCTTATAGCACGGCAGGTTGGTTGGATTTTTCGGTATTTCAACCCTAGTTTTATTTTTAGTGCTGATGAATGTAAGACTTTGTTTAGTCTCTCATCACTGATATGTCCACGTTTTGGAGTCCATAGGAGAACATCTCGTATGAGTTCGTAATAAGGAAATGCAGCATATTAACACAACGAGAATACAATGCTAGGTTTGACTGGGCTGGAAAGGCGATCCACTAGAAATTATGCAAGAAACTCAATTTTGCCCATACAACTAAATGGCAAAATGCACAAACCAGAATCCTGTTCTTGAGAATAAATGCATACTATTCTCTGGGACTTTAAGATTCAGACGGATCATCGTACTCCAGCTTGAAGACTGAACCTAGTATTGAAAATAAGAAAAAGGAAGTTGTCAACTGGTTGATTTTGCAGTCTCAGTAAATCAGTGTGAAAGTGAAAGAAAAAAAAAAAAAAAAAAAAAAAAACAACAAATACTTGGACCCATCCAAAGAATTGAAAAAAAATGTGGAATATGAGGATGGCAGAGATACCAATTTTAATTGGTGAATTGGAAACCGTCCACAAGAGTTTAGAAAACAGTCTAGAGGATTTGGCAATCAGAGGAAGAATTGAGAGAATCCAGAAAATAGCATTTTAAGATCGGTCAGAATACTCAGAAGCGTCATAGAGACTTGAGGAGACTTGTTGTGACTCAGACTCCACTGAAAGACTATCAGCTTACGCTAGTATAAATATCAATAAGTGAAGTAATAATAATAATAATAATAATAATAATACCTTACAGAGAATTGAAAAAGCTGTAGAACATGAGAGTGAAAGTGATACCAATTGTATTTGGTGCACTTGGAACGGTCCCAATAAACTTGGAAAAAAAGACTGGAGGATCTGGAAATCAGTGGAAAACTCAAAAGGAATAATAATAATAATAATAATAATAATAATAATAATAATAATAATAATAATAATAATTGTCCTCACCAATTGGAATTGGAGCACTTGAAATCGTCCCTAGGGTTTGGAAAAAAGTCTGGATGAATTGGAAATCAGAGGACGAATCGAGATCATCAGGACAGAAGCATTGTTGAAATTAGCTAGAGTACCCAAAAGATTCCTGGAGATCCGAGGAGACTTGTTGTCACTCAGTCTCCTGTTAAATACTCCCAGATAACACTGGTGGGGAAAAGACATAATGAGTTACAAAATAATAACATTAAAAAAAATTCCAGTTGATATTAATACTCATGTTATATACGCACCTTAAAGTTCTTTTTTTTCTAGGGATAATTTCGAAGGAACGACCTTCATTTAAAAGAATTAGCGGAAACGTTATTACCCTATGACCCATTTCTCTTCCATTAACTCAACTCCCTGTAAGCCGCTATGACAATGAGATGGAGATGAGAATTTTAAAATGAATTCCTCAATTCGTAATTAAATACGTGATGATTGAATGAACCAGTTCTGTTGAAGGAGTAAACGATTCATAAGAAGAAAAAAAAAAGAAAATAATTGAATTCATATAATTTATCTATGTACGAGGTGTGTCCAAAAAATAGCTGTATTTACCACGATAGATGGTTGGATTGTTGGATCTTTCGTCATTTCAACCCTTAGGCTATTTTTTAATGTCAAAAGCGTTCTTATTTTATCTATTCTTTAAGTTATCATATAGGTTTTTAATGTTTCAGTGTAGTTTTTATTACACACAAACACACACACACATACAAGTTGTGTCATAAACGTATCAAGATTTAAGCTGTATTTACCAAGATAGAAAAGAATAATGAATGGAAAGTTGTTTTTTTTTTTTCAGAAATAAGGTGTGTCATAAAAGTATCGAGATTGAATTGGTATTTACTAAGTTAGAAATCATGAATGGAACGTTATTTTTTCCAGAATATAAGGTGTGTCATAAAAGTATCGAGATTAAATTGGTATTTACCAAGATAGAAATGAACAATAAATGGAACGTTATATTTTTTCAGAATATAAGGCGTGTCATAAAAGTGCCGAGATTGAAGCTGTATTTACCAAGATAGAATGAAAAACGAATGGAACGTTATTTTTTTCAGAATACAAGATGTGTCAAAAAGTACAAAAATGTCGATACTTTTTATACACCTTGTAAATACATATTTGTGTGCGTGTGCGCGCGTGCGCGTGTGGGGGGGTATATGGGGTTGGTCAGAAAGCGTTACGTTTTACCACAAAGAATATAAAAACAAAATTTAACTCCTTTTTGGCAAATCTTTTTTAAAACTCATTTTTAATCTATTTACCCATAGATGAAACCCTAAAAGGTATTACCACAGCACGTCTTTTCCCGAGATATAGGTCGAGGGAAGCTGGTTGGTTGGTTGGTTGGTTGGATTTACGGTATGTCAAACCGTATTATTTTACGCCAAAGTCATTTTTGTTTAATTCTTTCTTATTCGGTATACAATTTTCTAACTAATTTTACCACAGTTTAAAAATGTTTTATCGGTTTAACTCATATAAAAAGGTACTCCCAATTCAGTTCAGAGTGGACCTGGGAGTAATGAAGGGCATTGAAGGGGTACTTCACATTCCCTCTACCTGCAGTATTGGAACCTGACCACTGGATGGAGATTAACATCATACCCAGCATACTAAGACCTTCAAACATAGTTAGCACATATATGATAAAAAAAGGCTGGAGGGTTACCATTAGAGCAATGCTGTCGGGACTATCATATAGATGCTACGGCTTGACATGGCCAATCGATTGAATAGAGTGGACTTCTCTAACCACCTGTCAAGCCCAAGTAAGGGCCAAAGTGGAGTGTTAAAGTCATGGACTGCTCAGCAACCAAGATTCCGTTTATAAGCATCAAAGGTCGCCACCAAGGCCACCAGGCCCAGTTAGAGGTATTCTCACTCTGCTGAGGTGTAGTTGGCGTTTTCATCAGGTCAAGATGACAGGGCAATTTTCTGCAAAGATGAAGTTTATGCGAGATAGAGAAGATTAAAATAAGTACTTGTGTCTGACATGGAAACTATTCACGAGTTATTCATAAAATGTTCGGTTGGTTGGTTGTCTGATTGATTTAACGACAGTTCAACTCCTTCGGGATTATAGTAGTCTTATAATCTCAAGTAATTAATGGTAATCATTTATAAACAATTACAGCTTCAATAAAATATTTCAAATTATAATGTTAAAACAGGTGATGAATATTAGCCGATGGGCAGCGCAACGGATAAATTAACAGGAAACGAACAACAGCAATCCATGTACAGCGCAATGGACAAAGTAACAAAAAACGAACAGCAGTAACCGACGGGCAGCACAACAAAAAACGGGAAACGAACAACAGCAACCAATGGGCAAATTTTACGTTTGTAGTTGTTCTAGTGTTATTTTACTGCTAATTCGAATCCATTACTTAGTAATTTTGTGGAATATCCTCTCTGAGGGAGGGTTGTGCATAGATCGTGTAATTGGATCCGTCGAAGATTTTTATAGGTGACTATGGTGCAAATTAAAATTACTAGAGAGGAAAAGATGGACTTTAGGCAATTTTTCGGATGATGACCCGTAAAAGGCTGATATTGTTGAGTATCAGTTGGTTTCTGGTTAATATCTGTGCTAATTTGTCCATTCTGGTTTTTTGATAAGGATGTCTAAAATCGTTATTTTATCTTATGGTGTAGATTTTGGAAGTAAGTTTTGAATATCGTTGATATTAACCCATGAGCATTTCGAAAATATTATGCAGTCAGCCGAGTATCTTTTCCATGATCTAATAAAAAATCTTTTTTATATCGTTACCGTATGTTTGTGCTGTTCTCATAAAAGGGTTTCTTCTAAATCTGCTAAGGTTAGAGTGGCGTATGTTGGCGCCATTTTAGTTCTAATAGAGGTTTCTAATGTTTCAGTGTAGTTTTTGTTATATATATATATATATGTGTGTGTGTGTGTGTGAGAGAGAGAGAGAGAGAGAGAGAGAGAGAGAGAGAGAGAGAGAGAGAGAGAGAGAGAGAGAGGTCAAAAAGCGTTATGTTTTATCACAGAGAATATAAAAACAAAATTATGCTTGATTTATTTAAATATCATCATAATAAACGTGATCACCTTTATGTTCAATAACTCTAGCCCAACAAAACCAAGGAAATGTTAGATCGGAAGGCTGGGAGGTCTTTACGCACACACACACACATGCATACAAACACACACACACACACATACAAACACACATGCACACACACATGCACACACACATACACACACAGGCACGCACGAACGCACACACACACATGCACACACAGACACACACACATACAAACACAGATACACACATACACACACACGCACGAACGCACACACACACATGCACACACAGACAAAACACACATACAAACACACAGATACACACATACACACACACGCACGAACGCACACGCACACATGCACCCAATGTATATATATACATATATTATTTTTTTTTCCTCTCTCTTTCTCTCTCTCTCTCTCTCTCTCTCTCTCTCTCTCTCTATATATATATATATATATATGTATACATATATATATATATATATATATATATATATATATATATATATATATACATCAAAGACTGACCTCTGTGCTGAGAGCAATATTATGGGCATAGAAACCTTTCTAATACAAACTCAATTGAGATTTGTTGGATATGCCATTCGAATGAGAGATGGAACAGTTCTGTAGATCATCATTTATAAAATAAGATTCCAAAATCCAAAGAGGAAATTTCTGGAGATTGTATCTTAGAGGCAGAGATTAGGTAAAAACAAACAAAAACAAAACAAAAACAAAACAAACGTTAACAGAACTACACACTCTGGGCATACCTATTAATACATTCGGGCAATTTGTTTTCATTTGTAAGGATTGAGGGAAAAATGCCACAAAGTAGACAATACTCATGTTTAGCATCACAAAGTATTGACAGAGATAGAGCGATAGATAGACATACTGAGAGAGAAAGGGAAGAGAGAGAGGGGGAGGGAGAGGGAGAGAGAGCAGTTATGCCATAAATATAAGACACCTAACGACAATCGAACTCACTAACAATAGTTTGAAAATCCAGTTAATAGTTATAGTTATTTACTAAGCTTAGCTTAGATGTGACACAAGGACAGAACTAAAGAGGCGACCAGTGAGAATCGAACTCACTACCAATGGTCTGCTAATCAAGCTTGCTACCCATTATACTACGCGAGACGCCCTCAGGTTAATAGTTATAACATTCTTCGGTGTGAATTATCTGCGTCCCAGTGGCGATTGTCTCCCTTGAAGAGAAATTTCAAAAAGGGGTGTCAAAGGTATGCCAATAAACTGCAACGGATGGTGAAGCTCCAGTAACTCCCCACTGCTATTACACCTAGGACCACTCTGATTCGGATTGGTAGTACCTATTGGAGCTCCATCAAGTGGTCAATTATATTATTCTAACTAGATTTATTTAAATTGATTCAGATTACATTAATGCATTAGCTGTTAAAACTTTAATATTCATAGTATATATTTACCGCTCTGTCGGCGGGGGCAGAAGAATACTCTGACTGCACCTCTGCAGAGGGTTAAAATAATTCCAATAGGACCACCTGTTGGCCGTTGGGCGACCCGTGATGCTTAAGGATGTAATCCTGGAGGCTGACCAATCCATTCAACACTTCACAGTGGCCATTATTTATGCTGAATGGGCGATCGGAGAAGTCCCCTCTGATCGATTGGCTGCCCACGTCAAGTCATAGCACCTATATGATTGTCCCAAGCCTATTACCTGTATGGCAAACTCATAAGCATTTTTGCAATATTTGTGCTAGAAGGCGGTGGCCGTGAGTCTTAATGTCCTCGGTATGATGTTAAACTCTATCAAATGGTGAGGTTCCAATTCTGGAGCTCTGTGGAGTGTGGAGTACCTCTTCATCGCTATTACTTCCAAGTCTCTCTGATCTTGAGTGGTTGTACCTGTTAAGGTCCAATCTACGAATTGCATAGAGAAATAAGTTTTAAAAGAATGTGTTAAAAATTGATTTTAAAACAAATTGAATACCCATCAATATAACAGAACCTCTTCGGCATAAAATAAACCCAACAAGGGTTGACATGCCGTAAGATCCAACAAACCAAACCAAACTATATATTTCCCAACGCCTGCACGATGATTAGGAGGTGACACAAGGTCAATTTTTAAGCGGAGTACAGCTGATTTGCATTCAGATTTTTCCGTGTTGTACACTGGTTTTATTACGAACGGTAAAGATCCCATTTTACTATTTACCCATAGCTGGGTTTCTGAGTGACTCGTACCTTCTAACAGACATTAGCGCCAAGTCAAATGCAGTCTCGTCCAGGATTTGAACATCGGCCATCGATTACCTTTCCAATGATCATAACCGTTGCGCTGTTTCGATTCTTTAAAAGAATGCGTTAAAGAATGAGTTAACAGGAAATACTTACCTATCAAAAATGACCATGCTGATACATGATATATTTTTGTACCGTATATAATTAAACACTATATCCGTTAAAGTAATTGATGTATAAGCCCACAAATGTTGATAAATATAGCACTCATATTATCTATATAATAAAGTAATATTACACTTGTCAAGTTTATTTTCTATAGTATATATATATATCAAGTAAAAATTTAATATATATATATATATATATATATGCAAGGTGTGTCAAAAAAGTTTCGGGATTTTTGTACTTTTTGACACACCTTGTATTCTGAAAAAATAACTTTCCATTCCTTATTTTTTCAGAATACAAGGTGTCAAAAATGTACCAAGTTTAAAACTCTATTTACCAAGATAGAAATGAAGAATGAATTTGTTTTTTTTAAATACAAGGTGTGCCAAAGGGTACAAAAAATCTCGATACTTTTTTACACATCTTATATATACATATATATATATATATATATATATATATATATATATATATATATTATTGAACGTATAAGGTTTTTGCACATATAGAAACCTGTGTTAATTAGAAAAAATGTCTACAAATGAGATAAAGATGAGTTTACCTTGGAGGGTTTGAGTCAAGTATTTCATTAGATTTGTTAATATGTCTACAAATTCGTTTTTTTTTGTTGTTGTTATGCAAACACACACATACTCTTAGACACACTTTACACACAGACACACAGACACAGACACACATACACACACGACGACGCATGAAGATTCATACAATACCATTCAACACACACACACACCGCAAACCCAATCAACGACTGACCTCATGAATTTTAAATTCAGACTTTTCCCTCTCCTAAACTGGTTACATACCCAAGGTTAAAGAGCCCAGTCTGTCCCACTAGTTTACCCATAGCTGGATATATATATATATATATATATATATATATATATATATATATATATATATAATCAGTAGTAATTATATTATGGATTTGGACTCATAATTTAAAGTTGCATGGTTATGCAATCCTCAGATGAGTCAAATGGTTGAGATCTTAAAAACCAGTAGTCAAATGGTTGAGATTTTAAAAACCAGTCATAAGTCAGAATTGCATAACCATGAATTTTTAAGTTATGAGTCCAAATCCATAATATAATTACTATTGATTCTAAACCTGCTCTGTTTTATTAGCATTCAGCACCTTTTCATGCCAATATTTTTCTCGTTTATTCTCTATTCATATATATATATATATATATATATATATATATATATATATATATATATATACGTGTGTGTGTGTGTGTGTGTGTGTGTGTGTATACATTAAGAAAATTTGGTTAACGTTAGTTACTTTAAATTATGCAATTGCTTGTAAAAAATGAAGACTGCCCTCGACATTAAATAATCTACGAATGCTTGGCATTCCGGCCAACCAATTAGCTCGCAAAGTAAAATATAATGTTAAAATAAATGTGCCTTTTGGACTGATAATTAGTGAAGAAATTACTAGGAATCTTTTTAATTCTATACAATATTGAATTTTTGCAGGTTTCCCAGATTTTTGATCCCACGCTGTCACTAAAAGCGAAAACGAAAGTTTCTAAAAAGTATAAAATTGCTGAAACTGTTCGTTATCTTATAATATATATATATATATATATATATATATATATATATATATATATATATATATATGCATGGTGGCTGTGGCTGATTCTGTGTGGGTGATCGCTGATGCAAATGGTTGGAACACAATCTTTTGCACACATTTAACGAAGTCTTAGTAATGTCATGGATATGTTGTTGCTTGTGCGCAGGATTTCTTGCGGACATGTGATAATCATTTTTTTTTCTGACAAAATTTAGACTTGGATATAAACTGACGGTTTATACCATGCAATCTTTAAAATATTGGGACCCCACATTTTTATATCCAAACGGCCCTGCCAGTAGGGCTTAGAACACGTATCATACTGCATTACTCACAGAGGGATAAAACGATCTCAGGTAATAAACAACGTTAATGCCATAAACGGGGAAGACATCCACAAGAGTCCATTGAAGAACGTCGGTTATGAGTTCGTCCTTACTTCTCCAGCGGTTCCCTGCATTTTTTGCTAGTCTTACTAGGATGGTTTGCGAGATAATTTGCCAGTCACCCTATATCAGGGGTCACCAAACTATTGCCTGTGGGCCGGATGCAGCCCACGAATAGCATTTTATCAGGCCCGCCGATGGTACTTGAATTCTTTTGTTAAAACGTACGGGATTCGAGACTTTCTGATACCATTTGAATTTAAATATCATGTTAAGCTCACTAAATCTTCATGGATTTGACTACGGAATCAACTCATCGAACAAAATTGACTGATACACATTTGGAAGCAATTCTCTTGATTTGAGGTAGCAATCCCAAACCAAACATTGACGATATCTTGAAAGGCAACATTCAATTTCACAAATCACACTAGACATAGTTGCGTTCTTTGATAATGTTTTGAAAATAGATATGTTGGTTAAATTTGTTTTTGTACATCTTACACCATTCATCCACGAATATAACATGGAAAAATAAATTTTGTTTTATATCTTTTCCCAGAGATTCGTTCAGGCTCGCAAGTATTGAACACAATAATAATGTGGCCTGCGCTCGTTTTCAATTATCCGGCCCGTGCTCGTAATTTTTCACTTATCCGGCCCACCGAGAAAAAAGTTTGGTGATCCCTGCCGTTTATCAACTGTTTTGTAAGAGTCCTTGGACAACATTAATCTCGTAAGGATGGGAGACTTAATGAGCATTTGCTGATCTTACTTACAGGTTTGCCCAGGCATATACTATGATCCGGGGTAGATGCCCGTCATGCAATGGTTATCGCAGAAGAGAATGGTCTCGTAGACGCGAGTTCCAATCCTGGACAAGG
Source organism: Doryteuthis pealeii (assembly GCA_023376005.1). NCBI lineage: Eukaryota > Metazoa > Mollusca > Cephalopoda > Myopsida > Loliginidae > Doryteuthis > Doryteuthis pealeii. The sequence goes on from CM042154.1 coordinate 103,336,798, forward strand.
CTTATTGCATTTTACATAGAGCTTATACCCTTGGGAATTGTATGAATCCAACTATTATTCCTCCAGCTATGGACAAATGGTAAGGTGAACTTGGCTCTTTAATATCAGTCAAGCAACCAGCCTGGGAGAATGAACATTATGAATTTTTGACCATACATCTTATCCTACCTCTAACGAGGGGTTGGTAAATAGATATGCCAGGATCCGGACAGATTATCTGATGTTACTTATCCGCCGCATTCTTATTTCTTATGAGTGTCGTCACCTCAGCTAGATAATGGACCATACCGTTTTTATCATAAAGAAAGAAAGGGAAGAAAAAAGATATCTCTACACAGAAAAATATAAGAAGAAAAAAAAAGAGGGTAGGGAAAATATAGAGAGAGGGGTGAGTGCATGGAAGCGAAAACGCTAATCGGTTTTAATTAAGCATAATGAAAATTTGAAAACAAAAAGAAAGGAAAAAAATGAGTGAGAGTTAAATCAAGATTGTTATACTTTTTATTTATTGTACTATTTGTAATAGCTCTTAAGTAAACATATCAAACGTTGTAATAATTAAAATATCATACTGTGGTATATTCACCGGTCCTGCTATTATCATTATTATTATTGTTCGTATTTTTCTTTCAGTTTTGTATATTTGCATTTTATCATGTTTTATCCCGTATTTATTTTATTTTTAAACATTTTTAAAATAATCTTTTTATTAATATAACATTGATTTATACCTTTATATTTTATTTAGCTTTTCTTATGAAAAATGAGAGGTATGTATTTACACATTCCTGTTTGCCAGAGGTATGGTGTGATACAAGGCTGCAAAATTGAGCATCCTGTGAGGATTGGACTTGCTATTCAGTAATACTGGATCTGCAAGACTAGATTGCTAAGCATTAAACAACGATCTAATCCCTTTCGAACAAAATTAAGGTGTGGATTTTATTGAACCTTCGTATTTGATGGCCTTCAATTTTTTTATAAAAAGTGCGTGCTCTCGGTCGCTAAAGGCGCGTGGTCTAATGGTTAGAGTCGTTGGAAATGGATTCATCAACGTTCAAATCCTGGACGAAGCTACGGTTCACCTGGCGGCAATACCCTTGGGAACGTTATGAATCCAACTATTCTCCCTCTATGTAAATTATAGGGCAGACTGGGCTCTTTAACCTTGGTTAGGCAACCAGTCTAGAAGAAAGAAAAACTCTGAATTAAAACCCGTAAAACTCTGTTTAGGGTGGTCGCTACTAGAATAGGCTTAGTCCTAATTATTGATCATCCTCCACACATTACGACAATAACCAGCATTACGTTTTTTTTTTGTTTTGTGTGACATTTCTTATATTGTGTAATGTGTGAAAATAAACCATTGTTTTCTTCTTCTTCTTTGTCTTCTTCAGACTGAATGTAATGACAATGAGTATTTAGTTAAACCGTTAGACACTAACTTTTATACAAATTTTAATAATTAAAAAAAATAATATTTTGGTACAAAGAAATAAACATACAGACGGACATTCAGAATCTTTCTATATATATATATATATATAAAGTAAAAAAAAATCGACGAGGCGGCCTAAAGTCGGTATCAGCCAGTCAGCGAGGGAGTCTATCCCCTTTTCAATAGCGATAGACCAAGAAGATTGTTTTTTAGCATCTGAGGCGGAGCGCCACACCTACCATCAGCTCCTTTCCTTTACCGCACAGATCCCTGTGCTACTCATACGCTGAGTTGGCGAGGACCGGTATCAAACTAGGAACCTTATGGTTTCTAGCCGAACGCTCTACCGACTGAGCTAACCGGCCCTGTGTGAAAACGTCTGCTTCTAGTGGTACTCATCGCACAATCCTGGACTTGGGATTGGAAGTTCTTCCAGTTGCGCCATATTTTGTAGACCTGTCATTTTCAGACATCACTTGTATTGTTCCATTCATCACTCTTTGTCTGATCGGTTGTTTACAAAAAAAAAAATTCAAGATATAAAAAATTAAGTCTTTGATGTATTTATCAAATCAAAATCGGAATTGTCTTTTTTATGGTATAATTCCTAATTTGGCAGAAATGCTAATGTAAGAAAGAAATAACTAATAAACAAACAAAAATAAACAAACAAAACAACACACAAAGAAAAACAACATAGAAATCCATTTAGAATACTCAGAGAATTGATTAATCACGTAAAAGATCGTTCCATCCTCGCTTCATCGCTTCATCCTCGCTTCATCATCCTTCCTTCATTGCACCATCCCACTTTCATTATTTTGTAAAGCGTTGCATTTGCAACAATTGTTTATGCTGCAAACTCTCCTATCAAATTCCGCAAAAAGAAAAAAATGGTCTAAACTATTCCAATATGTCCTTCATATGAGCCAGTTGCTCACTATAGCTAAGGGGTTCTGAAGCTAGTCTCGCTGATCACTAAATACTTGGTTTGGTTTGTTTTGTTTTACGACATATCAACCCCAGTAGGTCATGTAATGCCGACAAAGTTTAAAATAAATTAATTTTGAACTAATACTCAATTTCTTTATAAACACATTTTTCTGTTTAACCCAGAGATGGGAACGTAACAGGTACTACCACTCCGAATCAAAATAGAACAAGGAGCAATGGTGATGAAGGGGTGCTCCAAATTCGGCAAACCAGAACTGGATCCTCAGCATCAGATATAGTTTAACGTAATTCCAGGACATGAAGACCGTCAGCCAGTGCCTTCTAGCACCCATATGATAAAAAGGGTTGGGGCTTGCCATAAGGGCAATAAAGCTGGGAAAATCATATAGGAGCTAGGGCTTGATGTGATCGATTGATCGAAGGGGCCTCTCGACCGCCCGTGAAGTCTAAGTAAGGGCCAAGGTGGAGTGCTGCATGTGTCGTTAAATATTGAATAACAAGTTCGATCCTCACTGGATGCTCTATACCTGCAACTTCGTTTCACATCCTACACGTGGCGAGCGCGTTGGGTAAAAAGGAAGTGACTCATCGTGGTATAATGGTTAGCGAGCTAATATCGAATATCCATTACTTCTGAATAGAATGTTTGATCCTTGCTGGATGCCCCATACTTGCGACCTTTTCTTACATCCTAGCCGTGGCGAATGAATTGGGTAAAAAGGGGAAGTCCTATCGTGCCGTAATTGTTAGCAAGCTAGTCTCGCGTATCCATTACTACTGAATAGCGAGCTTGATTCTTACTGGATGCCCCAAATTTGGGACGTTGTTTCGCATTCTACCCGTAGTGAAGAGGTAGGATAAATACTTGTAGTCTTACTAAGGAACAATCTTTTTCCAGATGTTTTTTAATTACGTATAAAATTCGTGGATTATTTGATGCCATTGCATCCTTGCAGAAGAACATTAGTGGGGAGATAGTACTGCTCATACATTTCCAAAGGTTACTGGTACGAAAGTGATCGTTATAGTGCAACTGGGGTTCGAACCCCCTGACTACGATATCCCAGTTTAGCTTTAGCCACTACGCTACAGTGATTCTCCTCATTTTAAGGTTCCAGCGATAATTGATTAAGAGTTATCTGAAACAAACCAAGCAAAGAATCCCACGGTTGATTCAGTTAAATTTAAATGATTTAAGTTGTCGTGAATTTGTTTTTCTTTTTAATTTTCTCAACTGGTGAGAAGGTTTAATTCATCAACGGAAAGTGATTAATTGCAATTCGGGAAAGTTAGAAAAGCTTTCATAAATAATAATTCTTTAGATTAGTGAAATCTATGTCTAAAACATTAAGGTTTTTATAAAAGCCCGAAGAAAGTAAATAATAATTGAATTTTTATCAATGAATTCCATTTTTTTTTTACCTCAATATTGGGTTATTATCTGTTTAGTTCTTTAAGACACTTTTTCACTACAGATCCGCACAGTCAACCGGATGAGCGCCTGAAAAGAGGATAATCTGAAGACTATCATCACTTCGGCCCCACGAATACGTGTTTGAGTGGGAAACATTAGTCTAGTGATGAGGAAAGGAACCCTGTAGTGAACAAGTGGCTAAAAAAAGTCAATAGAATTTTACGAGGCAGGGATATATGCTCTCATTTGAAGGTGGAACATTGCTGTTGAGAGAAACGGCGACTATGTGCAGAAGTAGGGATGCAATCCTCAGAGGACCAGGTTCATTTTGATGTATGATACATGTTCCTGTATTGGCAATTATACCTGTCCTAAACAAAATGACATTATTTATTGACTCACCTATGTGGAGAGGTAGGGATGCAATCCTCAGAGGACCAGGTTCATTCTGATGTTCCTGTATTGGTAATTATATCCGTCTTAAACATCAAAATGAAGTTGGTATTCTGTGAATCACATCCCTACCTCTCCATATAGTCACCGTTTTTCTCAATAGCAATGTTCCACGTTCGAAGGAGAACATATATCCCTCGTAAAATTCTATTCTCCGAGCCACTACCTCACTATAGATTTCACTTCCTCGTCACTAGAATAATATTTGTCTCTCAAACCCTCTTTCATGGGTCCGAAGAGATGATAGTCTGAAGGCGCTAAATATGGTGAGTATGGATGGAGTGGCTCTGTAAAGTTTGCCTCTGCTTTTTGATGATATATTGACCCTTATTTTTATATTAATGTTTGACCCATCTTTTCATATTCAAATCTTGAACCTATTATTTTTATATGTAAATCCCAAGCCTGCTTTTTATATGAATTTGATTCTCATCTTTTCATATTCAAGTTTGACTTCATGTTTTATAATAAATTGTTATCTGGCTTTTTTTAGATCAAATTTCCATCCTTTTATATTAAAATATGATCCTGTTTATTTACATCACATATGTTTGTTTTTTGTTTTTTACTATTACAAATATTCTAATAATATTGCCAGGTCTAAGACAATCATAAATCAATGAACTATCTATTAAAAGAAAGTTATTAATACACATTAAACGAATCAGAAATAATTATGTACATAATCAAAGAGGTATTGAACTTTTCCATCAGCTATTCTTTGTATCAGATAACACACAGTCCATATGAACGATCGAAAACGCCTGCCGAGAAAATAACTATATGAAACCTTATGTTTGAATACATGATAGGAAGTGTGCAATTATCTTTGTGATGAGGCAAGCCAAACATATAATTGGTTAAATGAATCCAGGTGGAGGCTCACGTGATCAGAGAGAATATAATTAACAAACCTGGTCCCAAACTACGGCTCAAATAGTTTGCTTTCACTTTGCACATATGTCCGTTGTGAAAGGGATAAATATAATTCTCATCACAACTATAGAGCTCTTCAAGCATATGAAAGTTATGTTATCTTTGTAATTAGATAATATGTATTGTTTGTTTTGCTGGTATCATGTACGTTCATATAATCTATTGCATGTTACTTGCAGTTGAAATCTGGAAAAATATTGACGTCTGATGTTCAGCACTCCGCTTAAGAAATTGACCCTGTGTCACATACTACTTGTGCGGGGGATTGGTATATATATATATATATATATATATATATATATATATATAAGGTATAGAAATAGAAAACAATATTAAATATTGTGCTAACAGATATCTGTTCCAACCTGTGGGGTTTATAAAGAATAATTCAGTTGAAATCATTTTAAAAATTAAAATGAAGTCATTTGTAAATGACACTTTATAAACACTGGTCTTCATCAGAGCATATATTTTTGTTGAATCAAATTTGTTTGACACGATATATATTATATTATTATTATTATTATTATTATTATTATTATTATTATACTAAAGCTGAGTAAATCAATGTTTGATTCCCTAAGGCTTTTTTTCCTGTTTTGTTCAATGGCTAAAATTAATTACTAAAATATTCCTTACTTGTGGGATTGAATTATGTTTGAGAAATAATTAAAATTCATGGTTTTAAATAGCAGTAATTTTCAATTAAATCACAAACAACCCATCTCTCACTCATCTTATTACCTATCAATTTCCACACCTTCTATATATTTCATTTCCCTCGGTATAAATTCTTACTACGTCTGTGGGAGCAGCGAGCCTGAGAATAAGCTACTCCCTCAACCCATGTTACAACCACAAAAGCCACAGTCAGGAGAAATCTCTCTTTACCACCCTCTTTAGCTAATAACAATCCCGATTCTCTTTCACTTCTGTCAGCGAAAATTGTCTATAGTTTTTTTTCTTTTCTATTTGACTCCTGAAGAAGTATAAAAACGTTTTACTTTATTTTCAAAACTTTTTTCACTACAGTTTTGTTTGAGAGAGATTATTTTTGGTGTTACATAAAAATAAATGTTTTTCAGTCATCCCCAAAACTTAGCTTCTTAACATCGTAGCTATTATCAGAATTTCAAGAATCGGGTTCATTTAAAATTAAATTTGGTCAAGCTTTCCTTTCTTAGAAATCTACAAAATGATTTTATGGATTTTTAAAAAATTCTCCGACCGTATTTCATTTTTTTTTTAAATTAATTTGCTTTGCAAACTCACTTCTTTTCTGATCACATGAGTTACTGATCACAATGAGTGCTCAATGGGTGTCGGAACGGGTCACGATTTTCTAAATATATATATATATATATATATTATATATATATATATATATATATATATATATATATATATATCAGTCGGTAGAGCATCCGACTAGGAATCACAAAGTTCCGGGTTCGGTACCGGCTCTCGCCAACTCAGCGTATAAGTAGCGCAGGGATCTGTAAAGTAAGGTGCTGATGGTAGGTGTGGCACTCCACTTCAGATGCCGAAAACAGTCTCCTTGGTCTAGAGCTAGTGAAAAAAGGATAGACTCCCTCGCTGTCTGGCTGATACCGACTTTAGGCCCCCCTCTCTACTACTACTACTACTAATACTACTATATACTAGGATAGTCAAAAAGTAATGCAATTTTGTTTAGGACAGGTATAATTACTAACACTACCATGTATCATACATAAAATGAAGCTGGTCCTCTGTGGATCACATCCTTTACTCTTCCACATTGTCACCGTTTCTCTCATTTGCAAGGTTCCGCCTTCGAATGAGAGCATGTATCCCATCCCAATAAAATTCTAATGGCAGTTCTTTGAGCTACTTCTCCACAACAGATTTCATAATGTTTGCCTCTCAAACCCTCTTTCATGGGGAGATGAGATGATAGTCTGAAAGCGCTAAATCTGGTGAGTATGGAAGAAGCGGTAAAGTTGTCCACCTGAATGAGACGATTTTCTCCCTTGTCCTGATGCTTATGTGTAGTCAAGCATTGTCATACAGAAGGAGGACATTGTCGATTGGCAAGTTGGGTCTTATTCGTAGGATTCTTGCTCTGAGTCTCGTTAGGGTCTCAATGTAGGCCTTAGTTTATAAAAAAATCTTCACATGAAATAATGAAAATGCATTACATTTTGACTCACCCCGTATATAAATAAATAAATAAATAAACAAATATATATATATATATATATATATATATATATATATATATATATATATATATATATATGAAATTGTTTTGTTCGCTTAGTTTTTTTTTTGGCATTAAAATAACAGTTAAATATCTAAAATTAATAAGAATATAGAAAAGAAAATATTTTAGATATGATGCGTCTTCGAGACGATTTGTCATTATAGCTGTTTCTTCCCATAAAGAAATATTAGTTTTCATAATTCAAAAATAAATAAATAAATAAATGAATAGAAAAGATAAATAAATAAATAATTAAAAAAAAATTATCTCGTCTCTCAAACACGCCATCTCGTGTTGACAAAACCAAGAAATTAATCTGAGTTCTTTGGCCTTCATAAAAATATTTATAGCGTTTATTTGCATTTATTACTAGTATTTTCCCCCAAGAAACCACATGGTTCCGGTTTCGATACCGGCCCTCGCCAACTCAGCTTAAGAGTAGCACAGCTTGAATCTATGTGGTAATTTTGGGAGCTGGTTGTAGGCCTGACACTCCACCTCAGACACAAAACAATATCCCTGGTATAAGCGCTAGTGAACAGGTGCTAGACACCAAACAACTCCATCGACTTTACTACATGTATTTTGATGATAACAGTTCTCTTTTCAACACTCTTTAGCATTCAAAATTAATGTTTGCTCATGAGAAGTAAATAAATCTGTTTACGAACAGGGTACGTATCCAGATTTAATGATCAAGAAAATTCACGCAATATGAGTGAGGTAAAATATAATATATATAAGGAGGATGGACAAAGGCTGCATCCCCAAAGACCTACTGTATAGTAAGTTAATAGAGGGCACTCGACCGGTAGGAAGACAACGCCTGCGCTTAAAGATGCTTGCCAGAGGGACATGAAGACATGCCATATCGACACCAACACCTGGGAGGCTTGTGTAAAAGGCCGTGCGACCTGGCGCCTCCTTGTCAAACAAGGAACGAGGAGTGAAAAAAAAATAGGAAAGAAGCCGCCACGGAAAAGAGAGGCAAAAGGAAGGAGAGACAACAACAACACCAGCAAGCATCACTATTTGTTTGCAGTCACTGCACCAGAGATTGCCATTCAAAAATTGCTATGTTCAACCACTTACGCAATTGCAGATTTTCAAAGTGGACACTATGCCATCGTCTTTAGTAGACTGACGGACGCTAACAATATATATAATAAGTATAAATATAAAATTCTAGGTAAAAAGAGTAGGAGGTTTATAGGTTCCAAGAATTCACTCTGAATTGCACAACATATATAAGAATTGATTCAGTTCTAATTCACTAAACCCGCATCTGATAATGAGGCTCTGATCTGACATCTCGAGAATATCGATTACTCTTCATTGCTTTTACTCCCATGTCCACTTTGATCAAAAGTGGTAGTAGCTGTTAGAGTCCTATCTATGGATTAAATAGATCTTTTTAAAACCATCCGTATTTATTAGAAGCATGTGCCAAAAACATACAACTCTTAAGAAACAACTATACATCAACTATACTTAAAAATTCTGTGCGGTTATTTCCTATAAATCCAACATAAACAAAGGGGAACCACTCTTGACTGATAAATTATTTAATTATTTATTGATCTATTAGGAAAGAAAGAAAACAGAGTTAGTGCTAGGGTTAGGGTTTAAGGTTAGTTTAATGGGAAAATAAATAAATAATTTATCAGTTAAGAGTGGTTCCCCTTTGTTTATGTTGGACTTCTAGGAAATAACCTCAGACTTTATAAACTCCTAATGAACGCGATTGCTTAACCTCTAGGCATAGAATAACCTCAGACAAGTTGACATGCCTTTAAAATCAATTGTTTTGTGGCCCTTTTAATATCTCCTTATATTGGGTGTCTTCTTCTTACTCCTGTCGCGTGTTTTCTTCTTTTTACTCGTATCGGGATTCTCTTTTGGGTCGGGCGTCTATCTGTCGCTGGGGATTGTCTCTCTGGGTTCCATCATATTCTTTATTTTATCATGGAATGATCTGTTGGTAGTGGGCGGCAATCCGTGATGATTAAGGACGGAATCATGGTGGTTGAGCAGTTCAAGACATGCAACACGCTACTTTGGTCCTCACTTAGGCTAGACGGGCGGTCTGAGAGTCAACCATCCGATCAATCGGTTTGACACATCAAGCTCTATCATCTATATGATTGTCCTATCTTATTTCCCTTATAACAACTCCAAACCCTTTTAATCATATATATGCTCTAAGGATGTGGTTGAAGGTGTTAATGTCCTGATATGATGTTAAATTCTATTTAGTGGTGATGTTCCAGTTTTGGAACTCTGGGGAATGTGGAGCACCCCTGTAAAGCAATTACTCACAGGTCCACTCTGATCCGGAGACGTAGTACCTGTTAGGGTCCCATCTATGGGTTGAATAGATTTTTAAAAAATCAGTATCATGAATGCGTTTTTTTAAAAAACGCATTCATGATACTGATTTCTTAAAATCTATTAGAATGAGTTTAAAAAAAGGAATACCCAACAAAAAAGAAAAATGTCATTGACAATCCATAAAATTCAACCAATCAACACACCGAATATTTTTTTTTCAGAATTTAAGCACGCGCACATTGATGGGAACTTAAAAAGACATATCTTCTTCAAACAGGTTGCTAGTCTAAACTCACTAAATTCTCCTTCTACTTTCTCAGCGACGCCTGGTCATGTAATCCTCTAAGCCAATGTTCCGGTGAAACATTTTCATTATGTAACACAATAAATCAAATCTATAAAAATGCGGCGTGGTCTTCCGTAGCCTAGTACCTAACATGGTGGATTGCCACATGGGAGCACGCGGGTGTCGATCTCCATTTGCGTTATTACGTTCACTTTCGTACTAATACTCTTAGGAAAGGTTTAAAACCCTCAGCCCCAGGTATGGGTTAAATAGTATAGTAGCAATTGCCTGTCCTTATTGAGATGGACTAAAGTCCAAAGGTTAATCTTACCTTACCACGAGGGTTTCGCCACAAGGTGACACTACTAGCTAAGTATTTACACTCGGTCCGGGAAGCTCTCAGTCTCTTTCTCTTTTGCTCTGACATCCACTAAGATGGACTAGACGCGTGGTGTCTCTGTTAACTACGTGGGGGTCTTGCCCCCCACTATCAGTAAGTGACTCTTATATTCATGAAGAACTCTTTGTTACTTCCCAAAGATCTTCGTCCTCTCTGTTTGTATCTTGTGATAGTATGTTCCACGTACTCAGACAATAAAGTCTGCATTGTTGTTATATCGTACCTTTTTGTTTGGATTTCATTATGTATGTACTCATCTAAGTTGGTAGGTTAGTTTTCTCTAATCTAATGGATTACAAGAACCAGTTCTGGCCACTTAACCCGAAACCATATATTTGAATCTTATAGTACCATTACTGTTCTTCTACAGGCATGATTTTGGCACGAAGGTTGATATGCCATTAAACACAGAAACCATAAAAAGGCTGAGCAGCAATTCGAACTTGGCATGATTATTCGATTTTCCATGCCAGTCTCCCACACCTTGCTCCCCTGGTCATTTTATATCAATCAAGTGTATTTTAAGTTGTATCTCGAAGACTGCTAAAATGAATAATCAGCAACGGAAATGTAATCTTTCTGGAATAGTATTGAGGGCAAGATTAGCTGACTGAAAATCTTCAGAGGTTGTCATATTTCAAATCAATTAACATTTTGATCTCAGTGTGACGTCCGGTGTCTTCGGGGAGCGGGAAGAATGGCGTGGTGGAAGGTTAAAGAAATCTTTTACAGATAGTCGGCCATTCAATAAGGATTATGAAATCAAAGTTTAGAAATAAGCACGATAAACAGAGGGCCAATCAGGCCACTAAAATGATATTTATTTATATCCAGTCATTTTAATCGTGGACTCTCTCTCTCTCTCTCTCTCTCTCTCTCTCTCTCTCTCACTCTCTCTCTCTCTCTCTCTCTCTCTCTCTCTCTCTCTCTCTCTTGCTCGCTCGCTCGCTCTCTGCACCATTCTTTCTATCTCTGTCTTTCTCCATTTCTATCTCTCTCTTCCTCTCTTTCTCTCTCTCTCTCTCTTTTCTTTTCTCTCTGTTCTCTCTAACACTCTCTTCCCCTTTTTCTCTCTATCAATTGTCTCCTCTCTCTCTCTCTCTCTTTCTCTCTCTCTTTTCTCTCTTTTCCTCTCTCTCTGTTCTGTCTCACTCTCTGTTCTTCTTTCTATCTGTTCTCATCTCTCTCTCTCTCTCTCTCTCTCTCTCTCTCTCTCTCCCTCTCTCTCTGTGTTCCTTTCACTGATCTACTCTCTCCTTTGTCTATTTCTCACTCCTCTCTCTCCTTCTCTGTTTCTTCCTCTCTCTCTCTCTCTCTCTCTCTCTCTCTCTCTCTATATATATATATATATATATATATATATATATATATATACTTGTTCCTCGCTGTTCCCTCCCATCATTATGTCCCTGTCTCTGTCTTTGTCTCTCTCCCTCTCTGAATTGCAATCTTCATCCCACTTTCCTCCTAAGTAAACGAACACATATACAGTGTCGTCCATTAATAAATACATATTTTCACCCAAGTTACTCGTCATGGGGTGGATAATATGTAACACGAAGTCTCAAGAATAGAGCATCCAGTGAGGATCGAACACGGTATTTAGTAGTAATGGATTTGCAGAGACTAGTTTGCTAACCATTACATGACGATGGGACACCCTCGTACATTAATATCTACGGCCTCAACATATTGTAAATATATAAGTTAGTTTTATTCTGAAATGACGACACGAAATTTGTATTATTTCTAGAACATCATGGAAACGAAAGAGGGGAAACGGACAATCACAAGTTCCAGCGCATGAATAGCCCAGATTAGGTAATCTGATCTGTGCATTAAAGTGGGGATCTAACTCTAGGTTATGCGCTCCACCTCAAACAAAAAAGCAATCTCCCTGGTTTAGCGCAAGCGAAAAGGAGATAGTCTTCCTCTTTACATATGGAGGGTCGTACTGTCGGTTTTGAACCGTTAGTGTAGAAAATAGATTTGGATTCAAATAATATTTGAATTCAAATCTGGACGCTTAGATTGATTGACATTTAATAACCTTTGTCTGACCTATATTTCCTGTTACGAGGCAACTGTACGAAAGACTTTTAGCTGGTCACCATAGTGTAAGGAAGTATCCAGCAGGGCTCCGACAGACGTGATTAAGGTCCGGTATTTAAGATTAAATAAAACATATGAATTCAGGGAAGAAATGTTTAATGTTGTTAATCAAAAGCTATCTAAAAACGCAAAGCACTTTACCAGCTTCTTAAGTCAGCAGTTAAGAATTTGGAGCGAGAAGAAACCAACAGGAACAAGAGACCAGACCAGGCGATGAAGTAGAAAGAAGCTCATCATCATCATCATCCTCATGTCGTGCAATTTGCACGGATATCCATGACGATCTCTCGCCAAC
>CM042154.1:103354661-103367161 GCA_023376005.1 Doryteuthis pealeii
TTAATGGCAATGCATGTGGGAAAATTTGAATAGCGTAAGACGTGAACTTGCTCCTCTTCGGATCTCAGTTGCGTTTGCTCATTCGAGCGTGGATCCGTTATTAACAGAATAAATATTTGGCCTGCACAAAGAATTATAGACTTAGGAAATTATGCAGACGAATTTCCGGTCTGTGGAATTCCGAATCACAGAGCGCTTCTGTGGCTTTATTTCAGCAGACGGTGTTCAGACTAAGAAAGTGAAGAAGCGAATAAACAGAAAAATCCGTACAACTGCCGAAGATGCCAAACTTGGCGGACAGGATAAAATCGAATTCCGATTTATGATTAACAAATTGTATTGAATACAGGTTATTCCCCTTGCTCAGAACGGAAATTGTGTGCATCGTAAATATACCTATCATTATCTAGACATACTCAAACGCACATTATATATATATATATATATATATATATATATATATATATATATATATATATATATATATATATTGGTAACATATTTTGCTATATTTATAAGCAAAGAGTGCACAGTATTATTGATGGAGTATTTGTTGCTATGGTTATCGAAAAAATGCATTCAACGGCGCTTAGTAACTGACAGTTTCTCGACTATGTGATTTTCAAGCCGTGTTAATATTTTTGTTTTTGTTTTATTATATATATATATATATATATATATATATATATATATATATATATATATATATATATATATATATATATATATATAGGAATAGTAAAAAAATTATCCACACCTTCGTCATAACATATCTTTATTATTATCACACTGAGTTCTGCGAATGTGTGCTTATAGGTGACACTTTTGTGCTCATGTGACTGAAGTTTGAACCTAATCGAGCCATTTCGCTTGTTGTCTTCACAGTGTACACATGGCAGGGACTGAAATACACCGGTTGCTATTAGCAGAATACGGAGACAGTTCACTGCCGCGTAGAAGTGTGCATGAGTACATAGAGAAATTTAAAAATAAAATTCAGCAAGCTCGAAATAAGGTAGTTGGTAAACGGCGAGTTATCCTTGATGACGTAACTTATTCTCTGCGGATTAGACGTGGTTCTATCTAGCAAATAATCCACGATGACATGAGTAAGCATAATTTTTGAATCAACTCGTATTTTTAACTTTTTATTGTAGGCTCATCACATGACTGAAACTATCCAATCACAATAAGGCTACCAAAACTAACTTCGGGGTCAATGCAATTCAATCAAACCCATTTGATCCAATTTCTAGTCCACTAGAATATAGATAAAGCTAACTATTACTTAATACTCCAAACTATTACTAATATCTAAAAAAATATCTAAAATTAATAAAAAGTTGCATTATGCTTTCTGGCAAGCATGTTAAACTTATTTCGTTAAGCCAAACACATTGTGACTATAATAAAGTAATGTTATGGCAAAAGTGCGGATAATTTTTGACTCAATTGGAGCACCGCTCTGTTGGCTGGATGGGAGAATACAACGACTGCACCTCTACAGAGCAGTAAAATCCTCTCAATGGGCCATGTGTTGGCTGATGAAGAATAGAACACTGGTGGCTGAGCAGTCAATCACATGCAATACTCCACTTTGAACCTTACTTAGGCTAGAAGGGCGGTCGGAGATCAATCAGCTGGTCACGTCAAACCATAGCACCTATATGATTGTCTCCAACCCTATTGCTCTTATGTCAAGCCTCAACTCTTTTTATCAGATGAGTACTAGAAATATGTGGCTAAGAGTCTTAGTGTCCTGGGTATGACGTTAAACTGCATCTAATGGGGAAGTTCCAATAATGGAGCTCTGGGGAGTGCGTAAAATTCCTTTATCGTCCTTACTCCCAGGTACACTCTGGCTGGAATGCTAGTACCTGTTAGTGTTTAAAAAAACGTGTTTAAAATTGAGTTTAAAAAAAACCTTGAATACCCATCAAGAAAGAATAGAACAAAACGTCTTCGGTATAAAATAACCCAACAAGAGTTGACATGCTTTAAAATCCAACAAATAATCAATTGGTGCTGAAATATTTAGGTAATAAGTTGGGTCTTAGATATTAAGGCGACTCATGTGTTCTATTCAAAAGGGTGCCTGCTCCTCGAAAGCAGTCACGTTCACTCTGTATACAAAAGACAAGTTAGTTAATATTATTATAATGGAGATTGTGTGTTTTTCTGTCTGTAACAGAAACTATATTACTACTCAAGTCACAATTTCCTTAGTTATTAACGACACATTATCCATGATTCTATTTAAAACTCAATTAATAATAAAACTGTTTGACATTATTAATACTGTTGGCCTTACCTAAATACTAATAACATGCAATTGTATTTATATATACAACAAAATACCAGTTTTCAGTGTAAACGTAAAGCTAATTTGCATATTGATATTAAAAAAACTGATTTTGATAAAAATGTGCTTGGTATTATTGATTTCTAATTGTTTGGTTTTATCTTAATGAATATGAGTAAAAATCTCTTCAATAAATCCTAAAAGAAATTCATTAACAAGAAGAAATAACTGTAATTCTATTCTTTACTTCCTATTTTAACTAAATAGTTAAATTAGGAAAATTTAGCATTGAAAAACGGAAGTGATGAAAGAGTAAGTTTCAGTTGTTCTATTTTCCGATTATACCCCCTCCGTTTCAAATCTTTTTATCTGAATTCTTAATTAGTATCATTAGCCTTTCTGATTTAATCTAATATTTTATTACATTAAAACTTAAATACTTGCACCCGGAGGGTGCATATATTTGCTAGTAGAAATAAAGAATGGTGTACACCAAAGATATGTTAGTGGCTATTTCTTCCCAAAGAAAAGATGACCCAGTCAGAGATACTACGCTGACCAAGAAGATACAATGATTCCCCATAGGGAAAAGAGACCCAAATATCTATGGTAACAAGACAAATGAGATATGCTTATCGACAGTTATTTGGAATTTCACACTAATTTTAGGAGCGCCATAATTAGTGCTATTGTTTTATATATGTTACACAATTCATTGGCAGCTTATGAATTATGTACGTACTGTAGTTAGATATTTTGAATCAGAGTTCGTTAGAGTCAAAATCAGAGGGAGTTAGGGGGAAATTTCCATAACCGCTAGGGTTATGAGTGATTAGTGATGACCCCGACTTAACACGTCCGGATGCGAACGATTAGACGCGTGAGACAGTTTACTTTTGAGTTGCGACGAGTTACTAGCTGAGAGCAGATGTTATTTTTGGATCTCAAGACGTTGAATCTCACCGCTGCGGTTTTGTGGGCTGGGTTGTTTTAAATAAATGGCTTAAAGTAAAACAACAAGTCTTGCTTTATTGATTAATTAAAAGAAGAGATTACTAGCCGAACAAGAAAGAAGAACCAGCGCCGAGAAAGCAACCCACTGGGTCATCCCGAAAAGTTAGCCCTGAGGAATATGGCAGACGAGTTAACAAGTAAGAGCCCCCATCTCATCTATCATCCTCTCGCTCTCTCTCTCACAATTATATACCCGAGATATGTTGAACGTGTATGTAACATATAGAATATTTGTTTGACGTAGAATAAATTTTCTTGGCCACATATTCTTTTACATGGCATTGAAATGTTTTAATTTTAATTAAGTACATAGAAAAACATCACGTTTAAGAGTATCGTGACAGCGTGAATATTGTTTTTTTTTTTTTCTAAATGTCAAAATTGGCGTGTTCTTCATATTGATTGGAACATTGAAAATGGTAAAAGAAAAATAAAGAACATTATTGACATATAATTCCTTTTCCTTTAAGAAATGTCATTTAAACAGAGAGAAAATGGACAATTTAAAGGAGAAGAACTCTGGATGATCGAGCATGTCAAAACTGAAGATTTCTTCCTCATGGATTCTTTTCGTTTCGTTTTTTAACAGCATATCAACACCTTTTGGGTTATTTAATGCCAAAATTTAATCTATTTCGTAATGTTTGTAGATAGAGGAATTATATATTAATTGAATTACATGAACACGACCAGAAAATGCAGCAAACACTGGTCGTGATCATTTGATTTAATTAATATATAATTCCTCTAATGCAAATTTCTCTATTTCCTTGCTCATGAGGTTGTGTCACTCGAACACGGACCACCGAATTGGGAAGACGTAGCACCAGAGGTGACATTGTCCGCTGCAATGATATGCGATGGGCTATAAGACAAATAAGATTAGGTAGCTGTCCAATTACACTGACAAGACGGTTTGGCAATTCCTGTGAGTGGCGTGACTGGTGGCTCAGAGGTATATATATATATATATAATATATATATATATATATATGAAGAGATGGAAGTGAATCCGACTGTATGTAGAAAAATTTAAGAAAATTGAAAAACACAGGTTTAAATAAGTTGAGTGGTAAGTTTATTGGCCGACGCTGCAGTGTTTCGATCTATTAACTAGATCATCTTCAGGGCATTTGTTGGTATAAGGAAGGTGATAAAAAAGCCGTAAAAAAGAATATTTGACGTATTATTTCAAACCGTCCACCTTTCAGCGTATTTTCTTCAGATTTCAAATTTTGAACAGACTGATAAACAAGGACTATCGCTTGCTTTTCTCGTTATTCTGTGATAAAACTTTAAAAAAAATATATGTGTGTGCGTGTATGTGTGTATATATATATAGAGAGATAGAGTGAGAGTGAAAGTGAGCGTGAGAGAGAGAGAGCGAGGGGGGATAGCGAGAGAGAGAGAGAGAGAGAGAAAGTGTGAAAGAAAGATGAACATATTAGGATAGACATACAGACATTAAGTACTGAATGTGATAGATAGATGGATAAATAATAGATAGATATTACTGATTGGAATTCATAGATAGATGAATAGATAGATAGATAGATAGATATAAACAGATTTGAATAGATAGATAGATAGATACATATTAACAAAATTAATATATAGATAGATGAGTGGATTTTTCCAGACTGTAATAGACAGACAGACAGACAGTCAGATAGATAGATAGATAGATAGATATGAACAAAATGGAATAGTGAGATCACTGATTATTTAGCTTATTTGTATTAGTTTTAACATAATATTTAATTCAATACAACTGTTAAGTAGCCTCAGGTAATAAGTCTTTGAACACTTCCTTTGTTTTCCTCTTTCGGTTTTCTACACATCTCAAATATATCAGTCTAATGCTATCGCGTGAGTGGATATTAAAGTGTCGAGTTAACAAAGGAAATAGCGAAACTGGGGTTAAATTCGTCTTTAAAGGTTGTAGTCATTTTTGTACAAAGTATCGTACAGAGATGGGTGCGACGAAAACAAAAAAGGGAAATGGAGGAAGGAAGGAGCAAAGAAAGAAAGGTAAAGGCAATAGAATACATTAAACAAAATCAATAGAATCGTCGATATACAGTCCAGGTGGAGTTTTTTTCAATTTCTCACTATATATATATATATATATATATATATATATATATATATATGTGTGGGGTTGTCACTAATTCAGCTTTTACTGGAACGATGTGCCAAACGCAGTATTATTGGTAGAGTGCTCAATATAAAATAGAGATATTATCATACACATCCTATGTCTATTGAATTTTCTGAATTTTTTGCAATTTTTCGATTTTCCTTGCATTTATAACATGTTCACCTGGCGATTGTTAACGCATGAAACCAAAATGGTCGTGAATGTTCCTTTGTCACCAAATAAATAGATATGTAAAACCTTTAAATATTTATTTTATTATATTATATATATACCTATATATATATGTGTGTGTGGGTGTGTGTGAGTGTGTGTGTGTGTATGTGTATATTTATATATATATGTGTATACATGTGTGTGTGTATGTGTGTGTATGTGTGCTACCTTGCACCACACAATGGTGCAAGGTAGCTTTAAACAACGATACTACGCCCACAAGGCAACTTTCAGACACGAAAACAAAAGGAGCGCAACAGCACTATCTAACAAATTATGGGAATATAAAAAAAAAACAGGACAAACCCTTCAACATGGAATGGAAGATCTTAGACCAAACTAAGCCATATGTAAACGGGTCAAAGAACAACAGAGAAATTGCGAATACCGCAAGGCCTAAAATCAAAACACACATTTCTAAACAATAAATCAGAAATATTCAGGGCATGTCCACACCGGATAAAAATTGATATGGTCTTGGACAGGCCAAAGAGAAGCATGGCCAAAGAGAATGGAAACGAATCCGACGGTATGTTGAAAGGAAACATAAAGGAAAGAAAATGCTGAATGGATAAGATAAATTTTATTTTATTTTATTTTATTTTATTCTACTGACAGAAATTTCAGAAATTCTCTGTATTTTAACCGCTTTGATTTAAAACACCAAAGAATTTACTCTGACGAAGGCCGTTATTCCTTGTATAATAAAAACAATTTTAATAGTTTTCTATTTGTTGTACCGGCCGTTCCTACAGTGGAGAACATGCACCGGTTCTCACTATAAATAGTGAGACACCGAGTGGAAAGGTAGCACTGTTCACGTTAACGACAAGCTAGTCGTACATGTACCATGATTGTAAATACACTTGTCTTATTTTACCCTATCTCGACTTGACTTCTTTTTACTGTTGGGACTAACATCACAACACTATTATTGTTATTTTATTTTGTATTTAAAATAATAATAGATGAAGTACATGTGCACATGGATAAACTCCTGACCGAAACACGTGTCAGTAAAATAAAATAAAATAAAATATTTTTTTTCCACTGGAGTGCCCCTATGCCCTACAATTTCTCAGACTATTCCTCACTATACAATGAATCAAAAATAACATCAAAAAGTTCCTTATAACCAACCAAGAATTTTACACAACTTCTCCGTGCGATGTCTTTCATCTGATCATTTTTCGCTCATAAACTGCTCGAATTAGACATGTTAATTTTATCTTCCGACTTTTATTCATACTTTACTCCATTCTAATTAGAGTATTGCCTCATAGCGTCACTCTGATTCTGTGCAGTTTCCACACTCTTTGATCCGTTCGTCCGTGTTAAGCACGAGCAACTGAACGCCTTTCCACCAAACCATTAAATAGTTAACCAGCCACGTATTAGAGCGTGTTCATTAATCCACGTGGCCACGAAGAGTCTATAAGTTTAAGTTGTGGCCTCCAGCACATCTTATAAAGCCAAAATATTCCAACAATATCTATAGGAGTAAAATAGGCAATTGAATCTGACTATATAGAAAATAGAAAAATTCGAATATTCCAAACGATGAGTTTTCTTCTTGATGTTAAAGTCGATGTTATAACGTTTCAGCTTTTGCAACTGTTAAGTTTCTGACGACCATCCTTGTCCAGTTGAAAAAGAACTTAAAGTAAGTAAGTCCCGAGCTATAGAATCCTTTGGTAAGTGAATAAGTCTGCGTTATGGAATCCTACGTAGTGTCAAAGGTCCAGTGATATAATCCTATGTGCTGTCGTCCACGAAGGTTCAAAGCAATGTGCGCAGGTATGACCAGAACAGCCAGTATAAATAATAATATCAGCAGCAGAGTACTGTCAGTGATTGGCTAATAGGTTGGTCACGTGGTTATCGACGAGTCTATAAGTAGAAGGGACATCTGGCACACACCTTATATCACAAAAATGCCAACAGCAACCTTCATCAAGACTCATGGTAGGGGAAATGTTGTGTAGTGATGGTGGATGACTTTTGGAAGTCATCCACCATCATCACACAACATCTGTGCATTTGTGTGGGTGTAAGTGTAATAAAAGAAATGCAATTGCGAATAAAAAGCATTTAGGGTTAAATAGATTTCCCATGAACCTCTTGCCAATACTTCCTGTTTGATTTTAGGGTAAGAAGCCGGCATTCATGGTTTGTTGGGAAATTCTTTTACATTTATTGATTGTAATAAAAGAGGCTTTCTTTTAGAATGTTATTAACGTGGTTGTCAATATTCGATGCGACTAAGATGATTCACATCTATAATTCCTTTGTATATTTTTGTGACCAATTCATTCATTATCTTTTAGTATTTTTAATCAATTTCGTTTATATATATATATATATATATATATATATAATATATATATATATAAATATATAATATATATATATATATATATATATATATATATATATAAGTAAAGAAATAACAAAGGACTTAGAGGATTACATTATAGTCTATTTCAGGGAGCTTAGAATCTCCATGAAATAGACTATAAAGCTAATCCTCTAAGTCTTTTGTTATTTCTTTACTTATATATTTGCTCTGTGACTCTAACATTAAGAGCACACATTGAGCTCTCAAACGGCGACAGGTTTTTTAAATAAAACACTTGTGTCGTAAGGAAGATTTCTTCTCTGGACTTTTGGATTATATATATATATATATATATATATATATATATATATATATATATATATATATATATATATATATATAAAGGATCCCTTCGACTGATAACTTTTAAAATATATTATCGATAAGCATATTGTAATCGCATACCGATGTTATCTTTTGAAACATATCGGATAAAAAGAATTCTAATTTTTTGTGTATAAGTGCATTTTATGATATGATGATTCCTATGCTAAAATCAGCAATTCGTTATGTTGTAATAAAAAAATACTACACACATAAAATCTATATATTTATTTATCGATCTACTACATATATATATTTCAATAATGTTCAATAATAATTGGTGACCACTTAAGCAACAACAGTTGCTGTAAGTAAGTGGAGAGCAAATCACAAAAAAAAACACCTTTTTATAATGACCATCCTGTCGACTGGGCCGTTAGAATAAACTGACTACACCTCTACAGAAGGGTAATACTCCCCTAATGGGGCTCCTGTTGGTCGTGGGTGGTGACCCGTGATGCTTAAGGATGGAACCTAGATGACTGAGATGTTCATGTCCTGCAACACTCAACTTTGGCTCTTACTTAGGCTAGACGTGCGGTCGGAGAGGCCCTCTCCGATCAATCCGCTGGTCACGTCAAGCCCTAGTACCTATATAATTGTTCCAACGCTATTGCCCTTATGGCAACCCCCCAACCTTTTTAACATATGGGTGCTTATTTATTAAAATGACTTGACTCAGCATTAAATGACCCGAAAAGGGTTGATATACCGTAAAATAAAGCATTTAGATATAGAGTGTATATTTACCAAACACCATACGATGATAACCGTTACGCAAAGTGCATGATATAGACAATTGGTAGGTTGTATCTTACGTCATGTCAACTCTTGTTGGGTTATTTTATGCCGGAGACGTTTTTGTTTTATTCATTCTTGTTGGGTATTACATTTTATAAAAACTCATTTTTTCATCTATTAACATATTGATGAGTGCCCAAGGTCACTAGCACTCCAGGTCAGGGTGACCCTGACAGTAATGGGGATAAAGATCTACTCCACACTCTCCAGAGCTTCGGAATTGGAACCTCACAACTAGATGTAGTATAACGTCAGGATACCACACGATATAGAGTAACTGGAATTAACATAGAAAAACTAAAAGTAATGAAATGGTAGCAATACATTTTTTCGAAAATGAATGTAGTAGGTTTGATGTCAATTGATCTCTATCCTGAGCCGTTAGATAACACTGATTTGAAAAGCCAGCGACAAGAAAATAATAACGTGACCCCACTCTAAAAAATCTGATTGAGTTATTGCAAAATAAATAAATAAATAAGTTAGCGATGAATTTATGGGAAAAAAATTCTTTTATTTAAAAAAATTATTTTTGAATCGATTTTATTCTTTGATATTCTTTTATTGTAAATAAAAGAATTCTATTTACAACACGATGTAATTTTAAAGTTATAGAGAATAAAAACGATAACAATAAAATGAAGGAAATGCTAGTAAAATATTTAGAAAAATAGGTGTAGTAGACTTGTTGTCACTTTATCTTCATACTTAGCCGTTAGATAATACTGATTTGAAAACCCCTTGACACTGAAATAATAACGTGGCTTCTCTCCAGAACATCTGATAGCCTTTATGCAAATAAGAAATATTAGTGATTAATTTATGGAAACAATATTTAGAGAAATAGGGGATGTAGTCTTGTTGTCACTTTATCCCATACTTAGTCGTTAGATAATGCTGATTTGAAAAGCCAACGATACTAAAATGATATCATGGCTTCTCTCTATATCATATGATAGCCTTTATGCAAATAAAAAAAATAGCGATGAATTTATGGAAAAAATATTTAGAAAAATAGATATAGAAGACTTGTTGTCACTTTATCTCCATACTTAGTCGTTAGATAATACTGATATGAAAAACCAACGACAATAAAATAATAACGTGGACTCACTCTCAAACATCTGATAACCTTTATGCAAATAAAAAAATAGCGATGCATTTATGGAAAATTTCTTTACAAAAATAGGTGTAGTAGACTTGTTGTCACTTAAAAATATTTACAAAAATAGCTGTAGTAGACTTGTTGACACGTTATCTCCACACTTGGCCGTTAGATACTACTGATTTGAAAAGCGAACGACAAGAAAATAATAATGTGGCGCCTTTCTTTCTAACATCTCCAGTTTAATCAGACATATGTGTCTCCGCAATGCTTTCCAGATATCCGTATGTACACGACATTAAACATTAAACATTGATCGGTTTCGGTATCCAACCTATCTGGCAATTCTTCCGTCTCTGTCAACAGACATTTCCTTCTCACATCACAGGAGGTTGTCTTCCGTTTCTGTCTATTGAACTCAGTCAATAACAATAGCCATTCGGAAAAGTTCACTTTCACAACAAACAAGCACCGTCTCCGAATTTTGAGGTCATCATTTGGCCTTCTTCTTTGAGATAAGTCCTCTGTCAGACTGTATTGATTTCGGGTCATAAGCCAAGCGACAAGAATCAGCCCGTTTACCTTATCTGTGATCAGTTATTTGCGCTGTTTCTCTCCCCTTCGAGCTCCGGATTTTATATTGTATTTCTAATCCGGTCGTATGGAGCCGAGTGGTTTACAAACAGTTGAGACGTCAATGGATGTTGTTGAAACCAATGCTTTGAAAAATAAATCAAGGCCTTTTTATCTTTTTCTTTTTTCTTTTTGTAATGAGAAGATTTAGTTTTGTTTTTATTTTTATTTCATTTTATTTTAGTTTGGTTTTATTTAACGGCATATCAACGCTGTTGGAATTTTCTGTATATATATATTTACCAACCCCTCCGCATGAACAGGATGTGACACAAGGTCAATTTCTAAAGCGGCGTTCAGCAGGTTTGAATCCAGAGTTTTCTTTCTCCTAGACTGGTTGCCTACCAATGTGAAAGAGCCCAGTCTGCCCTACTATTTATCCATAGCTGGAGGGGGAATATGATTCATTCCTTTCCCAAAGGTATTAGCACTAAGTGAAATGCAATTACCACATCCAGGAATTGAACTATTTTACTTTTGTATATAATGTATTCTATAATACACCACTTAAATTTTTAGACTAAGCGCCAATCAGCAGCCCTAATGCGTGGCTGGTTGACTACTTAATCACTGATACCACTGATTTGCCAGACTGAGGAGCACCAAGAACAACCGAAGATTCGTTACCCGTAGATTGAAACTACGCTCTGTTTAACACAAAAGATTTCCGCTAGACAAGCGCTCTTGCTTGAAGCCAAAAAAATTGTAAAAACTCTTTGTGTTATTTAATGCCAATTTTTTGTACAAATGATTTGAATGGGAATACTTTGTCTTTAAATAATTGTTTAGTGTGAGACAAGAGTTGCTAATCAATTTTGCCTTACAGGTGTATTTTTGTAGAATTTTTTTTATTTTATTCATTTAGCCCATAAATGGGACCCTAATAGGTACTACCACTCCCATTCAGAGTGGAATAATGGTAATGAGGGGGTACTCCACTCTTACCAGAGCAAGAGGATTGAAAGATGGGAATAAGAGGTTATTTGGTAGTTGGCTGATTGGTTGGTTGGATTTTACAGCATGTCAACCTTGTTGGCTTAGTTTATGCCGAAAATTTTGTTTATTCATTCTTGATGGGCATTGGATTTTTAAAGGTTTGTTTAATCACACTTTGTTTTAAACTCGTTTTTTTTCTATTGAACACAAAGATCGGACCTTAACAGGTACTGGGAATAAAAAGTACTTCATACTCCCCAGACCTCCAGAATTGGGACTTCACCATTAGACGGAGTCAACGTCATACCCAAGACCCTCATCCATCACTTTCTAGCACATATATGATAAAAAGGGCTGGGTTGCTATAAGGGCAGTAGGGTCGAAACAATCATATAGGTGCAGGGCTTGACATGACCAGCCGATTGATCGCAGGGCACCTCTCCGTCCGTCCGTCAAGTAAGCACCAATATGGAATGTTGCATGCCAGGGACTGCTCAACCAACAAGATTCCGTCCTTAAGCATCACGGGTCGTCACCTACAGCCAACGGCCGTATTGGATAGGTACGATCGTTATATTGTTCTGCCCCACCGACAGGGCGGGTAGAAGATCGG
>CM042154.1:103372161-103412161 GCA_023376005.1 Doryteuthis pealeii
CTGTGATTATTTCTTGATCTGTGATTATTTTTGTGATTATTAAGCATGCCTCAATGTTTTTTTTATTCTTTATTAAAAACCCAGAACGCAAAAAGTGTTTTAACCGTGCGGTGAGAAGTTGGCATCTTAGAAGCGAACGATCCTTACGTTTGCTCCTTTTGACAAACGGCCAAAATCTAACTCTAAACTTAATTTCCGTTCTCACATCTTCCCATTGGCGGAAGCCAGGGGTAAACTAAAGGTCATTACACCTCCGATTTTGAATATCAACGAATTTTAATTCAAAATCTAACTACACTTACAGACATAATTTATAGGCTACCCACGAAATAATTAACAACGTCATCGTTTCCTTTTACTTTCCCCCATTGCAATAATATGAATTTTTTGTTTTGTCTATTAACTTTTGGCCGATTTGTATATCTAAGCCACTATTTTGCCGCTATTTGCTTTAAGAATGCAAATTACAAAAAACTCATCCTTTGTCACATCCTGCTTGTGGTGAAGCATTTTAGGGATCCTCAAAATGTATATATATATATATATATATATATATAAGAGTTTTATAATTTGCTTGAAGCATTGTGTATATATTGGTTAGGAGGTTGATTTCGAAGGCTATCACAATACAGGTGTAAAGAGAAAAAATAATAATACGGTAACAATGGTGTTGTGTGTTAACCTGTATTTTATTCTTGAATTTTCGAGATAAAATATCTTTTTCAAAAGATCACTGGCATTTCTATTTAAATGAATTTAAAAAAAATCATTTCCAGTGTTCTTTTGAAGAAGAGATTTTATCTCGAAAATTCAAGAATAAAATACAGGTTAACACACAACACTATTATTACCGTATTATTTTTTTTCTTTACATCTGCATTGTGATAGCCTTCCAAATCAACCTCCTAACCAATATATATATATATATATATATATATATATATATATATATATATATATATATATAAGAAAATGGAAATAAACCAACGTTAATTGTTTCTTTTTATAAGTATGGTGATTATGAAAAACTAATTGTTGTGAGGTGTGGTTTTGTGTTCCTTGTTACAATAGTATTTATTCGTGCTTAATCTTAGCACTGGGTTCGGCTTCTCGTAGCTAACCTTTTAGTCCCCTAAAGTGTCTATATATGTCCTGCAGTAATACACATATGTAAATGAGATAACACGCCATTGGCTATCTCACTACACCTCCCTGAAACGGAGAGGTTTTATTCCCTCGTTGATCTATTGCTTCTCCTAAATATCCTTGGGGGTGTTCTTCGTAATGGTGACCGCGGTCTCATTTCATCACTGGATCCCTGGTATGGCGGAATCCGACTCGCTTTCATCTATGGGTTCTATAACGTCTCCCCCATATACGTTCCTCCTCATGTCTTCCTCATATCTATTCCTTAGCTGATCAGTGTGGGCCAGCACACTTCTCTCCTGTGTTGTTATTATAGCGGTGTTGTTCCCTTTCTGCATAATAAAATACGCTTTTTCAGGTTGCGCGTCCTTATTCTTTTTTGTACCACATTTTTCATTAGTCGAAAAAGACATGGTTATGGAGATCTGATCTGTTTTCCCATCAAGGCAGAAGGACTTAGTGTTCTATCAGCATGAGGAATGGATCTGTAACTCATCAAGAGTTTAGGTAGAAAAGATTCTATGGTCTCACGTGACGGCTCAAATGCTTTTAATCCTAATTTAACCGTTCTAACCATCCTTTCCGCAGCCCCATTTGATTGTGGATGGTAGGGTGGAGTTTTATAGGTTTACATCCTATCTTCCTCAACCAGGAACATAGACTTTCATCACAGAATTCGGACGAATTGTCCGATACCAGGGTTATCGGTACGCCGATCCTTGAGAATACAGTTCTCAAAATTTGAATGACAGTTGCAGATTTTCTATCACGCACCTGAATAATCTCTGGCCACCCGAGAACGAATCTACTAAAATCAATAGTAGTCCTACGCCTTTGGCATAGGCATGGTCCATGTGTACTCGACTCCATGGTTCTTGTTCCTTTGGCCACGAATGAGTCGATTTTTGTGGAAAGTCTTTGATTTCCCTGCATTTGGACATTTTTTTACATAATCTTCAATGTCACGCGAATATCCTGGCCACCAGCTCTCCAATTTGAGTCTTTTTTGTGTGGCCGCTATTCCACAATGTATATCGTCGTGTACACTTTTAATTATTTCTTTTCGCATTTTTTGCGGAGGTACAACCAAATCTCCGTTACATATAACCCCTCTGTCCATAGTTAGTTTATGTTTAACCTCTTTATAAGGCCTTTCAGCTTTAGAACAGTCGTTCATTTATTCCTCCTTATTCTATTCGATATTTTGCTCAGATAGGGTCCAGAAGGTTTCTTCTTGAAGCTGTTTAATCGGCATTACATCGGTTTCGACCCAATGTAATACATCTTCAGTGTAGCTTATTTCGTCGTCTTCTTTGTTAAATGCTAATCTGGATAACGCGTCGACATGCGGAATAGTGTTTCCTTTGACGTACATGATATCGAAATCAAAGGCCATCAGCAGTATGGCCCATCTCATTAACCTGGCGGATGTGACCTTGGGTAATTCTTTCCTTGGATTAAAATGAATTCTAAGGGTCGATGGTCAGATTTTAGTAAAAATTTTCGACCCAATAGAAATTGTCGGGCGCGCTGTGTGCTCCATACTATGGCCAAAGCTTCCTTCTCTATATTTGAATAGTTTAATTCTGCCTTGGTTAGCTTTCGCGACAGGTACATAATCGGATGATCGTCCTGTGACAATATAGCAGACACAACATATTCACTGGCATCCGTAGTTAAGGTTATTTCTTTTCTGGGATCAAAAACTTTAATAACGGGTTTTTCCATAAGTACTTTTTTTATTTTGTTAAAAGCCGTTTCTTTTGTGTCCACACAAACTCACTATTCTTTCTTCGTAATTCTGCAAATGCTTCAGTTAAATCGGAATATTTCGGCACATATCTGCTAAAAATTAGCCAATCTAAAAACGATTCTAATTCTTTTTGTTGGCTGGGGATGCCACCTGCGATATTTTAATTAATAAATTTGGGTCAGGCGAAATGCCTTCTTTGGATATTTGAAAGCCCAAATAATTTATCTTCTCGCAATTAAATTTGCATTTATCGTAGTTTACGCTCATTCCGGCTTCTTTTAATTTGTTCATAACTCGCTGCGTTTTTTGTTGCAATTCATTTATACTGATGGCCCTATTAAAATATCGTCCTGATAAATTATCATATTTTCTACTACTCCTTTTAAGACATTTTCGATTGCTCGTTGAAATATGGCCGACGCTGTCGTTATTCCGTATGGCATTTTCGTCCATCTCATTAATCCCAGGGGCGTGTTAATAGTGGTTATTTCTTGAAATTTATCGTCAATTTGTATTTGATTGTAAGCTGCCTTTAAATCAATTTTCGTAAATATTTAGTGCCTGTTAATGTATGCGACACAGTTTCAAGCTCAGGAATAGGATACGAATCTGAACAGATTTTATGATTCACACCAATCTTATAATCACCACATATTCTTAAATCCCATCTTTTTTTGTAAAACTACAATTGGGGAGGCCAGTTACTACCACCGACCGATACTGGTTTTAACACTCCTTCTGCTACCATATCTTCCAATTTCTTTTTTACTAAAGGTCGCAAATGTATAGGTATCCTACGCGATTCGTAATATGAGGGGGGGGGGCTATTTTCTTTCACTCGTATTGTGGCTTTATAACCTCTCAAGATTCCTATTTTTTGCTTTTTACTTTCTATGCAGTCGATTAAATTGTCTGTATCTATGTTTATAATATCTGTGCCTATTAGTCCATGATTTTTTAAACAATCCACTACAGTTATAGGACCACTTCGAATCTTCTATTAGCCTCAAACGTAGCGTCGAATTGTCCCAATGCAGTGATGTACGAGCCATCAAATTGTCTTAATTTCAAGTGACTTCTCTTTAACTTGGGTTTGCCCATATGTTGCCAAAAGTTCTTTGGAATAATAGTCACGTCACTACCTGTATCGACTTGCATCTCAAATGGTATTTCATTTAATTTTACTGTCAACTTCTGTTTTTTGTTCACCCGTACTTGGTACACGTCTTCTATCGAATTTGTCCATTTCGACTTGACTCTGCATACCGTACTAAAATGATTCTGTTTTTTGCAAACATAACAGGTTTGTCCATAAGCAGGACAATTTGTTCTTTTGTCAATATTATGTTGAAAATTGCAGTACTTACAATTCTTTAGCCTTGTTTTTACTTGTAACACGTCAGTGTTATTTGCTGCATTTTCTTCTATTTGAAACACCATTGTGTTGTTTTGAGTATCTTCCTTGAATTCGGATATCATTTCCAGTTGCTGTACAAATTCCACGCATGTTTCTAATGTCATGTTATTTGACTGTAGACGTTCTAAAATTTTGTCTTTTTGATTCCTGTCGTGCATTCCTTCTATGAACCGTAACTGGATTAATTCTTCTTCGATGGTAAAATCTCCTGTTCCAAGCTGTTGAAATTCACAGAATCTCGCGGCCTTTTTTAGTCTCTGAATGTAATTCCTTGCTGGTTCGTTGGATTTTGCTTCGTAGAAAGGAATTTAGTCCTCTCAGCAATAACCAGTTTTTTCTTAGGTCTTACATTGTTCTTTATGATGTGTGCAATTTCTTCAAAGGTGAGGTCCTCCAAATCTTTGGATACGCCATAACGGCTACTTTCATGTTTGCTTCACATCCAGCGGACGCTAAAATAAGTCTGTAATCTCATTTTGTCCTCCAATGTTCTTTTTGTCTTGTAATTTTTTGCTTCTTGCAAAGGCTGAAACATTTTATCCACATCTCAACATAATCAGGCTGCTCTAAACTTGCAAGTATGCCTATCGACGACGCCATGTGTTGTGAGGTGTGGTTTTGTGTTCCTTGTTACAATAGTATTTATTCGTGCTTAATCTTAGCACTGGGTTCGGCTTCTCGTAGCTAACCTTTTAGTCCCCTAAAGTGTCTATATATGTCCTGCAGTAATACACATATGTAAATGAGATAACACGCCATTGGCTATCTCACTACACTAATATTCGGAGGATGTGTTATTTATGAATGAATAAATAGTTCTAATTTTGCTAGAGTGTTTCGGGTTCTGTTTACATGTATATTCGACTAGAATTTGCTACCCAGCGTCGCCTGGGTAGAGAGGGGATGTTTTAAAAGTTAGTCTCACAGATATATTATTACTTATCGCGAGTTGGATCCTCGCTGGTTGCCCCATGAACATCACCACGGAAATATATAACAATATAGTAAGAAATTTCCATTCAATGATTTACAATTTAAAAAGAGATATAAATGATGCAATTAATTCAATCTATCAAAGTGAGAAAAAAAAACATACAAAAGAAACGATGAACAAAATAACATGCAAATGACTATCCCTTCTGTTATTTTTCAAATTTGAATTTTTAAGTATCTTCCCAAATATAAATCAAATCTTTATTATTTTTGCTCCAAAACCAAGCCCTGTTGATATCTAATGTGTATATAGATATATTTACTTTGTCGTTAATTGTTTTATTTTCGAAGTTTCCTACGGGCATACAGATTCACACAACTGCCCTTTATACATGTATAGATTAACCATCATCACGGGAGCGATGTTATGAAGCTCCATCAAGAATGTTATTATGAACTGAGAGGAAATGATAATGTGAAAACCTATTTGTTTATCATTAAATATTCCCTGATATTGCCAGAACTTTTAGTTTCGATTATGAAAGTAACCAATGATTGATGAGAAATTTCATTTTTCGTTTTTTATTCAGCATCTTGTTTATGTTTTTATTCAATAAGAAACATAAATACTTTTCGTGTGATATCTGTGTACAAAGAATAATATCGATTGTCAAAAACTTTCATTGAAAGACGTTAACGTATTAGATTTAAAACACACACACACATACTAACACACACACATACACATAAACATACGCACATATACACACACATATATATATATATACATATATATACAAGATGTGTAAAAAAAGTATCAACATTTTTTGTACTTTTTGACACACCTTCTATTCTGAAAAAATGACGTTCCATTCAGTCTTCATTTCTATCTTCGTAATTATAGCTTTAAAATCTGTACTTTTTAACACACCTTGTATTCTGAAAAAAACTAACGATACATTTATTGTTCATTTCTATCTTGGTTAATATAGCTTCAATCTCGATACTTTTTTGACACACCTTATATATATATATATATATATATATATATATATATATATATATTATGATGTCAAAAAGTAAATGTGTCGCTTTTAACGCCTCAGTCACTCGCGTTTTTATGTCAAGTATTAGGTATAAATGTGTTTTTTCGTTATTGTTTTGTTTATTGAAGCTTCTGTGCAATCTCTAATATTTCCCATGGCATTTAAAACTCTTTTTCTTGTCAGTTATTCTTCTATATAATAAACGCTTGCTTTAATATTTTATTGTATGATCTTCTTGACTGCTTTTCAGTTTCTACGCTTTCTCCACAAAAAAACGTTGTTCTTTATTTATTCAACATTTCTGGTTGTTTTTCATGGTGTAATGGTTAACAATCAAAATTTCTTTCTATCATTTCACACCTTTTGAATTTTTGACATCAGCCTAAACTGATAGTCTTTTGCTGGAATCTGAGTGAACAACGGGTCTCCTCAAATCTCCAGGATCTTTCTGAGTATTCTAGCGGATTTTATTAAAATAATGGAGTTTTTCACACCTGAAATAGCCGGTGGTTCACTGGAGGCTGAGTAACAGAAGTCTCCTCAGTTCTCCAGGATTCTTCTGAGTATTCTAACCGATCTCAAAAGTGCTCTAGTTTAGATGGTCTCGATTCTTCCTCTGATTTCCAATTCACCTAAATTCTTTTACAGACATTTGGGTACCATTCCAAGAGTACCAATTACAATTCGTACGACATTCACCTTCATGTTCCACAGTTTTTTATGTTCTCTGGTAAGGTCAAAGTATTTGTATATGTTTTTGGTTTCTTTCATTTTAACTCGGTGGTCGACCGGGCCGACAAAATCCACGAGATGACAGTTTTTATTGTTTATCAATACTAGGTCCGGTCTCCTAGCTGGGGTTAGGTAATCCGTCTATACCTCCAAGTCCCAGATAATTGAATGCGTCACATTTTCCAGAACATATTCAGATTTGTACATATACCATTTAGTTGTATGGAAAAAGTTGCCAAATTCCCAGTGGTCTACCTTTCCCATCGAATCGTACCTAATCTTGTACTTTCTTTGTGCTAGTTTGCTGTATTCGCTTATTATTATGATTAACCATTTTGTCTCTGTCTTCACACATTCTGCACTTGCTGTTATGCTGCGTCTGATCTATTTTGCCTTCTATATAAGTTGTTCTTATGCCATTGCCTTGTGCTGCGATTATAAGGGATTCACTTTCTCTCTTATGTTTCCTCTTCTTAGTCATGTCCATTTCTTCTGATGTGATATCTCTTGAATTTGGTGCTTGAAGTACCCATGAAGTTGTTTTTCTTCCCATTTCTGTTTTTTAGTTCTTGGTTTATTTCTGCTTGTCACCATGTTGCAATTTCTTTTCCTGGCTGCTGCAATTAGTCTTTCATTACGTTTATTAGTGTATTCGTCAAGTTCTCAAATTGTCGTATCTACACTATCTTCAATGTTGGCGAGACCCTTCCTCCTTCTTTTCTTGGCACATATAGTATTTCCTGTTGGCACATATAGTTTGCCTCTTGGCACATATCATTATTATTATTATTATTATTATTATTATTATTATTATTATTATTATTATTATTATCATCATTATTATTATCATTATTTACTCCTTTTGAGTTTTCACATCAGTGTTAGCTGATGGTCTTTCACTGGAGTCTGAGTGACAGCAAGTCTCCTCAGGTCTCCAGGACTCTTCTGAGTATTCTGGCAGATTGCAGCAGTGCAGTGTTCTGAATGGTTTCAATCCTTCCTCTGATATCCAAACTTTCCAAGCCCTTTTCTAATCCTTTTGGGACTGTTCCAAGTGCACCAACTACAATTGGTATAAAACTTTCATTATTATTATTATTATTATTATTATTATTATTATTATTATTATTATTATTATTATTCTTTCTTCTTTTTGAATTTTCACATCAGCATTAGCTGATGGTCTTTCACTGGAGTCTGAGTGACAGCAAGTCTTCTCAGGTCTCCGGGACTCTTCTGAGTATTCTGGCAGATTGCAGTAGTGCAGTGTTCTGAATGGTATCAATCCTTCCTCTGATTTCCAGACTTTCCAAACCCTTTTCCAATCCTTTTGGGACCGTTCCAAGTGCACCAACTACAATTGGTATAACTTTCACTTTCATATTCCATAACTTTTACAGTTCTCTAGCAAGGTCCAGATATTTGTCCATTTTTTCATTTTCCTTTAGCTTCACCCTGTGATCTGCTGGAACTGCAAAATCCACCAGTTGACAAGTTCTTTCTTTTTTGTTGATTAACACTAGGTCTGGCCTTCTTGTTGGGATAAGGTGATCCGTTTTAATTTCAAAGTCCCAGAGAATTTTGTGCGTTTCGTTCTTAAGAACAGATTCTGGTTTATGCATATACAATTTTGTTGTGTGGTCAAAATTTAATTTCTTGCATAATTCCCAGTGGATCATCTTCCCAACCCAGTCGTGTCTAGTTTTGTATTCTCGTTGTGCTAGTTTGCTACATTAGCAAAGTATATGGTTAACAGTCTCATCTCTATTACCGCAAAGTCTACATTTACTATTTTGTTGGGTCTTATCAATTTTCGCTTTGATGTAGTTTGTCCTTATGGCATTATTTTGTGCAGCAATTATAAGTGATTCAGTTTCTCTTTTGAGGTTTCCCTTTCTTAACCATGTCCAAGTCTTTTCATGTGCAACTTCAAATATTTGTCGTTTGAAGCGTCCATATAATTGTTTTTCTTCCCATTTTTGTTTTCTAGTCTTTGTCGTTTTTCTGTTTGTCCATATGCCGTTTCTACTATTGTTGGCCAACATAAGTAGTTTGTCTTTGCTCTTCCTTGTGTAATCTTCAAGTTGTTGGATTGTAGTTTCTACGCATTCCTATATGTTGGCAAGACCTCTTCCCCCTTCCTTTCTGGACACATACAATCTATCTCTATCATCTCTAGGGTGGACAGCCTTGTGCATGGTAATTAATTTTCTCCTCCTTTGGTCTATCTGTCTGAGTTCTTATCTTGTCCATTTTAAGAATGGTCATGAGTATCTTAAAATGGGGACAGCCCATGTATTAATTCCTTTGATCAGATTTCTGCTGTTAAGCTTCGTTTCTAGAAGTTTTCTAGTTCTCCTGAGATATTTTTTAAAAACTTTTCCTTTCATTTCTGCTTGCATGATATTGTCCGCTTCTAAAATTCCTAAGTATTTGTAGCTTTCATTTTCATCAAGAGATTTTATAGTTTCCTGATTTGGTAGTTGTATTCCATTCATTAGTTTTCTTTCGCCCCTTTTTATTACAAGCATAGCACATTTTTCGATTCCAAATTCCATCCCTATATCCTGGCTATATATTCTAATAGTTTGTACTAGGCTCTCCAATTCTTTTTCATTTTTTGCAAAAATTTTAATGTCATCCATGTACATAAGGTGGTTTATCTTTTCTTGTGAATTACTAAATTTGTATCCCCGGTACATTTTTTCAGTATATGGTTTAGCGGCATCATTGCAATAATAAAAAGTAGTGGTGATAATGAGTCTCCTTGGAAGATACCTCTTTGGATTTTACTTCTGCCAGGGATTGTTTTCCAGCTTTTAATTGAACTCGCCAGTTTTCCATGGCTTTTTTAATGAAGTTTATAATGTTGTTGGAAATTTTGTACATTTGTAGGCATTCTAAAATCCAGGTATGTGGGACCATGTCATAGGCTTTTCTGTAATCGATCCAGGCCATTGCAATATTTTTCCGTTTATTCTTGACTTCTTTAAGAATGTATTGGTCTATATAGAGTAAGTCGTGGGTTCCTCTTTTTCCCTTGCGACATCCTTTCTGTTCTTCTGGGAGAAGTTTCCGCCAATTGAGTGAAAAGTATACTTCTTCTCTTACAACAGCAGTTAGAATTTTCCACATCATGGGTAGACAAGTTATTGGTCTATAATTGCTGGGGACATTTCCTTTTTGTGGGTCTTTCTGGATTAGTGTAGTTATTACTTTTGTCATCCATGCGGGTACTTCCGTTGCTTGTAGGCATCTGTTCAGTTGCTGGACCATTCTTTTGTGGATAGTCGTAATTTTTTTGAACCAGAATCCATGTATGCCATCATGGCCTGGTGTTTTCCAATTTGCTACTTTCTTGAGTACTGATTTAAGCGTAATTACATGAACACTGGCAACAGGTCCTTCCTCAATTTCCATCAGTTCATTCTTAATATCACTTATCCACTTTGATTGCTTATTATGTTCTTTCCTCATCCATATATCACTCCAGAACTTTTCTGCTTCTGTTGCATTTGGGTGTTCACTAATGTTTGTTTTTGCTCCATTAATTTGTTCATAAATCTCTTTTCATTGTTTTGGAAGGTCCTATTTTGTTTGTACTGTTTAGTTCTCTCTCGATATCTTTTGAGTCTTCCTTCTATAGCCGATATCTTTTGTTTTACTTATTATTATTATTATTATTATTATTATTATTATTATTATTATTATTGTTGTTGTTGTTGTTGTTGTTTTTATTATTATTATTATCATTATATTATTATTTGTTATTGTTGTTGTTGTTATTATTATTATTATTATTATTATTATTATTTCATTCTGTGCATATTTTAACACCAGCGTGAGTAGATAAACTTTTACTGGAGTTTGAATGATAACATGTCTCCTCAGGTTTCCAAGTCTTTTCTGAGTATTCTAGCCGATCTTAACAATGCTGTTATCCAGATGGTTTCAATTCTTTCTCTGATTTCCAAATCCTCTAATCTGTTTTCCCAACGTTTGGAAACTGTTCCAAACGTAACAATTACATTTGGTCTTATTTTCACCATCATATTTTACATTTTAAAATATTTTTCTAGCAAGGTCCGGGTATTCGTCTATGTTTTCATTTTCTTTCATCTTCACTTTGTGATCTACTGAGGCTGCAAAATCTACCAGTTAACAAGTTCTTTTTACTTGTTAATCAATACTCGGTCTGGTCATTTGGCTGGGATAAGGTGATTCGTCTTTATCAGAAAGTCCCAGAGAATTTCAAGCGTTTCATTCTCAAGAACAGATTCTGGTTTATGCATATGCATTTTTGTATGGCCAAAATTTAGTTTTTTGCAAACTTACCGGTGGATCATCTTTCCAACTCAGTCCTGCTTAGCCTTGTATTCTAGGTGTAATAGTTCGCAGTATTAACTTAATACATGGTTGATCGTTTCTTCTTCTTCTTCTTCTTCTTCTTCTTCCTATTATTATTATTATTATTATTATTACTAGCAAATATATGCACCCTCCGGGTGCAAGTATTTGAATTTTAATGTAATGAAATATGTTAAATTTGAAATACTTTTGAAACTAAATAAAAATCCAAATAAAATGATTTGAAACAGAGGGGGTATAATCGAAGAATAGAACAACTTTGAAACTAAGTCTTCCATCATTTTTCATCACTCCCTCCTTTTATTGCTGAATTTTCCTAATTTAACTATTTAGTTAAATTAGGAAGTAAAGAATAAAATTACTGTTATTTCTTTATATTAAAGGATTTCTTTTAAGTTTTATCCCCGAGTTTTTTGCTCATATTCATTAAGAAAAAAACAAACAATTAGAAATCAATAATACCAAGCGCATATTTAATAAAATTAAACTTTTAATATCAATATGCAAATTAGCTTTCCTGTTCAAACTGTAACCCGCTATTTTGTTGCATATATAAATACAATTGCATGTTATTAGAATGTAGATAAAAGTATTAATAAGGTATAACAATTTTATCAATAACTGAGGTTTAAATAAAAATAAATTCATGGTGAATGTGACGTCAATTACTAAGGGAATTGTGACTTGAGTAGTGATTTAGTTTCGGCTTCAGACAGACAAACACACAATCTCCATTATAATAAGATTATTCTCAAGAACAGATTCTGGTTTATGCATATACCATTTAGTTGTATGCTCAAAATTTGTTTTTTTGCATAATTCCTATTTTTTCTTGTTTTTAATTACTTAACAAGACTTGGTTATTTTCTTTGGTAAAGATTTAATTCCAGAACCCAGTCCATGATTCCGCGGCGGGGGAGATGCCGACTCAGAGTGGTGACCTACAGGTTCAATCACTCTAAAATCGGCGTCGCATCAGACTAACTAAACTCAAACTTATTCTCACAGCGCCCAATCGCGCGCTTTCTAAGGGGTCAAGTACAAAGACAGTTATTGGTGGTTACTAACCACCAATAACTGTCTAGTAACTTTCCATAGTATCCCGTCATTCTAAATCCTAATGGACCCTATTCAAAATATTTTAACTACATGTACACACATAATTTATAAGCTGCTCATAAATTATGTAACATATGTACTGTTCATTGCTTGATGTGTAGCTATTGCCAATGGCATATAGCTGTCTAATATATTGTACTCTTTTATGCTCTTTGATGAATTATATTTGATAAAAATAACCATAAGTCATCGTGGTGTAGTGGCTAACGTGTTGGAATTCGGCACCATAATATACAAGTTCCAAACTCCAGTCGTGCTATTACGATCAGTTTCGGACTAATACCCTTTGGAAGGGTATTTACCTACTCATCCTCCTATCATACTAAAGACCGCACTTGTATTAATTAACCCACGAAGCTTTATGTGCCATTGAACAAGGAAAGCAAACCAAACTGTTTTTCATGTGGATGTATTTTAGATTTTATACTAATATTCTTTTTTACGTTTAGCGTTTTTGTTTTTCATGGTTGTATACAACCATATGTTTTATATGTTTGTTCATAACTTAAAATCGTTAGGTGTTGTCTTTTTTAAAGTTATGTCAGTTTAAATCAAACTTCGTTGTTTTGTTTTTCAACGTCAATGATGTTGTTTTTGAGAGCTTATGTCAGGATAATGTCAACAAGCGGAAAAATACTTAGATCTTCTTGTGGTCTCTGTAGCCGATCAATCAAAATTTGCTTTCTTTTCCTTTTTTTTAAATAAACATTTCTGCTTGTGTTATACGTCACTTATTTAAGAGATTTGCTCTACAAAAATAAAAAAGAAGGCGTAACTAACTCAAGCTAAGATGAATTCAAACACACAAAGAGAGAGAGAGAGAGAGAGAGAGAGAGAGAGAGAGAGAGAGAGAGAGAGAGAGCGAAAGAAAGAAAGAAAACAAAAGAGAGGAAATTACTTCTGCAATTTGCAATCTAATCCAAAGTCACATTGTTCTTTTTTGGAAAAAAAGGCAACTTTTTGAATAAGATTTTTTCGGGGGATGGGGGTGTTTATTGGAAGGAAGTATTGTCATGAAACTAAAATCCTGCTGCTACTGCTAATAAAATAATTATCATCAAATTAATGAAACTGTAGACAAATTGTACTTAGTTGAATATTGTTTCCTCGTACCGAATAAATCCGCCTGCTATTAACAGATTATCGATCATACAGAAATCTGATATCACTGATAAAATAAAGCAAACATTCTTCTAAGGCGTAGCCGTATCAGTACCACTGTATAGTAGTACTATAATATATATTATTATAATATATCATAATATAATTATAGCAGTACCACTGGGAAAAGCGATATGTTAATATAAGTATTCTGAATGATGTCTTGAACAAATACTGAAAGCAGCACCCCAAAAGAAGGTAGCTGTAGGATCACTTGCCACCTATCGTACAAACCATCCGAGTAAGTCAAAGAAAACACTCTGGATGCTGCTGGAGAAGCAAAGACGAACTCATAATCGAAGTTCTGTGTAGCCCGATCAGGAAAAATCTATACAATGAGTTCTGTGTGGATACTGGATGCTGAGCGGAAGACCTCACGCGGGGTTCGATGTGTTTTTATTTATTCATGTTTTCTTTTGTCAGAAAATTATACCGTTTTTTCGAATTGTCCTATCGAATATGATAAATTCTTAAACATGTCTATTTGACCCATAGATGGGACCCTAACAGGTACTTCTCTCCGGAGGAGCGTAGAACTGGCAGTAACGGCAATAAAGGTAGAGTCTACCCCCCCCCAAAAAAAAAAAAAAAATCTCCAGAACTGAGGAATCACCTTCAGATGCAGTTTAGTTTCATACACAAGACTTGCATGCAATCATATATTTGCAATCATTCCTAATACTAACATTTTTCAAACATATATATTTGACACATAAATTGAACCCTAACAGGCAACTCTAGATCAGAGAGTCTCTTGAATGGATCGATTGATTGATTTTAATGTCTAGATTTATTCCAGAGGTTAGGGAATCACGTTCATTTTACGTTTATACTTACATTTAGGTGTAGTTGTTCCTTTCTTTTTTTTTCTTCTTTTTGGCACATAGTTCAATTGAATATGACTAATTCTTAAACATATAAAGGTAGCCAATGATGGGATCCTAACAACTATTGCCACTCAGGTTCAACGTGGACCTGAGAGTAATGACAATGAAGAGTAGTCTAAAATCCTAAGATTCTCTAGAACTGGAGAATCACTACCAGGTGTAGTTTAGTGTCGTACCTAGTACACCGTTATTGTAGATCTTACCCCTCTACAGAAAGGATATATTCAGCGTATCCTTAGAAAAAAAGACGGGCCAGATGACGGGATTAAGTGACATTCCTTTTTCTTACACTTCAAACATCTATCATGTAGATCGTTGTCTCGACTTTCACCTTGACGCTATCATCTGCGCATATAATTCTGATTAGCATCATTGAATTAACTATTCATTTGGAAGATAAGTATTAATTACTTTAAAGCATTATTTGGCTTAGATATGAATACTTGGAAATTACACATTGTTTGTATTAGATAGATACGACTTGATACGACATAACTGTGTGTAAACAAATGTATACAGACAAATAAAAAAGTGCAATTGAAAAAATGCAATGGAGCGTTAAAAATGTAATTGTGATTCCAATCAGACTTTTACAAATGACAAATTTTGGCTTTAGCTTTAACTCTCATGACATACCAAGCAATGTAGTCCAATGTAGCTAACGTTAGGCTCATGACAAATCTTGAGGAACGAGAAAGGAACGCCATTAAAAAAAAAGAATTGATGGGTGGGAAGAAAGTGAATGCTAAGAAACACGACAAAAATGACGAATCCTTTACAATAAAAAGCGATCGATTCGATGACAGAATAAATAAAGA
This sequence comes from Doryteuthis pealeii, assembly GCA_023376005.1. NCBI lineage: Eukaryota > Metazoa > Mollusca > Cephalopoda > Myopsida > Loliginidae > Doryteuthis > Doryteuthis pealeii. Next base: position 103,387,542 of record CM042154.1, read on the forward strand.
GAAGACAGAAGAGAGGGGAAAAAATAGAAGGAAGAAAACTGAAACTAAAAATGAAGAAAACAGAACAAACAAAAACGAAAACAAAAAACACATCAGGAAAACATTTTGAAATCAAGAACAAAGAAGCGATAGAATTAACTACTTAAAAAGTTAAATTTAGTTTTAAAATCGTAGGAAGATGTTTCTAGTGTTCAGCACAGATCTGACAATATAAGTGATTCATGAAATGAATTAAACAAAATTAAAATTTTGACAAAAAGATAAATGCAAAAACGTGATTAGAAAACGTACAACAACCTGAAAAAAGGCAAATTGGTTGGTTGCTTGGTTGGTTGCTTGGTTGCTTTACGACATATGAACACTTGTTTTTATATATTTACTAAATCCTCCGTACGAGCAGGATGTAACACATGGTCAATTTCTTAAGCAGAGTTTAACAGGTTTGAATTCAGAGTTTTCCTTCTCCTCGACTGGTTACCTACCCAAGGTTACAGAGCCCAGTCTTTCCTACTATTTACCCATAGGTGGAGGGAGATTAGTTGGATACATACCTTTCCAAGTGGTATTCGCGTTATGTGAAATGCAAACACCCTTGTTCAGAATTTGAACTCGGGTTGACGAGTTCATTTCCTACGACTCTATCCATTACACCACGCGCCTGGTTTTAGGACATATGAAAACTTGTTTTTATTAATGCATTTCCATTTTGTTGTTTTCCTCAAGAAACGTTACATTTTTTTTAGAATGGAGTTTTCCTGGATAGGAATGAGGATAAGCTCTCAAATTAGTTTTTTTATTTTACTAACGAGAAGAGAGTCCCTTTGGTTCAAATTCAGAGTTCTCCTTTAACTAGCCTTGTGACAATTACAAGGTTAAACAGCCCGGTCTTCCCTACTATTTACCCTACTATTAAGAGTTGGATTCGTACCTTTCCCAAGGGTATTAGCGCTATGTGAAATGCAAACAGCTGCATCCAGGATTTGAACTCATCTCGCACTGTCCATTTCCTATGACAGTAAGCATTACACCACGCGCCTCTGAATATATTTAGAAATAATGCTGTTTCAATGAGTAATCAAGTCAATAATTTGTAAACAATTAAGGTCAGATTGTACCTAAATAATGAAATAGTTTTTTTTTCTATAAATAATGTCTGACGAAACAACGGAAGTGAGAAACAACGAGATCCCACGGAACATTTTAATTTAAGATAGATATTGCTAATTACTTTGTTCGTGTATTTTTGTTTAGTAAACCTTTTTTCCTTATCCTTAATACTCGTTGACATGCAATACTCCACTTTGGCCCTATCTTGGGCTAGACGGGCGGTCGGAGAGGCCCCCTCCGATCAATCGGCTGGTCACGTCAAGCCCTAGCACCTATATGATTTTCCCAACTCTATTGCCCTTTATTTATTTATTTTATTTATTTTTATTTTATTTATTTTATTTTATTTATTTTATTCATTTATCTATATATTCATCTATTACCACAGAGACCTGTTTTTTTTATAAAATATCACAATTCCTTGCTAGAATTATATTAAAAACTTCAATATACATCACTAAATTTCATAATATTTACACTAAAATTTCCAAATCATTTTCCTATTTTAAAAAAATCTTAAATTTCATTCCTTATACTCTTCCTATTTTCCCTTTTCTCTAAAACTTAAAAAATTCCCCTATCTATAGTAAATTACATTGTTCTATTTCCTTTATTTCTCTTGCCACCGTCGTTATCTTCATCCTTGCATAATATTGTTTTTACTCTCCTCCGATTAATATGAAATAGCATTTTGTTTTATGTTCACTAATATATTTGAATACTCATTTTGATTTGACTTAAACAACAATTTTAATTAGAAAATCACTATAATGACTTTATTAACAAATTAATAAATTAACCACCAACAAATCACACATACGTATAATTTCTATTTAAAAAAATATTCTATACTTTCTTTCCTTTATTTATGTTTTCAACATACCGGCGGATTCACTTCCAGTTTCATTATTACACACCTACAATAAGACCCTAACAAGAGTTAGAGCAAGAATCTGACGAGTAAGACTCAACTTGCCAATCGACAATCGCCTCATTCGGGTGGACAACTTTACCATCCTCCATACTCACCAGATATAGGGCCTTCAGATTATCATCTCTTCGGACCCATGAAAGAGGGTTTGAGAGGTAAACATTATTCAACGAGGAAATGAAATCTGGAGTGAAGAAGTAGCTCAAAGAAGAGTAAACAGAATTTTACGGGGCAGGGATACATATATATATATATATATATATATATATATATATATATATATATATATAAGAGAAAAGAAGGAAGATGAATAAAATTTAATTAATAAGCACCACTTCATCAGAAATGAAATTTATTTCGCAAAAACGAAACCTACAAATGACTGCGGGAAAGAAAAGAATTTTGTCATATGCATTTCTTTTCTGCTGAATTTATTACCATGAGATAAATTAATTTTCAATTTTTTTCTTTAATTTTCGGAGTTTGTTCGAAACCTTACCGGTATATATATATATATATTATATATATATATATATATATATATATATATATACACTGAAAATTAGACTCACCAGATATACCAACAAAGAAGCAATATATATATATATATATATATATATATATATATATATATATATATAAGGAATCCGAAAGTGGTTAAACGAAGCCTGAAGAACATATCTAAAACACGTGTTGCTGAAGTAAAATAAAAATATATATTTTGGGAAACAAAATTGATTTCGCACAACTTTTTTAAATATATATAATTCATTTCATCATAGAAAATTAATTTAGGTTAGAGTGATGGCATGTATGGATCAATCGTTTCAGCATTAGTCGGATTGCATAACCGCTTGGCTATCGTCACCCACAGAATTCGAAGGGGATTTTACCTGTTTTGATACACACATCCGTATGTATGTAAAGGCTCTCATATAGTACTCTATCCCTTTTTATTGAGACGTGCATACATGCCGTCACGCCAACCTAAACACAGAATCAATTCAATACTGCACAATAAAAGACCGCCTATGTTCTCAAAAATGACCAAAGTGGTTGGAAATACCCGTACTTGAACTACATAAACCAAAAATTTGAACAGTTTTTAAAATCCCTACAAGCACCGTTGTGCAATAAATAAAATGAATAAATAAAATAAAATCCCTCACGCTTTGAAAATTTAAAATTCCACAAAACTTCTCTTCGCGTCAAAATCTGTTCACATGCGATATGACATGTTCTCATTTGAAGGTGGAACATTGCTATTGAGAAACGTTTACTGTGTGGAGAATTAGGCACATAATACACACAGGACCAGCTTCATTTTGATGTTTGATACGTGTTCCTATATTGGTAATTTTACCTGTCCTAAACAAAATGGTATTACTTTTTGACTCACCCTCTTATATACAGGTGGATGACATCAAGTGTTTCCATGATACGATTCAAACAAAATTGAGAACTCAAACGTACATATAATGATTTGCGTATGTATATTTTGTATATACGGAATATTATCAATTAAATGAATACCTTAGTTCAGCATTTTTTGCCATTTTCAGTTTGATCTTTTAGAATTTGAATATTTCATTTCCGGACTTATTGATATGATTTTCCCGTCTCACTGGAGAAAATTTCAAAAATATAACAATTAACGACAAAGTAAATATATATACACATTAAATATAACCAAGGCTTGTTTTTTTGAGCAAAAATAATGAAGATTTGATTTATATTCATGAAGATATCTAAAAAATAAAATCTAAATGATGTGAATCTGTATGTCCGGAGAAAATTTCAAAAATAAAACAATTAACGACAAAGTAAATATATATACACATTAAATATCACCGGGTCTTGTTTCTTGAGCAAAAAATAATAAAGCTTTGATTTAAATTCATGAAGATATCTAAAAAATAAAATTTAAATAATTACACCATGGAATTTTTTCCATCTAATATTGTAGACATAATTTTCTATTTTCAGAGTGACTGGATCAACGTAAAGTCTTTTTTTACGTAGGGATTTTAATGGGGCATCCAGCAGGGATCCAACTCATAATTCAGTTTCAATGGATCTGCGAGACTATCTTTAAAAAAGATATCCCCCTCTACTCAGGCGACGCCGGGTAGCCACTTCTAGTATATGATAAAGCACTCCACAACAAGAATTAAGAACTCTTTTTTTAATCACAGTAAATATTTAGTTTAATTATTTCTTTTAATTGATTGTTTTATTATTGTAAGTCTTGAAGGATGACATTATTCGAAATAATTTTATCTTGCAAAATAAATGAATGAATAAATAAATAAAATGAAAGCAATTATACTTCAATGGTATCAAATCTGTTATTTCTTTTCAATTTACACCTAGAATATAATAACTGTAAACACAAGCACTTCTTGTTTATATAAGATTTATAAACATATTTGTTTTCGTCTAAGATCATAACAGGGTTAGATGCGTATCTCGGCATATTTTTCAAAACACGTCATGGATTGGCAGTATATCCATCTTTCTCTCTTTCTCTATCTCTGTCTATGTCTCCCTCTCTCTGTCTCTGTTTCCGTCTCTATCATTATTTCTCTGTCTCTGTCTGTCCTTCTCTCCCTTCTCTCTCTCTATATATATATATGCGTGTGTATGCGTGTAGGTGTGTGTGTGTGTGTGTGTGTGTGTGTTGTGTGTGTGGTGTGTGTGTGTCTGTATCTGTGTCTATGTGTCTGTGTTCTTCTGTCTGTCTGTGTATGTGAGTTTGTGTTTATGTGTGTGAGATCATAACACTGTTACTTTCTTATATCAGCATGTTTTTCAAAACACGCATTTATCTATTTTTCAATATCTCTGTCTGTACCACTCTCTCTCTCTCTCTCTTCCTCCCCCTCTCTCTCTCTCTCTCTCTCTCTCACTCTCTCTCTCTCTCTCACACACACTCGGTATAAATATGTATGTGTGTGTATGTGTGCGTGCGTACGCGCGTATGTTTGCGTGTGTGTGAAAATGTTGAGTTTGTGTCTTTGTGAGTGTGTGAACGGGTTTCGACATAAATAAAAGCATACTAAAAGCAACCATCCTGTCGGCTGAGGCGTTAGAATGCACCGACTGCACCTCTGCAGAGGGGTAAGACTCCCCCAATGGGGCCACCTGTTGGCCATGGGTGGTGACCCGTGATGCTTAAGAATAGTGCCCAGGTGGATGAGCAGTTCATGACATGCAATACTCCACTTTGGCCCTATCTTGGGCTAGACAGGCGGTCGGAGAGGCCCCCTCCGATCAATCGGCTGGTCATGTCAAGCCCTAGCACCTATATGATTTTCCCAACCCTATTGCCCTTATGGCAAGCCCCGACCCCTTTTTATCATATGGTGCTAGAAGGCGGTGGTCCCCATACACATACACACTTTTATATACCCTACCTATGAACATTAATGGGTATGTCCCAATCCTCATAAATACGGGAGTATTATACTGACTGCGTAGTCTTATACCGCTAGCAGTGGCTTATCTGTCTTCACGCCGCTGAAAAGTATTGTATTTTGTTAGTGCTATGAAGATTCATTTTGGTATTTCTCATTATGTTATTTTTGTTAGGTTACAACACACAGTGAATATATATATATATATATATATATATATATATATATGTATATATATATATATATATATATATATATATATATATATATATATTTAAAATATAATATATTTAATAAATAATATAAATAATAATAATATATATATATTTAATAATAAATATATATATTTTTGATATATATATATATATATATATATATATATATATATATATTAAAACTATGAAATCACGTGAGGGGACTGAACGCCGATATCGGAATACTCCGTTATTACAAATATTTTAGAGACGCTGGTGCTGTCAATAACAACAAAGACAAAGGATCCGTTGAACAGTAGCGACTTTCATTTGAAAAAGGGTATCTAACGATCCCGAAAATTTATGATAACAAATAATAAAAAATATGTGAATCCAGTACTCCATAACATCGGGTTCCTTCATAATAACGCCCAACTTCAACATAAAAAAAACATAAATATATAGGCCGGGTTAGCTCAGTCGGTAGAGCGTTCGGCTAGAAATCACAAGGTTCCTAGTTCGATACCGGTCCCCGCCAACTCAGCATATGAGTAGCACAGGGATCTGTGCGGTAAAGTAAGGAGCTGATGGTAGGTGTGGCGCTCCACCTCAGATGCTAAAAACAATCTCCTTGGTCTAGCGCTATTGAAAAGGGGATAGACTCCCTCACTGACTGGCTGATACCGACTTTAGGCCGCCCCGTCGACTTTACTTACTTTATATATATATATATATATATATATATATATGTGTGTGTGTGTGTGTGTGTGTGTATATATATATATATATTTCATCAAGTCGTACTGTGAGCACAGATTCCCATGACTCTCCTTCGCCAAGTGTCCCTGTCAGTCATTACTCCTGGTAGGTCTTCTGCGCGACCTCCAGATTCCTAACAGAGGATATTAATTTAGGTTTTTGCTAAACGACCTATACTGGTGTGTACATGTGCAGGTTTCCATAGTAGAACGTAATAAATGAGTTCTTCCTTGCTTCTCAAGCAGTGTTCGGCATGTTTTGATTTATCTGCAGCTCATCCAGTGTGTCCCCATTGTCATGCCAGCCAATAAGAACCGAGCTTTCATCCGAAGGTGTGTCCACAACTACAACCTTACGTTTCACATTTGACAGTCGTGTCAACTGGTACAATTCCCGGGGACAAGAAGAAGGTCACAGAGTGCAGATCGAACAAAATCAGGCCAAAGACTTTTGACAGTTTTGATAACTTATCAATTTAACAACAGTAATCGCCTTTGATTTAATTTGTAAACTCAACCAGAATTATCAACCTTCATACAATATATTGGTTTTAATGTTTTTCATTTTAAACAAAATTATTTCCTCTGACTTACAGTCAGAAGAATCAACCTTTATATTGGATATGAATTTCAATCGGCTTAATTCTTTTTGAGTTCAAAAAACGAATAACTTCTCAATTTTCCCACTTGACGGTTGCATCAACCGGAAGTCCCATCAGAAACGACAGCAACACGAAGATTGAGTTTGACAGCGAGGCGCGCACTGAGGTAGAAACTGATCGTGCGGTTATTTACAACAGGGTTGTAAATAGCCACACGATCAGTTTAATTTCCAGTGCTTTGGATACCTCAGTTTTCGGAAATACGTACCCCTTTATCGCCATTACTCCCAGGTCAACCCTGACCCAGAGTGTTAGTACTTGTTAGGGTCTGAGTTATGGGTTAAATAGATAAAAAATTAGTATTAGCAAGGTGTTTAAAAGTCTAGTTTTAAAAAGTAATTGAATACCCATTAAGAATGAATAAAACGAAATGTCTTCGGCATAAAATGACCCAATAAGAGTTGACATGTCGTAAAATACAACCAACAAACCAGCCAGCATTGACTCTATATGGTTCGTACCATGTACAAAGCTCTGTACATTTCTAGAATAGATGGACCTAAATGGTGTTTGAGGTTGTAGGGGACTAAATGAAGTAGTCTCCCTTGTCATAGGTTTTGAGGAACTCTTCCGCGTCAGGAGTCCCTTATTGGTTACGTGACGCGGGAATCCCAAAATATCAGCCTATTTTAATAAACCTGACTTGACGATGACAGGCTTGCTCGTCACTTCTCCTAAGCAGCACACATGGTGCATACTTTCCGGTTAGGACCCCAGAAATAACAAGTGGTTTCCACCTCTTTTGTCTTTCCATACACGACTTCGTGTACTAGGACAATTCTAACTTTTGTATAGCCTGGGGAACCTAGCTCCCCCATATGTATAAACTAGAAGCGGCTACCCGGCGTTGCCTGGGTAGAGGGAATTTTTTTAAAAGTTAGTCCCTCAGATCCATTACTACTGTTGTATCCTCGTAGAATGCCCAATTAAAATCCTTACGTAAAAAAGACCTTTCATTGATCCAGACACTCAAACTTGCAAAGAAACGTTAATGTCTACTATTTAGAATATTAAACGCAAAAAAATTCCATGCTGTTTTTCAGTTAAATTTTATTTTTTCATTATCTTCATTAATATAAATGAAATCTTTTTTCATTTTTGAAAAAAAAAACAAGCCCTGGTGATATTTAATGTATATATATATTTACTTTGTCGTTAATTGTTTTATTTTCGAAGTTTCCTCCGGACATACGCATACACACAACTGTGCTTTATATATGTATATATAGATTAAATGTTGTATGTCCTTAATTAACGTGCCTGTTATTATCCTGCCCACAATGTTCTGCATTGGGTACTCTCCTTTAAGTAACCCAATGCTTTATAAGAACCAAAGTTTCTATTATTTGAACTTCTTATGAGGTTATTGTTTATTTTTTACTGAACATTGAAACTTGGAAGTCTCGTACAATAAAAAAGTAATTGTGAATCGAGTGGTTGGTAGCGAAAGCCTGGTAATTAAAATATGGATTTTCATTAGTCCTATGTGCGATGATTATATGAACATTTAATGCTTAATTCTCATAAAAGTAAAGGTATTCCAATAATATGGACATTTAAAAAATTAGATGCTTGTCTGATGACCTCAGACTATTCGAGCACCGAAGATTTCCATTTATTATAGACATTAAAGAAAGAATTATTTTATTTTCACCGAGAAATGCTTTGCTTTCCATTTTATTATACTAGTACAAAATTAAAAACTCCCTCCGTGCGATGTAAAAATAATTTTTGAAACATATTGCTTGGGGTGGGAGTAAAAAATTCGAAAAAAGCGCGTTTGTACCCTAAGTAAGTAAAATCATCAAATTCATTAAAGGATTAAGAAATGAAACAATTTGAAATGTAAACTTTAAATATGTATTAAAATAAAACAAACTATATATAGATATATATAATACCAGTCATGTATTTATTAAAACTTGTTTTAAAAAAACAATGAGAATTGTCTAATGTTGCATGTTCAAATTTTGAACGTAATTAGTGTAAGCAGTGACGTAATTTTTGTTACAAAACCGGAAGCAAATCTCCATTATTGATACCAACAAATATATGCACCCTCCGGGTGCAAGTATTTAAGTTTTAATAAGATGAAATATCATTTTAAATTAGAAAGGCTAATGAAACTGAATAAGAAAGCAGATAAAAAGATTTGGAACAGAGGGGGTATGATTGAAAAATAGAACACCTTTGAAACTAAGTCTTCCATCATTTTCCATTACTCCCGTCTTTCATTGGTAAATTTTCCTAATTTAACTATTTAGTTAAAATAGGAAGTAAATAATAATATTACAGTTATTTCTTCTTGTTAATGGATTTCATTTAAGATTTATTGAAGAGATGTTTGCTTATATTCATTAAAATAAAAACCAAACAATTAGAAATCACTAGTACTAAACACATATTTATTAAAATCAGATTTTTTATATCAATATGCAAATTAGCCTTCCCGTTCACACTGTAAACCGTTATTTTGTTGTATATATAAATACAATTGCAATTAGAATGTAGACATGGTCAACAGTGTTAATAATATAAAACAATTTTATTAATAATTGAGATTTAAATAAAATCATTGATATTGTGATGTCAATAACAAAGGAAATTGTGACTTGAGTAGTAATATAGTTTCGGTTACAGACAGAAAAAGACACAATCTCCATTATAATAAGATATATATATATTTTAAAATTTGATGACAAACTTAATTTCTTTAGCTGTTTCTTTAATACTATCATAAACATACGAGGATAAATGTTAATAATTGGACTTAGAAACCGAAAGACTTATAATGTAAAACACATACGCTCACCCCGTACACACATACGCAGACAGACAGACATGCACACAGACACACACGGAAACACACACGCACATATATACATCATCAAACAAATTTCATTAAATAAAACTGAATCCTTATTATTTTCAATTTTAATATTTTCTTCAAGCTTTCTAATGATTCTGTTGATCTTATAATCGTGAAAAGCATTAGTTATTTCTTCGAAAGAGACAGTTCTTGCTGAGCGAGTACTTTCAATTCGTATCCGAACCATTATCAAGGTAAAGTATGTATTTCATCATTAAAACTGTTTAAATAATATCAAGTAATGTTAATGTGAAGCAATTTTATATATATATATATATATATATATATATATATATATATATATATATGTGTGTGTGTGTGTGTGTGTGTGTATATAATAATATATATATTATATATATAGAGAGAGAGAGAGAGAGAGAGAGAGGGAAGATTTTGCTAACCAAGTGCCGTTGACTTAATCACTAACGTAACTTGTAATATATATATATATATATATATTATTTATATTTTTGATTGAAGGCAATTATAATGCACGTATCGCATAAAATTCGATAATTATAGAAAACAATATATATATATATGTGTGTGTGTGTGTGTGCGTGTGTGTGTGTGTGTGTGTGTGTAGTTAGTCCTTTGGTAGTTTGTCCTTTGGTGGTATTGGAGAAATGAAAATAAAGTGCTCGATTACCTTTGTAAGAGCTTTTCTATTTATTATAGTGTACAATATATTTAAGGTGCAATCGTTACCGTGGGTTTCTAGGCTGCATGCTTGCTACTACCCTTCATCACGACAACGCACCTTGTCGTGATGAAGTGTAGTAGAAACCAATGGTAACAATTGCCCCTGAAATGTATTGTACACTATAACAAATAAATTAATATATATATATATATAATATATATATATATATATATATATATATATATATATATAAAATAAAATAAATATATAAAGGTTTATATATCTATTTATTTTGTGATAAAGGAACATTCACGATATTGGTTTCATGCGAGGCAATCGTTAGGTGAAGATGTTCCTTTGTCACCAAATAAATAGATATGTAAAACCTTTATATATTTATCTTATTATATTATATAACAGCTCTGTTTTATATTGAGCACTCTACCAATAATACTGCCTTTGGTACACCGTTCCAGCAAAAGCTGAAACAGTGACCATCCCACACACTATATATATATATATATATATATATATATATATATATATATATATATATATAATGGATCTTAAAACTACGAACTCACGTGAGGGGACTGAATACTCCGTTATTACAAATAGTTGCCGCTGTCAATAACAACAAAGACAATAGATCCGTTGAACGAGCAACATTCATTTGAAAAAAGGTATCTAACGATCCCGAAAATGTATGATAAAGAATAATAAAAAATAAGCGAATAGCATAACATTGAGTTGCTTCATTTATTTTAAATGCTTCATAATAACGCCCAACTTCAACATACATATATATATATATATAAATATATATATATATATATATATATATATATGTATATATAAGGATATCTACTGAGTCAGACGAACCTATTCGCATAAAGCTCTTCAGGGCTAAAATCTGACTGAGTCAGATTTTAGCCCTGAAGAGCTTTATGCGAAACTAACAGTAGGTTCGTCTGACTCAGTTATCCTTATTACTTGGCTCTACTAGGTATCGAGCACTTTTTACAAATTAGCTTCTCCTAGCGGTTATATGAATATATATATATCTTATATACATATATATGCATATAAATTGTTTTTCTTTTGGCCAAATACATACAATAGATTATTTTTTGTTGGTACGAATATCTTGGTCTTTTCTTTTTTCAAAAATTTTTTCTTCCTGGTTGATGTTTGGTAGTATATTTTTACAATCAAACTCTCTGCCGGGTTTTTTCTCTCCGCAAGGATCTACCAACACGCTTGTATATTAAATATATATATATATATATATATATATATATATATATATATATATATATATATATATTACAAGTTGTGGATTAGAAGAAAATTAAGTTTTTTCTTACGACCCTTTTTTTCAAAAAGTGCACGGATGTTTTACATACACCTACTAAACATACCCATGTATGTATTTCAGTGTATGTATGGAAACTTTTGGGGTCAATTCCCTTTCTAAAGTCACTGAAAAATAGCAAGGAAAAAAACTTTCAAAATGTATTGCTAAAAATGTTTTATCTAAACAACGAAACCAATTAACAGCTACTTTCAAGATTTTTAATTAATTTTGACATGAAGGTCAGTTCTTTTAAATATTACACCAACAATCTAAAAAATAAAAAATTGGTAGCCCATGGCTTACTTCCTGTCCCTGTCGATTACGTATGTGCCTCTGAGCGAGGCCTTGACGATCACTTAAAGAAAAGGAAATCAATAATAATAATAATAATAATAATAATAATAATAATAATAATAATAATAATAATAATAGCGGGAGTACAAAACCAGACTCGACTGGGTTGGGAAGGTGATCCACTGGTAATTATGCAAAATATTAAATTTTGACCACACACCAAAATGGTATATGCATAAACCAGAATCTGTTCTTGAGAACGTAACGCACAAAATTCTCTGGGACTTTGAAATAAAAACGGATCACCTTATCCCAGCAAGAAGACCAGACCTAGTGCTGATAAACAAAAAAGAAAGAACTGGTGGATTTTGCAGTGCCAGCAGATCACAGGGTGAAGCTAAAGGAAATGAAAAAATGGACAAATATCTGGATCTTGCCAGAGAACTGAAAAAGTTATGGAATATGAAAGTGAAAATGATACCAATTGTAGTCGGTGCACTTGGAACAGTCCCAAAAGGATTAGAAAAGGGTTTGGAAAGTTTCGAAATCAGAGGAAGGATTGAAACTGCTGCAATCTGCCAGAATACTCAGAAGAGTCCTGGAGACCTGAAGACTTGCTGTCACTCAGACTCCATTGAAAGACCATCAGCTAATGCTAATGGGAAAACTCAAAAGGAGTAAATAATAACATTGGTCTGTTAAAATCGGCCTATCCGCTTCACTATGTTTAAATTTATTTATCTATCGATCTATCTATCTGTCTCTGTATATTCATATCTATCTATCTATCTATCTATATGTATGTATGTCGGTCTATTTATCTGCACCCGTCTGTTCACATGTATCTATCTATCTATTTGCTTCACTCTGTTCACATCTATCTGTTTTAGTCTGTTCAAATCTATCTATTGGTATGCCCATATCTATCTATCTATCTATCTATCTATATATCTATCTATCTATCTATTTTAGTCTCTTCGTATCTATCAGCGTATCTATATATGTCTAGAGATGTCATTTAATATAACATTCTCCTATTTTATCTTTAGTTAGTAATATTTCTTTTTTTTTTCTTCCTCATTTAAAGAAAGGCTTATTTTCCACTCGACTTGCTCTCACAGGGAAGATCGATCATAAAATCGATGTACAACAAAACAAGCATATTGAACAATGCAAGTTAAACAAGTGTTTCAGGAGCCGCTTTAATAAACACTTACTGAATGGGGTTGGGAGTGAAAAAAAAAAGTCGTTTTGAAACAGAACACACATTTGTTAAATAAAAGACATGAAAAAGAAAAAACGAAAAAAAAGGAGGGGGGTGCAGGAAAATCGGATTGCATTTCGGGAGATGAAAGATATTTTGTGTTTCAGAATTTTGTTTCACAAGACTCTCTTCATCTTTTTTTGTTTTTGTTTTTGCCAAAATTTTGAAGAGCAAAGTTTTAACCAACGTATTTTAAACTTTTTTGTGGTTGTTTCTTGTTCCATTCTTTCATTTGTGTATTTCGCTTTTCTTACATTCTTTTCTTTATTTCTTTAATTGTTTAATTTTCCCTTCGCTTGTACGAGGGTGAGTAAAAAAGTAATGCCATTTTGTTTAGGACAGATATAATTACCAACACAGGAACATGTATCATACAAAAAATGAAGCTGGTCCTCTGTATATCACATTCCTACTTCTCTACTGTTTCTCTCAATAGCAATGTTCCACCTTCAAATGAAAACATGTATCCTGTCCCGCAAAATTCTGGAGACAATCACCTCATTTGGTTTGATTTGGTTTGGTTTACTGCATATTAACCTCAGATTTTATTTCAAAACCTTGTCTGCATTAATGCAGACAAATTTTTGAAATAAATCAATTCTTAATGGATAATACAATTTTTTTATAAATACATTTTCCTATTTAACCCTTCTATACTCACCAGATTTAGCACCTTCAGACTATCTTCCATGAAAGAAACATTATTCCAGTGACGAGGAAGTGAAATCTGTAGTGAAGACGTGGCTCAAAGAACAGTCAAAAGAATCCCTAGTCAGAATATATAAGGTCTTTAAGATTTTTAAATTGTAAAAGTAGTGCGACTTGCTCTTAATAGAGAACCAGTCAATACTAAAGGATTTGGCGCAACTACGACTATTTATAAGGTTTTTTCCTATAGTGGAACCATAAGTATTCCTTATTAAATCATTTGGACCAACATTTCCATTTCTAATCTTAGCCGGGACATGCTGTTTAATTCGAGCATCCAATCACTGATTAGTTCTTCCTATGCATTGCAAACCGCAATAATAGAATTGTTGTGGTGTGGAGGAAGAACGTATTTGCCAGCCTAGGCCTTGTTTTAAACACAACCCGCAAATTAGAAGAGGGATAACACTTTTGAACACAATCAGATATTGTCCTTGAAAATCAATCGCTTATGACGCTTAACCAAGGAAGGCGAAGATAACCTGGACATTCATCTAGAGTATCCGGCTTGATTTTATTAAAATTGTTGTATACCCTTTTCATTACTTATTCTATCCTTCTTCTGGCGTCTTTGATATCTTACGTCTTGACTTCGTCTTGGTGACTTCGTCTTGGTGATCGGTCGCACTTAACTCATTTCTTCTTCTATATCAGCCTTGTTACAAAGACATTCACCAACCACAAAACTGTGTCATTTTCTTAAGCTTTTATTTACTTAACTATACATTTCATGTAACTAAATATCTGACTAACATAACGAGCGTATGCAGTGTGAGTTCCAGTTAAGGCAGGACATCTTCTCTGCCCGACGTCCAACTGAAAACTGAGGACCCAACCAGGTCCCACGTGACTTCACGTATTTCGCGGGCTTTCTGTACTATTCCATGGAAAGTCCCGCCCGTGATATGAAAAGGGCCATCCCTTTAGAAATACAGGGGATTGACAATAATCTTATGCAACCGCATAGATTATGTAACACTTTTAGTAGAACAAAATAAGTCCCAACGGGTGTAAAGACCTGTAAATGTAGGTTTGCGATATACCGTAGTGGGAAAACGAGAAAGACACCAAGAAAAGGTAACCGCAGATCCTTTCCTTTGTCTAACGTAAACTGTAAGGCTGGATACATGTTAATGCCTCTGTCTCATTTTCACCATTAAAGAGACAGAAAGTGTCATTAACGTAGCAAAAATAACAACAGGTCTATTGGGATGGGAAAATATTTTCCTCTCTCAAAATACCATGAAGAGGTTTGCCAGTGACGGACCAAGGTCAACACACAAAAAAGAACCCTAGTTTTGTAATTTTTTTTTTTTTAGAAAAATTGCTTTAAAAGAGAAGGTGCGTATTGTTTATGAACATAATAAAATAGAATATAATGAATTATGTGCAATAATATGCTTTAAGGTTTATTTTTTTTAAATTCTGTTTTCTTTGGTCTAATAAATTAAATTATTTTTATTGAACTTATTAACATAAGCATATCTCAAGCTTCCTCGTGCCTCAAATTATAGCTGTCAATAAAAAAAACTATATATATATATATATATATATATATATATATATATATATATGTGTGTGTGTGTGTGTGTGTGTGTGTGTGTGTGTATAATCCAAAAGTCTGGAGAATCTTCCTTACGACATAGGAGTTTTTTTTAAAACCTGTCGCAGTTTGCAGAGCTCAATGTGTGGTCTTATTGTTAGAACAAATTTATAAGTAAAAATATAACAAAAGACTAAGAATTTTTGCATTATAGTCTATTTCAGGAAGCTTAGACAAAGTGTCTAACTCTCCCAAATCATTCGACACTTTGTCTAAGCTTCCTGAAATAGACTATAAAGCAAACATTCTAAGTCTTTTGTATATATATATATATATATATATATATAATATATATATATATATATATATATATATATATATATACTTCAATGTATGATAATTAATAAATGATTTTTATATATGATATGTTATAATTATGTACAATATATATTCTAATTACTCTGTACATACTTAATTTATTAATTATCATACATCGTGCTCTCAGTGACTTGAAATAATCCTTATCTAACGCAATAGATACGGAGGATAAAAAGATCCCAAATAGAATCCTTCCAAACTTACCTGTTTATTGGACATTTTCTCTCTCTCTCTCTCTCTCTCTCTCTCTCTCTCTCTCTCTCTCTCTGTCTCTGTCTCTCTGTCTGTCTCTCTCTGTCTGTCTGTCTCTCTCTTCATATATATATATATATATATATATATATATATATATATATATATATATATATATATAAGTTTTAAATTATGCATAAATTGTAAGTTGCGGCGCTCATAAATCAAGGTAGCACTATACGTATATGTGTGTGCGTATGTGTATTTCATTGTGTGTTCTTATAGATGTGTGTATGGATATATATGTACTATAGGTATTATACACATATATGTGTATATATATACATAAGTATATATACATATATATGTATGTATGTGTTTACGTGTACGTGTGTATGTGTATATAAGTGTGTGTGTGTGGATTATTCTTTTTTTTCTTTCTTGTAGCCAATTAGATTATTCGCACCGTTATTGTTTCCTTTTAATTCACGGTTGAGAAAACGATCACGTTCTTCCCCTTTCTTTGACGTTTATCTATTTTTTTTCTTCATCCGACTTCAAGACGTAAAGCCAGAAAAGAAATCCCATGAATTTTCCTCACCAAAATTATTTTATTGTTTTTAGTTTTTTTTGTTTTTCTTTAGTTTTTTTTTTATTTATTTGTCAATTTAGATTTTCCACTGTTTATCCAGAATTATCATCTTTTTCCGAATCATTATTTTCGAATGACTGCTTCTAAAAATAATGAATAGAAAACAAAATCCCCAAAAGAAAATATACCCAAAACGCCAAATCCTATTCCAACCTCCCTGATGAGATTGTTTTCTCTCTGGTAACGATTGGGTCTGAAAAAAAAACGGTTCAGTCATTCAAAATAAATAAATAAATAAATAAATAGAATAAGAGAAAAAAAAGATGCAAAATAATGTGCGGAAAACAAATCTTTAGGTTTGTTTAAGAAGAGAGTTCGTTTGATTCAAATCGGGGAGTAGGTTCATTGGGGTTCGTTGTCGATTCGAAGACCTTCAGGAAAAATGACGTTAAGCCGAATATTTCATAGAAGATGAGAAGTCATTATTTGATTCACAGCTGGGAACTTCCCTATAATTATTTCCTTTCACGCACACAGACAAAATTAATCAGATATATATTTAAATAAATCGCATGCAGAATGTTTATATATATATATATATATATATATATATATATATATATATATATATATAAGCCATATGAATATTGCCCTTGTGGTATGCTCCAACCTTGTTTTTATCATATATGTGCTAAAATGCCGTGGCTGAGGGTCTTCGTCTCCTGGGAATGACATTAATCTCTATCTGATGGTGTGCTTCCAGTTCTTAAGGTCTGGGGAATGTGGAGCACACCTTCATCACCATTGCTTCCTGGTCCACGCTGACCTGGTGTGGTAGTATCTGTTAGAGTCCCATCTATGGTTTCAATAGAAAAATGTGTTTATAAAAAAAATTGAGTGTCCATTATGAATGAATTTATTTTAAAACTTTGTCAGCATTAAATGACCCACAGAGGTTGATATGCCCTAAACCAAACCAAACCAAACCAAAGCTAACCAAACCCACATGAACCCCATCCGAATTAATAAACAAGTGCACTACAAAAAAAATAAAAATAACAAAACAACTATAGCTAATAATCCCACTAAAGACGACCATGGCCGTGGTCAAAAGCGCTTGGTGAATTATATGGAGCACCTTTACTACGATTTTAACCCTGATATAAGAAAATTTCTACAAAGGCTTTAACGTAAGCAACTGAAAATCCTGAAGAAGAATTATTCCGTATTATTCAACTAAGCCTATTGAAATAATATACATTTTTTCTTTTAATCATGTTCAATTCTATACAACCTTCAATTATAAGAACATTTAATTTTTAACAGTTTCTTTTAATTATAATAATCATAGATATATGTTTACCAATCCCTGCCCACCGGCAGGTTGTGACACAAGGAGTTTAACAGGCTTGGATTCAGAGTTCTCCTTCTTCTATACTGGTTACGTAGTGAAGGTTGAAGCGCCAAATCTGCCCTACTATTTACCCATAGCTAGAGGGAGAGTCGTTGGATGTATACCTTTCCTAATGGTATTAGCGCTATGAGAAATGCAAAAAGGCTCCTCCAGGATTTGAACTCTAACCATTACACCACACATCTCTACATATTAATTAAATATAGGATATTCGATTTTCATCTATCTATATAAAAAGCATACGTGGATCCTACACGTCAATTTTAGTTTTCGATTTGTATTTTGTTTTAGCTTTTTACTTGGTATTTATTTCTTTTATTATTGGGACATTTTGTTTAAAATGTGGTTTCGTTGCGTTGAAAAAATATTTTTTAGTCGTAGGAGGCATTAATATTTAGTTGGCTTGGTAAGTATTTATTTTCGAGTCTACATTTTGGTATAAATTCTCCAGGAAAATTATTATAGCTAATTTTACTTCTACGCCAAGTTTGCATATTCGGGCTTAATTTTAAGGTTTCGAAGAAAATGTTTAATTATATTTTTCTCAATTATATTGACTGGAAGAATAACCTATATTTTTCAGTTTGCATAATACGACAAATTAATACAATTCTTAACAACTCTTGCCTTTTTTGTGTGAAATTATTTTCTTTCATTAGATCTTTTATTAGATCTAGATTCATCTCTAATTACTGCGATTGTTTTTGATGATTACACTTTTACCTGATTTTTTATAACATAAATCAACTATAAAATCCAGTGAAAAAGTGTGTTAACTCTAGCTTCTTAGATATATATATATATATATATATATATATATATATATATATATATACTGATCCTTTCCGTCTACTAAAGGACGATGGCGTAGTGTCCAGAAAAAATGAATAAAAAAAATGAAAAATTTATCTGCATGTGCGCAAGTGACTCTGCAGGTCAATTCTTGAGTGACAGTCTTTGGTGCACTGAATGCACACAAACTGAGATGCTTTCTGGGGCTGCTGGATTTTCTCTTTCTTTCTGGCTCTCTTTTCTGTCGAGGCTACTCTACTCTCTGCATCACCCTTCTCCGTGCCTAGGTTAACGTTGAGGAGCCAGGCCGCTCTATTTTTGGCATCTATCTCCCACGTGTTTGTTTCAATATGGCATATCCTCATAGCTTTCCTGCAGACATCTTTAAATCGTAGGCGTGGTCTACCAACCGATCGGGAGCCTTTTACAAATTCGCCGTACAAAAGATCATTATTATTCAGCTATGTCTCTATTAAGTGTGCAAAGCTGAATTGTCAACAACCAAAACATTATAATGGATAGCTGGTATATCAGTGGAACTTCCATTAAAAATGATGATCAAGGAAATGAGCTTATTAGTAGTTAATTAATAGTTAATTAAGTAAAGATGTTGATGGCGAAGTAATTTTTTTTCTAAATTCTTCAGTCATTGAGATATAGGTTTACTAAAGTTGGAATAAATGCTGATCAGCACCAGATAAAGGTTATGATGTAATCGAATATTCCTTGTGTAAAATGAAAGTGTTCTCTGGTTTGAAAATATAACCGAAAAATAAAATCAACGAGAAACTATGTAAGTGCTAGTCTGATCGTAGAGAACATATTTTTTAATCTCCACAAGAAAAAGAAAACGAATTACCTTATCAAGATAATTATTTACACATATATATATATGGACAGAATGATCACACACACACACACACACACACACACACATACATAGACACGCCGTCACACATACACGCATATATATATATATATATATATATATATATATATATATAGAGAGAGAGAGAGAGAGAGAGAGAGAGGAGAGAGAGGGAGAGAAAGAGAGGGAGAGATAGAGAGAGGGGGAGAGCGAGAGAGAAAGAGCGACGTACCGAGAAAAACAGAGACAAAGATAGGTATAAACAGATATATATATATATATATATATATATATATATATATATATATATATATAGATAGATAGATAGATAGATAGATAGATAGATGTGATTAGATGCATAAACGGATAGACAAACAGACAGAGAAAGAGACAGAGACAGAGTGGGACAGGGGGAAGGAGCGAAATGGATAGATATAAGTGAACATATTGATATATTTACATTCATTCACACACACACACACACAACACACACACACACACACACACACACACACACATATATATATATATATATATATATATATATATAGAGAGAGAGAGAGAGAGAGAGAGAAGAAAGAGAGAGAGAGAGGAGAGATAATACAATCAGCGTATTTTAAGTCGTATCGAGAGGGTGATTGGTTCTGTTTGATTCATTTTTTCTCGACACATCAAACCCTGTGGGTGATTTAGTAACGAAATTTGATTAATATAAACTGCACAGTCACGTGGTTTCACGCATTACTTTTTATTGCTAGAAATTTCCCAACAGTTCAAGTTGACATATATTTCGGTAACAGGTACAACCAAACTGGCGTCATAATACTCTATCTGAAATGAAGGTGTACTCCACACTCAGCAGAACTTTAAAAGCGAAACCTCACCATATTTATGCAGTTCAGTGACATCCATCACTTCTTTTAGTTTGCAAGGAATGCATTCAGCGTATTCTAAGCCCCATCGACAGGGCTAGATTCTGAGATGGGTAGAAAGTTAAAAGCATAAATTATTTAAGGAGACTGATGTGTGCGTGTGTATATGATTATATATATTTACCAACTCCTCTGCACGGACAGGATGTGACACAAGATCAATTTTTCAAGCGGAATTTAACAGGTTTGAATTCAGAGTTTTCTTTCTTTTAGACTGATTAACTAATCTGCCATACTATCTATCCATAGCTGGTGGGAGGGTAGTTGGATGCATACCTTTCCAAAAAGTATTAGCGCAATGAAAAAAAGATTCGTCCAGGATTTGAACTCGGGTCGACGAGTCCATTTCCTACGACTCTAGCCATTATACCACGCACCTCCTGTATGTGTATGTGTATGTGTGTGTGTTTGATTGGTTGATTTTAACGGCATGTCAAACTGTCTTCGGTTATTTTCTGCCAATATTGATTGACTGATTTTAATGGAATGTCTACATTTCTTGGGTTATTTTTGGCCTAGAGGTTAGGGAATGATGTTCATATTTACATTGATGTCACTTTTTAAGATTTTTCTTTTTTACACAGGGTCCTATCTTATATGAATATTTTTTAAACCAATATATCCTTGCCTAGTGAAATTGCGTTTTGCAATGGTTATTGTTGTAAGAAATGAACATGACGAGACGAGCTCGAATCCTGGACAAGGCTGATCACATTTCACATAGAACTCTTGAAAAAGGTATGAATTAAACTATTCTCCCTCCAGCTATGGGCTAATAGTTTTTGCAGACTGAGCTCTTTAATCTTAGTTTAGCAATTGGGGAAGGAATACAATGAATTCAAACCTGTTGAACTTCACTTAAGTAACTGGTCTTCTGTCACATTCTAATCGTACACAGGGGTTGGTAAAATTGTACTTTACCATTACCTATTACTACCAATATTAGTATCAGAGTGGACCTGGAAGTACTCCATACTCTCCATATTTACAGAATTGGATCATTGTCATCAGGTGTAAGTTGTGTCCTAAACTGAATAGGCTTTATTGCAAGGGATACAGTCAGGGTTTTCTAAGCCTATTGACAAGACAGTGCGTGCGTGCGTGCGTGCGTGAAGGACTGGGCGTAGCATTGTTAAGTAACGTCACATTAATGAAGAGACAACAAGCATTTTAAAAAATCGATTTCTTTAGCTGGGTATGTAGCTAAACTTTATCTGAAACAGGATATATTTTAACCTACAGAAGGTTAATGTATAATTAATCTATTTTACGTACAGAAAGTAGTAAGTAGAACCAACCAATTAAATCCGAAGTACGTACATAGTCTATTTACTTACTTACGTACGTAGACACTTAGTTACCAGACCGACCGACCAACTAGTTTCAGAAACAAGTCGACAAAGAGAATTAAATTAAAAAATGAGAAAAAAATAACTGATTGAAAAGACGTAAAATGAAGAAAATGAAAATAAAGAATAAAACAAATTTAAAAAAAAAACGAATTTCGAGAAAATTGCTATCAAAAGAGACATTCCTATTTCCTGACCACACACTGTTGAGGCATTTCTTGTCATTTTACTCAACAAAGAGATACAAATTAGAATCCGGCGGGTGTATCAGTTATTGTCGTTGAAAATAGACTTCTCTACCTGAGTTCAAATCCAGGAAGAGGCTTACGATTCTTGTGGCCATTTTTAGGCTGCAGGTGAGAATGTTCCATAATTATTAGACTCTTAATATACAGTAGTGTAGAAATCAAAATGGCTGCTATAGGTGCAGCCCACGGCCTTGAAGGATGAGTGACAAGGCTTAACCTCATCCTGATCCTTTCCGGTGGATACCGTGAGAATCGGTGGAGGAGACCCTCTTCCGGTTTAGATTAGAAATAGATTTTAGTCAGTCGGCGAGAAACCACGGCGGTGGTGAGTCGTGTTATACACGCTCCGTCTCGATCTGCGCAGGTAGTCTGGTGGGATTTCGAATAAATATGATCAAAGTAAATCGAAGTCTTGTGTCATTATCTAAAAACTACCAATGACACAGGGCTTCTGATAAAGCGAAATCCCCAATGAAAGACCAGACACGAAGTCCCCAAGAGAAGTCCAGACGCTAGAAGAGATGTTAGAAGATGACAAGAATAATAGAAGAATAGAAGTAAGAAAGAAGTAAAGAAAGGGTATACAACAAGAGTACTTTACAGTAGAAATCCCTTGTGTTCCTTGTGTTTAGCAGAATCCTTGTATAAATCTGAATTCTTGGTTGTTCTTCGGTGTTAAACTGAGTTCTTGTGTCAAGCTGTGTTCTTGGTTGGTCCTTGAGGTTAAGAAGAGTTCTTGTCTTAAGCAAAATCATTGATTGTTCCTAGGTGTTAAGCAGAGTCTTTGGTTGTTGTTCCGTTCGTCCGTGTCGAATATGAGCAACTGAACTGCTTTACACTTTTTAAGCTTTAAACGGCGATTAAATAGTTAACTAACCATGTATTCCAGCGTGTTGATTGGCTGATTGAATCCACGCGGCCACGCACAGTCTATAGGTTTAAGTTGTGGGCTCCAGAACACATTATATTACAAAATTATTCCAATAGTCTGCAGATCAGAATTACATGAATCTAAACATCCTCTCACTGTTGAATAGGCGTACTATTAGTATTGTTATCTTAACTTATTTCTTTTAAACGTTTGAGCCGGATGGATAATTAGACTGGCGGTTGGAGAGGTCATCTCCAATCAATCAGCTGTTTACGTCAAGCCCTAGCTCCAATATGATTGTCACATCCCTATTACCCCCAACGCAAACATCAAACTATTTTTATCATATATGTGCTAGAAGGCGGTGGATTAAGGTTTTAGTGTCCTGGGTATGATGCTAGACTGCATTTCGTGGCGAAGTACCAATTCTGGGGCTCTGGGGGCTGTGGAGTACCCCTTTATTGTAATTGATCCCAGGGCCAATCTGAACGGAGTGCTTGTACCTGAAAGGGTCACATCGGTTAAATATTTATAAAAGTGGGTTTAAAAAGCAAACTTTATAATAAGTTAAAAAAAATGAATGCTCGAACAGAATTAATAAAAAAAACAGAACATAACATCTTTGGCGTAAAATAACCCAAAGGTTGACATATTGTAAGATCCTACAAAACAACTAACCAACTGGTCTTCTCGTCTTCTGGTGTTTTGAGGTTGTCTGGGGTGTTGGCTGTCTGTCTGTCTGTCTGTCTGCGTGGATTATTGTTCTTATTAATGAACACATGTTCTCATTTTAACTTTACGTCTTTATTTTCCAAGACACAACATTTCCTGCTCACGGGGAAGAACTCCAGGATGCCCCAATTTAGTGTCTGGCTCCTCAGCGTATCTATGCCCAATTCAATGTAACTGCTAAACTTTTCCTACATATCTCAGCCATCACGTGACATTCCACCAATCAGAATGCGACGCCATAAGTGAAACATGGCTCAAAAGCTTTCAATCAAAATCTATGGTTATTTTCAAGGCTTTTCTAACGTATTACCAGTTAACTGGTAAGTTTCATTTCTTTGAGATTGTTTTCAGCTTAATGTAGTTGAATAATACTCCCATTATGAGACAAAAAAGAACCACAAAAATAATCCCCTGAGGACTACCAGTCTCCTGGTTGAAAGCATTTGGGTAAAAAATATGGGACACTTTCACTACCATATGGACACTGATATACGAAAAACAACAAG
>CM042154.1:103414661-103417161 GCA_023376005.1 Doryteuthis pealeii
ACGTATATAGATATGTAGATATGAACACACACATATATAGACGCATACACATTACACACTCAGACGGACACACACATATGCATATATATTAGTAGAGAGAGAGAGAGGGGGAGATAGATATATAGATAGATGTGCATAGATTTATAAATTGCGTGGATAGGTAAATAGATTTTGACAGAGATAGATATGAATCGACCGAAATGGATAAGTATTTCCGTTGTTTTTATATAGGCACATGTATTATCAAGATACCTAATTCTACTTTAAATATATATATATATATATATATATATATATATATATATATATATATATATATATATATAGTTCCTGCAAGCGACATGAGGAAAATTAGATTTTGTTTTATGCATCTTGACTACGATTATAGCTGTAACAGAAATGATTACATCTTTGCGCCGGAGGATAATTTTAATAATATTTTGCCCATTGAAACGAAGGAAGGATATTGGCAAAAATAACTTTTTCTGGAGCTAATATCTTCTCATCTTCGCATATAGTTTAAATATTTCCTTTCTTGTTTTTACGCAATATTCATATTTGTCGAACACAAGGCCAAATAAGGTGATACAGCTGTAAAGAGATAAGATATTGGTTATCTTTCGAAATGATACTGTCTCTTTGTATTGGAATCCCGTTGTATACGTAAACATGTCAGAAGTACCTCCACAACTAAATATTCTCACATGCAGATAGGCATAGGTAGTCTAGTTAGATTTTTGGAATTAAACGTAATTAGAAAATTACAATTGGAAATCACTGAGATTTGGATTAAGATGTCTTAACCCCAGACTCATTGACTCAGGGGGTTATATGATTGGATGAATGTAGGAAAAGTAGAATTTAGTCAGAGTTTAACTGGTGCTCGTTATGGGCAGATGTATTTCGTTCGTGCTGCTGCTGATCATCCCACGCACGTGGTCAAGATTTTAACGTGGAAATAGGATTATATGTACACAAAATTAAATCTCCATGTTCCTGATTAAAGAACAGAAAATGGAACCCAGAACCAGAGAGAGACAACACCTAGAAGAGTAAAGCGGAAAGATACCAAAGAGAAGGAGAATCCTGGCCTAAAATAAAAGGAGTAACTCATTAAATGAAAACACAGTGGAACTAAGTTCATAGAATTTGGTTAGCAGTAGTCTTGAACCCTGAGTTCATTCCTTGGCTCCTATAGTCTCTAATTTTTTTTCGAATGCGGGACCAGTCTGGACTCCCCCCAGCCTGTCCCCCGCATGGCGTAACAAATAGTCACAGTGTTCCGAACAGAAAATCCTTACCAGAACAGGAAAACACAGAACTAAGTTCAGCAAGTCTTGAACCCTGAGTTCATGAGCCAATCCTATAAGTCCTGACCATGTTGACCAGAAACTCAGAATATTCGGAAAGCACACAGAAATAATTAAAGAACAGACCAGATATCAAAGAGAAGAGTATCCTGGCCTGAAATTCATTAGAACTAAGCGCATATAATTTGATTGGTAGTCTTAAACCCAGAGTTCATCAAACAGGACTCTCATTGGCTTAGTGGGTCATGTGATGAGATGAATCTGGGAAAAGAAGAATCTAGTTAGTCAGGGTTGAGCTAGCACCTGTCGTGGGCAATCGTTTTCCTGATTAAAGAACAGAAAATGGTATCCAGAACCAGAGAGAGACAAAACCTGATGAAGACTCAGGACCATTCTTATAATGGAAAAGAGAGGAACTCTGATAGATAGACAAAAACACGATTAATGACAATGCACAAGGCATTACACTCGAGAGATTATGAGGACAGACTATAGGCATCAAGAAAGGATGGTGGAAGAGATCTCGCCAACATTGAGGATTATGCAGATGCCACAAAACAATAACAAAACAATAACTTGAAGAATACACAAAAAGGGCAAGGAAAATTATTCCCGCATACAATTATTGTAGTTACTGTTAGGATTTTTGTGTTATAAGTGTGCTCCAATTCCCAACCTGAATTTTTAGAGTAGCCAAGGTCACGTGGTTTATCCCTACGGCCAATCAACAGCCATAACACGTGGTTGATTCACTACTTAAACACTGATACTTGTCACAGTTCACTTGCAATCATCGAGGAGGAACTTATGACACTAAGAAGAACCAAATGATTTTTTATCGAGGCTTGTCCACTGGACAATCGCTCTTGCTTAAAGCCTACAGGATGGCCCATGATATTGTAACAGTTATAAAAGAAATATGGACAAGCAGAAAAAAAATAAAAACGAGAAAATAGAAATGGGAAGAAAAACAATTATATGGAAACTTCAAGCGATTGATTGGGTAAATTGCATATGAAAAAAACGGGACATTGTTAAAAAAAGGTAAACCTTAAGAGATTTTGGTTTGTTTTGTTTTACGGCATATCAACCTCAGTGGGTCATTTAATGCCGATAAAGTTTTGAAATAAATCAATTCTTAATGGATAATACAATTTTTTTATAAATAATTTTTCTATTTAACCCATAGA
>CM042154.1:103422161-103434661 GCA_023376005.1 Doryteuthis pealeii
ATGCGTGATGAGGCTTGAGTTCATTATTGTGCCAATGATTTATGTGATAGGTTCGCTAAAAACTGTTCCACTGCAAAGCAAGAAAAAGTATGAGAAAATTAATTAATGAACTGGCAAAGATAATAGGAATGAAATGAAGAAAGGTGACGATGGTTTTTATAGCGAACCAAGAAAGCTATGTAAGGTATATTCATTACATTCTGTACAATGATTCGCACTTCACCACAACCCTCTTAAAAAGAAAATTATGTTTTATAAATAATTTTCCCTTCAGATAAAGATGGATGAAATTTCCCCAAGGAACCAGAACATTCCGGGTTCGATACCGGCCCTTGCCAACTCAGCGTATGAGTAGCACAGCTTGAGTCTGTGCAGTAAAGTAGGGAGCTGATGGTATGTGTGTCGCTCACTTTATACGTAGAAACAATATCCCCGATCTAACGCTTGTGAAAATAGAATCCCTCGCTGTACGGTTGATAATGACAATTGGACATTCCAACGACTTTATTAATACACACACACACACACACACACACACACACACACATATATATATATGTATGTAAAGAAAATGGAATAAATCTGACAAATGTTGATAAAAGTAAATGGAAAAACATAGATATATTTGTATGTATCAAATATAATATAATAAATGCTGACACGTGTTTCGCCGAGAAAAGTTTTACATGTAATGCATACTATAATTTTAGAATCACAAGGTTCCTGGTTCGATACCGTCCTCGCCAACTCAGCGTTATGAGTAGCACATGGATCTGTGCGGTAAAGTAAGGAGCTGATGTTAGGTGTGGCGCTCCACCTCAGATGCAAAAACAATCTCCGTGGTCTAGCGCTAGTGAAAAGGGGATAGACTTCTCGCTGATTGGCTGATACCGACATTAGGCCGCCCCGACGACTTTACTTATAATTTTTAAAGTAAAAGTTTTATTTTATAAGTATAAAAGTTTTATTTTAAAAGTATAAAGTTAAAATAAAATAAAAATTTCATTTTAAAAATGAAATTAAAACAAAACAATAGAAGGTCATGTGTAAACATATCATCATCATCATCATCATCATCATCATCATCATCAGAGCATAATGTTATGAATTTTTTAAAAGAAAAAAAAACGGCCGATACAAGAAATTCGAAAACGCACACGTCGTAAACTGGAATGTTTTAAAATCTTTTGTAATTATATTTCATCCATACAGATATATTTGTTTTTCCATTTACTTTTTTGAATATACACTCCCCAAATCACTAGAATGGAAACTCACCATTGGATGCAGTTTAGCGTCATAACCAGAACACTATATATTTAAAAGAAAGATAAGTGTGCATGTCCGTCTGTATGTATGTTTTTTGTACAACGACAGAGGGCACGTCCTTTTATAAAGAAACAATTATGGTGACCCGCAATGAGCCCAGAATTAGAACCTCCCCACTATATGCAGTTTAACAGCATACGTAAAGTTTTAAGGTAGAACAAAAATAATTTAGATTTTACAAATTTTACATTTAAACAACTTTGTGATTTTCACTTTTTTTTTTATTATTTCGTAGTTAGCTCATTGTTTCATCAAATGACCTGGCTGAGACAAATAAGAAATGAATAATTCTCAGATTTGAATATCATGTTTGTTTTGTTAAACATTTAGGTTGGTTTGGTTTGTTTTGTTTTACGGCATATCAACCTCAGTGGGTCATTTAATGCCGATAAAGTTTTGAAATAAATCAATTCTTAATGGATAATAAACATTTTTTTTTATAAATACATTTTTCTATTTAACCCATAGATGGGACCCTAACAGGTACTACCACTCCGGGTCAGAGTGGACCAGGGAGCAATGGTGATGAAGGGGTGCTCCACATTCCCTAAACCTATAAAACTGGAACCTCACCATCAGATAGAGTTTAATGTCATTCCCAGAACATGTAGACCCGCAGCCACCGCCTTCTAGCACCCATATGATAAAAAAGGTGTTGGGGCTTGCCATAAGGGCAATAGGGTTGGGAAAATCATATAGGTGCTAGGGCTTGATGTGACCAGCCGATTGATCGGAGGGGGCCTAAACATTTAGGATTATATCATGTGTAAATTCGTTTGGCTGATTGAATGGTTGGTTTGGTGGTTAGTCTTTACGGCATGTCAACCTTTTTATCCTGGAGACGTTTTGTTTTATTCAATCTTGATGGGTATTAAAATTTAATAAAAACTCAATTTCTTTTAAAAACATATTTTAAACTTATTTTTCTGTATCTAACGCATAAATAGAATCTTAACAGATAATACCACTCTGGTTCTGGTTGAACCTTGGATTCATGATGACGAAGGGATAATCCACACTCCCAGGGTTCAAGAATTAGAACTCCACCACTAGATGAATTTCAACGCCATACCAAGGACATTAAAACCGTCAACCACACCTTCTAGCACATGTATGATAACAAGGGTTAATGGTTTGCTATAAGAGCACTAGGTTGGGACAATCATATAAGTACTAGGGCTTATCACACCAGCCGATTGATCGGAAGAGACCTCTCCGACAGCCTGTCTCGCCTAAGTGAGGACCAAAGTAGAGTGTTGCATGTCATTGACTACTTAACCACCAGGGTTCCATCCTTAAGCATCGCGGATCACCATCCATAGACTATAGGTAGCCACATTGAAGAAATGTAATCGGTGTATTCTAAAGTATTTGGGTATATATTTTTACATATACGATATACGGATATATATATATATATATATATATATATATATATATATATATATATATATATATATGATACCGTATTCATATATTTATATACTCAATCAGTGAGATGGAAAATCATATCAGCTAGACCTGACATGTAATCATTATCCACCAAGATTCCGTCCTTAAGCATCACGGGTCACCACCCACGGTAAAGAAGTGACCTCATTGGGGGATTTTACTCATCTGTAGAGGTGCAGTCGGAGTATTCTTTTGTCTCAGCCGACAGGATGGACACATTTTTGGAATATTCTAAAGAAAGCAAGTATAGAAATAACCAGCCAAAAACTAAAATTCTATAAACTAAGCAAAAATGCGACAATAATATTTTTTTAAACTCTTTGTTGTTGCTGATAACTACGTAACTTCAATCGGACTTTTTCACTTCAATTTTCTTTTAACTGTTTGTCTTGCTCGTATCTTTATTTTTCTTTTTCAGTTTATTTTCTTTTTTGTCATGAAAATCTTTTTTTTAAATTGACTGCAGAATAAATTTGTCAAATAGTTTTCTGTTTACCTCAGACGAATCGTGGCTTGAAAAAAAGATCTAAACCAAATAAGACATGAACAAAACAAAAAACAACAGAAAACAGAAAACAGCATTACATATATTAATTATGTTATACAGTATATATTTATAAGTATACATACATATATAAACATAAATGTATATACATTTATATACATATATATCAGCATGTATATTCATATATGTATGTATATAAAAAAGGCGTCGGGGTGGCCTAAAGTCGGTATCAGCCAATCAGCGAGGGAGTCTATCCCCTTTTCATTAGCGCTAGACCAAGGAGATTATTTTTTGCATCTGAGGTGGAGCGCCACACCTAACATCAGCTCCTTACTTTACCGCACAGATCCCTGTGCTACTCATACTCAGTTGGCGAGGGCCTGTATCGAACTAGGAACCTTGTGGTTTCTAGTCGAACGCCCTACCGACTGAGTAATATATATATATATATATCGCTTACATATGTAGATATATACATATATATATCACACACATAGGTATATATATATTACACACATGTATATATATTCATATATATATCACACACATATGCATGTATGTACATATATAAGCATATATATTCACAATGTCCATCATTGAAGCAAGAACTATATTCAAGTCCCGAAGAAGGTCTAATAGACCGAAACGTTCCACCGTCGACAATAAGCATCCAGTTTCCATAACATCCCGTGTTTGTCTACTTTTCTCCATATATTGTCGGATTAACCTCATATTTCTCTCATATATATATATATATATATATATATATATATATATATATATATATAATATAACAGGCGATGTGATGATAAATTCTCGTTTAAACTTTGCAATACTGTCAATAACCCTAACAGCTCACTTTATCAATATATTTACGAAAATTACATGAAAATATTTTGAAATAGAGATAAACATATTCAAAAAATCACCATTGACTTCAACCACGATCTCAACATGACTTTGGAATTTCCTTCAAACATTTCCGAAGGTTTCCTTGCTTGAATTGTTAAATGTTGGCAATATCCTTGCCTTCAGTTTCACGGAATTCTGTTGGTCTCTTGCTGAGCCTCACCCCACACATAACAAAGGACGGGATTGCAATCTGGGGTGACCAAATGTTGGAGTAGAAATGTGTCGAGTCATGTTGTCAGAGGTAGACTTTTCTAACAACAAACATCTCGATCCGGAGTAGCACTACCTCATCCAGGCACTTCATGTAAGACTCATGATACTGGCACATTTCTTTTCATCTGAGAAAAAGCAAAATATGTTCGGTTGGAAAAAATGCTTGGTTTGGTTGGAAAGCTTTGCAGCACGGCACTTCTTCTTCTCGTCCTTCATAGTCTGTAGAAAATATGTCCTTTCTTATCTCGTATGAGAAATAGCGAATGTCTTCTTGCACTGCCTGCTTGATAAGAAGCACAGACACTTCCAACGTTGTCAATAATGTCATCGATCTCAGCAACAAATTCGGGAGTTATTTTCTTATCAAAATAATCCTCTGTACTATCCTCTGATTTACACCTAAACACTCTGAAATCTTTGTATTGGAGCTTCCGGTACAAAGGCTAAGCAGTACAGCCTGCCGTTTTGAAATTTCTGGAAGAGTTAATAACCCACAGACAGTGACAAAACCAGAAACATCTAAGACGCATGCGTGAGATTGATAATCTAAAATGGTGACTGTTAGGGAAAGTTATCTCCCCCTAACGATTTAAACCGGATACTCTCCAACAAGGAGGGAGACAAAATAGAAACAGTCAGGCGGACAAGGACTGGTCCCATGCGTGACCACACGTATCAAACACAAAGCTGAACTGTATCCAAAACTATCCACTGTATTTCCCTGTCAGTGAGAATAAATAAAACTTTCTTTTTATATATTAACATATTTCACTGTTTTTATTATCAATTTTGTATACCCTATATCTCGGGATATAATAGTGACAAAATAACCATCGTACGATGTATATCCTGGGTACAGCAAAATGTGTTTTAATCAAGATGGTGCCCTCAACTCTTTAAATAGCAACCCTCTGAAATTATTAGACCAGTTTATATACCTCGGTAGCGATATCTCATCTACAGAAAGCGATGTCAACATACGTATAAAGAAATCGTGGACTACAATTGACAGGTTATCGACCATATGGAAGACTGATCACTCTGATAAAATAAAACAGCAATTCTTCTAAGTTGTAGACGTGTAATTACCACTGTATAGTTCAACGGGTTTGCAGATGCAGCTTTTTAGATCATTACTTGATTTCAACAATCATAATTTCAATTATTTCCCTTACTCATGGGGAGAAAAACGTGATTTATATTTTAGAAATATGCTCTTCAGAACTTGTCTGTATAGAAGCTGGCATTCATGGAATTAAAAAACAATTGAGACTTATTTTATTTATTTGAAATGTATCCATTTTTCTGTCTTGCTAAAATTATTAATGCTTTGAGAAACGTAAAAAAGGGAATCTGTAGACACGAAACCAAATGAAAAAAAGTAGTGGATTTATTTTATAAATTGAGCAATAGAATCCCCCAAAGACAAACATGTACGCCTTTGGCACTGTCAATTTGTTATTTTTGTTATATCAGGTGTGCTACAACTTAAATTTATAGACTCTTCGTGGCCGCGTGGATTCAATCGGCCAATCAACACACTCGAATACGTGGTTGTGTAAGTATTTAAAGACCTTGGTGGAAAGGCGTTCAGTTGCTCGTAATTATCACGGACGAATGAGTCAACAACACAATGATTCTGCTTAACACTGAGGAACACAAGAATTTAACTCAAAATGGATCAAACTTAATGCCACAAGGGATCTCCACTGTAAAGTGCGTCCACCTACAGCCAAAAATGGCCACAAGAATCTTAACGCAGTTCAGAATAATTAACAAGACAAACTAGCATAGAAGAAGAACCAATTCCGGAGTCTTGAAATAACGGTCGTCATGCAGAAGAATTTGGACACCGAATCAGATGAAATGACCGAAATTCTCTTAATACCACGTGTTGTCAAAAAGTGTCTCAGACGACAAAGTTGCATATAGGAATTTGCTAAACTTAGCTTAGATGCGACACAAGGCCAGATTATAGTTCGCAGAGTGAGAATCGAACTCACTAACAATGATCTGCGAATCTGTCTTGCTAACCATTACACCACGCGAGGTGTCCAGTTATAAAAAATATAGTTTACTATTAGCAACAGCGGCGCTCTGAGTTAATACAGATTTGGGATAGAGAGGAGGTGGGTAATTATATATTGTTTGGACCCTGGTTAATTTATACGCTTTGGTTGGTTGTCCAAAACTACCGTCGGTCGAAAAATATCATCTCTTTCATGTGTTCCTTTGTCCCGTGAGCTTCGTACACGACTAATTAAAGTAGACTCACCTTGAAAGGGTGTAGCTTCACTGCTGATGCTTAATGTATTGCCATAATTAGAGTACACATGGCGTAGTGGATAATACAGTTCTAAGTGACAGTTATCTCTAGGCAGCAGGTTCAATCCTGGTCAAGGGCAACTATAACATAGAATAATTAACACAAATTACGACTTGTACCCAGTCATGGTTAGCGGAATGAGAACACTTTACCCACGTGGATTGAATAAAGGGTTAGGTTCGAAGTTCCGTGAAGGCTCCCGATTTCAAGAAGGTTCCCGAGTTCGAAGACAAGGTTCCCAAGTTCGAGGGGAGGGTTTCCAAGTTCGAGATGGTTCCCGAGTCCGGCAAGAAATACCTGAAGAAGGCCGGGGGCACATTGACGGAAACGTTGTGTAGATAACAATAAAGGTGAGGACAATAGTCCGAATAATCCACATAATCCAAATTATCACGCCTCATCTAAAATATTCAGAGAAAACTTATTTTATTATATTATACACCGGCTCGATATGTCAACAATAATAGAATTCCAAATAATTTTGTTGAATTTTCTTTCTCAACCATTTTCTTGTTCACATTGCCTGTCCACCCATCTGTCCATCAGAAGTGAGCTGACACGTACCATAATTGCCAAAACATCTCAATCATTATGTGCACCAATATCGTACTTTGAATTTTATTTTATGTTATTTTATGTATCTGTCTATCAATCTGATTTTACTTTTTACTTTTTATGAGATGACACTCGCTATAATTCCCAAAACATCTCAATCATTCAGTTTACCAGGATCGTACTCAATCTTATTTTATTTTATTGTATTTTATTTGATCTATCTATCTATCTATCTAATTATCTATCTATCTCAGTCTCTTCAACAACTACCAACCTACCAAATCTAGCTACCTATCTCATTATCTTCCATATTAATCTATCTATCCTTCCTCTCCCCCCCTCTCTCTTTATATATATATACATATACATATATACATACATATATACATATGTATACATACATACATATATATATGTATACATACATACATATATATACATACATATATATACATACATACATATATAAATGAGTGTGTGTATGTATGTGTGTATCCCAGTCTCTCTCGTATCTAGCGATCTCAATCTCTTTTATATCAATCTATCTATCTATCGATATGATTTTTTATATTAGTCTGCCTATGTATATCAGTCTTTTTATATCTATCTATGTATCTATCTCACTAAATAACTAAAAAAACGTGGATATATATATATATAAGGCTCTCTATCTAATATCTATCTATACATATATCTGATTTTCTGTTTCAAAATAAGATAACTAAATTTTAAAAGAACAGTTTTTTTTATATCTATCTATCTATCTCACTAAATAACTAAAAAAACGTGTATATATATATATATATATATATATATATATATATATATATATATATATATATATATATTTATATTAGGCTCTCTATCTAATATCTATCTATACATCTATCTGATTTTCTCTTTCATTTTTTTCTCTTTTCCCTCGTCAATATGATATCCTTGTGAAGAAATGAATGTGGAAAGCAAGAAGAAATCTGAAAGAACAACTGAATGGCCGAAGCTGTTCCGTCCCCTTTAAAACACATCATTTTTATGTTTATCATGATCACATGACGAAATAAACATACGAAGAAAAAATAAAGGAATAAAAAAACTAAGGACTTAAAAGAAGAAAGATACACCAGGAAAGATTCTTAAAAAAAAAAGAATAACTAAATTTAAAAAGAACATAAAAAATAAACGAGAAAATAAAACCAAAAAGAAAAATAAGGGAGAAAGGAGATAAAAAATATTATGAATGACCAAATGTTACAAAATAAGTCGAGTAGCAAAGTAAGATTTACAAAAAAAAAAATCAGTGTATGTATGGGTTAGGGTGCTAAGATGAAAGGAAGGAATGGAAAGGAGGAGGAGGAGGGGCTAAGATTGATGGTTTTCTTAGAACACAAACTCGGTTCTATTGGCTTAAGTGACCCGAGATAACAGAATCTGGCCAAAGGGTCATCGTTTGTCGGTTATGATGTTGGTGGAAATAAAGAAGTTTTGACAGGAACGAGCAGATGAATAAAAAGAAAGAAATACTAATAATACTAATGGTACTAATAAAAAAAAACGGAATCTGACGATAAATGTTATAAGTGAAAAAAAGAAAGAAGAAAGCTTTAAAGAAATGTATTGAATGCAAAGGAAATTTATGCTGAGAAGATGAATGAAAAATGAAACTTACAGAGAAAGGGTTAAATAAAGTGGAAACCAAAAGCGCTCATCAATATTGTAGGATAAGGAAAGAAGGAAAAACAGAAAGAAGGAAGGAAAGATAAAATGAAAGAAAGAAAGAAGAAAAGTTAAAAGAAAAGGATGGAGGAAGAAATAAGGGAGAAAGAATGAATAAAAGAAAAAGAATAGGGAGGAAAAACGAAGGAATGTATGAGTGGATAAAAGAAAAGAAAAAAAAAGAGAAGGAAATGAGGGAAGGTAAATGAATGAAAAAAAGAAAGAAGGACAGGAATAAAAAAAGGAAAGAAAGGAAAAAAGAAAAAAAGAAAAAGAGAGAAAGAAAGAAAGAAAAGGAAGGAAGAAAATCAGAAATAGTGAATGAAAATAGAAGAAAAAGAAAGAAGGTAGAAATAAGGGAAAAAAGAAAGAAAGAAAGAGAGAAAGAAAGAAGGAAGGAAAAGAAGAAAGAAAAATGAAAAGGAAGAGTTAACGAATGAATGAATGAAAAAACGAAAGGAAGGGGGGAAGAAGAAAAAAGATCAAATAAAGAAAGAAGGTCAAGTAGAAAATGGAATAAGTTAAGATGAAAAGAAAGAATGAAGTAATGAAAAAATGAAACAAAGAAAGAAAAAAGAACCAAAAGAAGAATAAAATAAAAAGAAATGAGAGAAAGGAAAAAAGAAAAAAAGAAAGAAAGGAAGGTTGGAAGAAAGAAGGAATGTACAGGAAGAAAGAAAGACGGAAAAGAAGAAAAAAGATGGATAGAAGGAAAAAGAAGAAGAAAAGGTACAAAAGAACAAAGAAACTAGGACAAAGGAAAGGTACAAAAAAGGAATGAAAGAAATGAGTACGAATGATTGAAAGAAAGAACGGAAAGAAAAAGAGAAGAAGAATGATAAAAAGAAAGAATAAAAAAAGAAATAAGGAAAAGAATGAAGAAAGAAAGAACGAATCAAAGAAAGCAAAAAAAA
This sequence comes from Doryteuthis pealeii, assembly GCA_023376005.1. NCBI lineage: Eukaryota > Metazoa > Mollusca > Cephalopoda > Myopsida > Loliginidae > Doryteuthis > Doryteuthis pealeii. The sequence goes on from CM042154.1 coordinate 103,432,081, forward strand.
AAAAAAAAGAAAGAATCGAAAGAAGAAAAAGAGGAAGAAAGATAGAAAGAATGAATAAAAAAAGATATAAAGAAATAAAGAAAGAAATAAAGAAAGAAAAATGGGGAAGAAGAAGGAGAAGAAGAGGAAAGAAAGAAAGAAAGAATGAATGAATGAAAGAGAGAAGGGATGAATAAAGAAACCAGGAATGAAAGAAAAATAAACACACATGATAAAAAAGAAGAAAGCTAATAAAGTTCTAAGAAAGCTAGAACATAAGAAACTTATTTGAAATAAAACAGAAGAAAAATATATTGGCACTGAAAACGAAAGAAACGAGAGGCAAAAAAAGAAACAAGATTGAAAAATAAATAAATAAAGAATGAAAAATATAAATAAATAGATAAATAGATAAAGACAAGAGAGGAAGGAATTACAAAAAGTAGAATTGAAATAAAGAATGAAAGAAGAAAAGGGAGGGAGAATAAAAGGAGGAAGGAAGAATGAAAAAGAAAAGGACAGAAAGAAGGAAAGAAGGACAGAAAGAAGGAAAGGAAAGGACAAATAAGAAATGAATGACAGAAACAAAGAAAGAAAGGATGAAATGAATGAATCAAGAAATAAAAGAAGAATAAGGAAAACTACAAAGAAATAGGAAAGAGAGAAAGAAAGAAACAAAAGAAAGAAAGAATGAAAGAAAGAAACACAGAAAAACAGGAAATATAAAAAATATAAAAAAGAAATAAATAAAAAGTGATAAATAACAAGAAAGAAAATAAATAAAGAAAAAGAGGAAATAAATAGAAAATAAAGATAATAAAGAAAAAAAATTGAGAAAAAGAAAAAGAAACAAGACATAAAATAAAACAAAAAAAATGAAGAATGAAGAAAGAAAAATAATAGATTTCTAAGAAAGTGAAAAAACAAAACAAAAAAAAAAAAAAAACAACAGCACGGTGTTATTTAAAGTTGAAATTCATTCTGGATGTATATTCCATTTTTTTATGAACTATGTTTTTCTATAGACAACTATAGAACTATATTTGAAGTAAATGGAAGTGAATCCGACAGTATGAATTTAACATTTTTAGAAAAAAACAAATGATGTTATTAGTTTGCTGACAGAATCTGTTTCGACCTTTTGATAAAGCGGTCTTCATCAAGAGCAGCATATGAGGGAAAGACGGAATAAATAACCGTTTAATAGGAGGGGTACAAACGACCGCTGATCTTCGATACTGCAATTTAAAAAAAATGCGTATTCTCTGATAAAAATAAAATTAATTTTATTTAAAAAAATCAGAAGCATGGGGCACTAACAGGTACTACCACTCCGGGTCAGAGTAGACCAGGGAGCAATAGTGATGAAGAGGTGCTCCACATTCCCCAGAACTCCCGAACTGGAACCTCACCATCAGATAGAATTTAACGTCAAACCAAGGACATGAAGACCCTCAGCCACCGCCTTCTAGCACTCATATGATAAAAAGGGCTTGGCATTGCCATGAGGGCAATAGGATTGGGGCAATAATATATGTGCTAGGGCTTGACATGTCCAGCCGATTGATCATAGGAGGTCTGTCCAATCACCATTCTAGCCTAAGTAAGGTGGAAAGAGAAGAGAAATCGATGAATAAATACACAGACAAAATAAAAAAACTAAAAAAAAAACAATGAAACGAAACATAAAAGAAAGATAAAAAAGAAAGAAAGAAAATAAATGATGGAGAAAGCTAGAAAACAATAGAATGTTATTTAAAATAAAAGAGAAAATTAAATTAAATGATATATTAACACAAGAAAAGAAAGAAAATCAACGAGAGAACAAGAAATAAGAATAAGAGAGTGAAGAAAAAAAATGAGTAAATAAAAAAATGATACATAGAAAGAGAGAAGAAAAAACAAAAGAAAGGAATGGCAACTCAAGGAAGTAAAAAAAAAGAACAAACTGAAGAACGATAGAAAAAAGAACGGAAGAAGAAAATGAATAAAGATAATAAAAAAATGAAAAATAGCAAAAAAGAATGAAAGAACACAATAAGAAATTGAATTTAAAAGAACAATAAACGTAATATAAATTAACAAGAAGTAAAAGGAAGAAAGAACGAAATAAGTAAAAGAATTAAAATCTCCCAAAAACATCAAAAAGAGACATGAAAAAAAAGTAAGAAAGAAAAGAAGAAGAAAAAGTAAGAAAGAAAAGAAGAAAATGAATAAAAAGCACACAGAAATATGAAAAAGAGAACAAAAAGAAAGAAAGAAAAGAAAAGAATGAAAATGATTAAAAAAAGGATTAAAAGGATTAAAAACTTGAGAAAAAAAAGAAACAAAAGAAAGAGAGAAAAAAGTTAGGAAGAAATAATGAAAAAATCATGAAAAAGAGAAACAAAAAGAAAAAAAAAGATGGAATCGAATGAAAGAAAAAAGATGGAATGGAAGAAGAAAAAGAAGGAAAATAACAAAAAAAAATGGAACTGAAAAGAAAGAAAGAAAGAAAGAATAAACGAGAGAAGTAAGAAATTAGAGAACAGAAAAAGCCTGAATAATATGAAAAGAAACGAAAAACTTTAAAATAAAAATAAAGAAAACAACAAAATCACAC
>CM042154.1:103442161-103454661 GCA_023376005.1 Doryteuthis pealeii
TTGTGTGTCGCTATCTATGTTCCTTTCTTTAAATTTTGTTCATATATATCTATTTTATTATGTTCTTATGTATCTATCTATTCTCATTTCTTTAACTATTTATATATACTTACATCTGTCTCAGTCCTTTCTTATATATCTATCAATCTCAAGCATATGTACAGAGATATTAAATATTCCATGCTTTTTACAATCCTACTTTTGTATCCAAGCCTTTTACAATCCTATGTTTATGGGTAATTCCATGTCAAATGATCCAGGCTATGTCACCCACTCCCTTTCATTTTTCTGTAATTTTATACAGGTATTGAATATGTTAATGTTAGGCAATCTCTAATTTTGGGGATTGGTTAACTTTAAGATAGTCCACACATGGACTAAATTTCAGAAAAATTGAAATGCGAAATTTTAACAATTTTTAACAAAATGTTGTAACTTCGGTTCTGAGTAAAAACCAAACTATATTTTTGGTACATATTTGTTCAATAAATATGAAATAATGATAGAGAAAATTTGTGTCTAAGATTCAGTGCCACATCCGGATATTGATCTTGCTATGAAAAAATAAAAATCCTCAATAACTTAAAATTTATTGACTTTCAGACTTTGTCGATAGAATTTTTGGATTTCTTAGTTAAAAATGCTTTTATAAACTAATTTTAGGAGTTTGAAATCTCTAGAACTCATTTTACAAACAAAAACAGATTACAAAATGTCGCCATCTTTCGCGAACCCCACCAAATTTGAAGAGTTAAAATCGACATAACTCAGTCAATTTTGGGAATTGGAAGTTCAAATATTGGGGAATGTCTAACTTTAATACAATCCACACCTGTACAAAATTTCAGAAAAATTGAACGGGGTGGTGACAACTTTACTTTTTTCTTGTTGACATGGAATTGTCCTTTTATGCTTTTTTAAAAGATATTTCTTTTAGTTTTCAGTCTTTTTTCCTAAATTGCGTTTATCTTTCTCCATCGTTCATTCTATATAATAACTTAGGCTTTTTGACAATTTAGTCTTTGACACAAAAGGAACGCACGTCAATACACAGCCGCGCATGCGCACGCACACACACACACACCACACACAAACACACACACACCTAAACCTAATTATCTTTTTCTGACGCGCAGGAAATTACCTATCGTTGTCTCTCTTACGCACAAATGCACGTGTATATACATCTATAAACACACACAACACAACACATACACACACACACACACACACACACATATATATATATATATATATATATATATATATATATATATATATATATAAATGTTCGTTCATTAGCATTGATGTCGTCCTTTAATAAGATTAACGGAATATCAAATTCCTAATGTATCATCTAATATGTAATAATAAGTATTTGTTAGGTTTAAGCATTACTATCGAATGCTAATGATTTTCAAACTGATCTATTGACATATGAATGGGACCATAACAGATATTACCACTCTGGATCAGAGAGGATATGGGTGTAATTGTAATAAAAGGGTACACTTCACTCACCCCAGTTACAGATCTGGACCCACCACTTGATGCAGTTTACTTGTTTGATTGGTTGGCAAGTCAACTCTTGTTGGATTATTTTATTCCGAAGACATTTTGTTTTATTCATTCTTGATGGATACTCAATTTTTTCTAAAACTCATTCACTTTAACCCATTTTAATAAAAACGTTACATTGAATCCAGTGGTGAAGTTCCAATTCTGGTGCTCTGGGATGTGTGGAATACCACTTCATCACCACTGCCTGGTCCACTCCGACCCGGAGAGGTAGTATATGTTAGGATCCCATCAATGATTTAAATAGATTAAAATGAGTTTAAAAGAATGAGTTTAAAAACATTAATTTAAAAAATTGAATATTCAACAATAATTAATTAAATGAAAATGTCTTCGGCATAAAATAACCCAAGTGTTGAAATGCCGTAAAAATAACCAACCAACAAACAAACAAATCGATCTCGAGACGCCAAATACGTTTAGCCTTGTATAAAAATAAACAAAGCTTAGTAAGCTCCTATTCGATAACTCGCGGAGTAATGGTTAAGGAGCTAGTACTGTTCTGCTTGGAAAAATGGAGGATATTTAGTGGAGACCACGCATTCTATGAGGGTGAGACAAAAATAATGCCATTTTCTTTATTCATGTTAATTTTTTTATAAAGCTAGCTACATTGAGACCCTAACGAGGTTCAGAGTAAGAATCCGACGAATAAGACCCAACTTGCCAATCAACAATGTCCACCTTCTACATGATAATGCTCGACCACATACAAGCATCAGAATAAGGTAGAAAATCAACTCATCTCATGGACAACTTTACCGAATCCTCCATACTCAGATTTAGCGCCTTCAGACTATTATCTATTCGGCCTCATGAAACGAAGTTTGTAAGGCAAACATTATTCCAGTGACGAAGATGTGAAATCTGTTGTGAAGAATTGGCTCAAAGTACAATCAACAGAATTTTACGGAGCAGAGATACATGCTCTCATTCAAAGGTGGAACATTGCTATTGAGAGAAACGCTGACGATGTGGAGAAGTAGGAATGTGATTAACTGAGGACCAGCTTCATTTTGATGTATGATACATGTTGCTGTGTTGATAATTATATCTGTCCTAAAGAAAATGGCATTACTTTTTGACTACACTCATATATATCTTCATCTGTTTATCTCAATGTCAAATTTGTTGATAATTTTCATGGTCCATATTTTTTCTCAATGGAAAAACAGAGGATAATTTAAACCTCCTCCTCATTAATATACACGATTTCATTTATTAAGTCAATGGGTCAATTCAACAATCTTTCAGATATTGACAGGTCAAACTCTCTAATTCGCAGCCTACACCCTCTCCACACGAAATATGTTTTTGCTATCAACCCTCTCAAAAGCAGCTTTACTGTGCATTTATCACCTTTTTATATATTCGTTATTATTCCAATTCATTCGTTTTCTTTCTTCGATGACAGTCAAAATTGTGACTCGCTCACTATTTTATGTCTTTTCTGTTAAGCCATTATCTCTCTCTTATATATATAAGTGAAATATAACCTACTTCTAAACAAAACGAAAAATCTGGGAAAGGACAGCTGGTGTAATGGTTAGAGTAGCCGCCTGTCAGCTTGACAGTCAGGGTTCGAATCACACACAAAGCGGTCTTCCTGTCTATAGCTCTGCTGATGAGGCCTAATAGCCTAAATGTACATACAGATTGATTTTCTCGATTTGTTTAGCCTCACATTTGATAGGTATGTCCGCCTAATTCATTAATTATTACCAATAGGTATGTCCGCCTAATTCATTATTATTAATTCATTAATTTTCAAAATTAGGTACGACTTCAATTAAGCACATATTCTCCCAAAAATTGTCGGCTAAATAAAGCCATATCTAAACACATTGTTTGTTTGTTTACTTCTCAAACACACACACACACACACACACACACATACATATATATATATATATATATATATATATATATATATATGCAACTGCTACTATTATTTTGTCGGTTCCACTTCATATATCAAAATCATCATCATCATCAGTTCATGCTCTCTCTCTCTTTCCAACTGTTCCTTTGTCACCATCCCTAGCAGGTCTTCCTTAAGACAACCAGAATCCGTGAGCTAATTGATGTAGGTGTTTGATGGTCGGCCTACGATGGTGTGTCCATGTGTAGATGTTCACAGGAGAACGTCAGCTGTGAGTTCGTCCTTGATTCTCCAGCACGTAAGTGGCCGTACAGACATTTTTTGTGGGGTGTTTTTTCGAGGATTTGTTAAAGACAGCAACATCCTTGAGTAGTTCCCATCTATCCTTTTCTCTAGGTGTTTCGCTAGAATCCAATTGGTGCAGCCATACAGTAGCATTGATACGGCTGCAGCTCAGTAAAATCCACGCTTTACCTTGTGAGAAATACTACAGGTAAAAAAGAAATACCAACTGACAGGCTTCGTAGCAAAACGATTTAACATTTGCTGGACGTCACATTATCACATCATGCTTCTCGACCGATCATAAACGAAATTAGGTCTCACTAAAAATAGATGCCACGAAGAACTAATAAAAAAATGTCCCACAATTCGATCAGCAAATTTAGTCCAGCCTCCATGCCATTTACTTTAACGAACGAAGACTATTCGATCTAGAATGCTGTGACGAAAATAGGAATAAATGAAGTCACAAATGAACAATAAAAATAGCTCATTTTGGAATTCAACTACCGCTGAGGCTGATTGAGATTTATCAATTGGATTTCGATTTTTTTCTGCTCGATACGCATCGGACCATCACTAAATTTAGCTAGAATGTAGTTTCCGTATTCACTTACTTTAACCTATTCATCGAATTACGTAATTTGAAACTGGACGTTTAAATAACTTAATATTGGTGAGGCAGGCTTTTATATGGAGCACCAGACATAATCTTTCAATCTGTAGCCGTGTCAGTACTGCTGTACTGTTGCACCAGTTGGACTCACTTGCAGGAAAGGCTAGATGGTAACTATGTGCTGTTATGAAAAAATCCTAGAAGCATAGGTCTACAATACCAGAGTGGCACGGTCATCTAAAAAAACATCCAAGTAAGTCGAGGAAAACATGCTGGGTGCTGTTAGTGAAGTGAGGACGAACTCATGAGTGACGTTCTCCTATGGACACATGAACACACCAGTATTCGCCGACCATCAAAAACTTGCATTCATGAGCACTGTGCTACATTTTCAATGTTCCAATAATCTATGCACCCCCTCCAAAAATCACTATTTTTTTTGCATATTCTAAATAAGAAAAATAACGCTTATTGTATAAAAAACATAATGAAATAGAATTTTAGGAATAATATGCTGTAATATGTTTTATGGTCTATTATTTTATGAATAACAATTTAATTTCGCGTAATAAATTTAGAAACTTGAATGTTTTACTGAACTTGTTAAGATAAGCATATCTGAAGCTCGTTCTTACCTCAAAATTAGCTCTCCACAAAAATCAAAAAATCGACCGAGTTTTTTTTTTATACCCCCCCCCCCGGTGAAAGTAGAATGTGGTTACATGGTCAATTTCTTAATCGGAGTTTAAGAGATTTGAATTTAGAGTTTTCCTGGAGTAGTTGCCTAACCAAGGTTAAAGAGTCCAGTCAGTTCTACTATTTACCCATAGCTGTAAGGAGAATAGTCGGTTTCATACCTTTCCCAAAAGTGTATTAGCGTTATGTGAAATAAAAACAACCTCATCCAGGATTTGAACCTGTGTCCATTTCTAACGATGTTAACTATCACACCACCCGCATCCCCTATGAGTGACTGTTCATAACTCGGAAAACTCATAAGATGGGCACTCGTAAGTCAAGGTATCTCAGTTTAATCTTCTTTCTTAATAACTTTCAGTAAGAATGTGTATATCATTCATTATTGTACATCAGTCCTTCATATGTTAGTAACATTTTCTTCTCAATTCTACAGTCCACCTATATCTTACGTCTTTTTCTCTCTCGCCTGGCTTTCTGTCTTTGTCTTCTCCTTTTTCTACCGCCATCGACAATTCTCTACAATTCTCCAATTATTACCGTCTCACTTCTCTAAACTTTCTCTTGCTTCATTCAGACTTTAATCATATGTAATAATTATTATTTACATTGTCTTCGCTGCTAGCCGTTCGCTTTTGCCCGGTTCCATAGTTCTATCGTCGGTGTCTCCGAAAAAATCGCTATTTTATGTCTGGCCTTCGTTCTGACCTGATCAAAGTATTCAGCTTTTTAGACCAGCGGCGACGGTTGGCGTCGCTGACCCAAAACTTTGGGAGATCAAGAATTATTCGGTTTTATTGTCATGATCATAGGTATCATTGCTGAGCAGTGGCGGGAATATAATGAGTAACTTGATTCGAACAAAACAAATGATGTAGACGTCTACTACGCATTATAAAAGGCATTATATATATATATATATATATATGTATATATATATGGAGAGAGAGAAAGCCAGAGAGAGAGAGAGAGAGAGAGAGGATAGAGAGATAGATAGAGAGAGTGAGAGAGGGAAATACAAGCAGTCTTACAGACGGAGATAGACAAAAAGACAAATGGGCAGTCTCGCGCACACGCACACACACAAATGCACAAACACCCCATATATATATATATATATATATATATATATAAAAGAGAAAGACTCAACGGAAAAGAAAATAAAAAAAATCGGTCATGTCACTATTAGACTGTTGGAAAAAGAAATAAAAAGAATAAGTTGGAATAATGTATATATATATATATATATATATATATATATATATATATATATATATATATGTGTGTGTGTGTGTGTATTATATGCAGAGTGCAATGAGTAGCTTTTCGCTATTTCGAATTCTTAACTCTACCCATGCACTTTAATTGTTTCAGATTTTCTTCCACTGTGCTGCAAATATCTTTCAGTTTAGGAGACCTTGGTAAGGAAATCAGCACTATGATATAATTTATCCCTCCGTACATTTAACAACGATATGCTGTTCTAATTGTATACTACGGCATGCGTTGATTTTACAGTGTTTGCGTGTCAGACAATGCAGAGGGTTAGAAAACCTTTAAGTGAGTTCAATGGTAATTACGAATGTATGGCAACTCGTAAGTATTCCGAAACTCTAGGTGAGATTGAAGCCATGATTGATAACGATCCTAGTAGTTCAATCATATCATGAGCCAAGAAATCATCAGTATCTAATTTTCTTATCTGGCGGGTCATTCATCATAATGACATCAATATCTATCGGTGAATGTTTTGTTGACTCATCAATAGGCGCTATCTTAGAGATGAGGAGCACTAGTTTCCAAACTGGACTGTTTGATCCTGGTCGTTGACCCGTTCAGGGTTGCTCCGCTCAGGATGCTATTGGTAACGCCATTGTCTCAGTTTGGGTTCATCCGCCGTGTTTCACATCCACCAAGCTGCTACCCAAGGTTTCCTGTATAACATGCTTTTATGGCATGTGCACTTCTGCATAAGACTCTTGAAAAAAGGCAGGGCGGGAGCCACGTTAAGTTTTAACTCAGTTATGTTGGGTTAGTTTGTTATATAAGACGTGCTATAATCCATTACTTAAACTTATAGACTCAGTGAAGTCGCGTGGTTTAGACCACAGTTAATCAACAACCTGAATACGTTGTTAGGTCAGTATTTAATCGATGATATTGACAGCCGATCATTTGCACGTTATTCGAAATTGAAAAACGGACCTACAAACTGTTGTAATATTTTTGGATATAAGGTGTGCTCAAATTCCCCACCTGAACTTATAGACTAGCCGTGGTTGCGTGGTTTATTCCTTTGTCAATCACTAGCTATACTGCGTGGCTGATACTTTAATTAAACACTGATCCTAGCCATAGTTCTACTAGCATTCATTGAGAAGCGCGCACACACACACACACACACACACACACACACATCTTGATCTACCATCTGATGTGACGAAAATTTTGGGGAGCTACATTAAATCAACTTAGATTTATAAAGCCCCAATTTTGGTCGAAATAAATTTATTATGGAATTACGGTGTTGAGTTTTTCCTTCCTTTCTAAGATAAATATTGCTCTGTATATAATCTAAAAAGTTTATTATATATTGAGCTCTTTTAGTGATTTAAAGATTCACTGTATTTATACATACTGGATCATACAATAATAATACAGTGTATCTTAGAATCATCCCTTACTACCAAGTTTTGGATACCTCTCATCTATATATATATATATATATATATATAATATATATATATATATATAGAGAGAGAGAGAGAGAGAGAGAGAGAGAGAGAGATTGGCCCCGAAACGGTTTTGCACACTTCTCTACTGATGAGCTTATTTCAGTTGTAAACATCTTTTGTTTTTTCATTATATCATATTCATATATATATATATATATATATATATATATATATATATATTGGTTCCTACAAATTTGTAAAACAAGTGATCAGCTACTTATACATATACAGGGTGCGATTAGTTAATTGTCGTCGAATATATCACTGACATTTCCCTTTATCAGATATATTTACCAAAAATACTATATGTATTCAAATAAATCACCATTGGCTTCAAGCACGGCCTTCATGTTTAAATAGATAAATGCTGCCGTTACGCTTGTCTTCAGTTTATCTTTGCTGTTACCCGAAGTTGATTAGATATATTCACTAATCCTTCCACATAATCAGGATGTCACACAAGGTCAATTTTCAGCAGAGTTTAACAGGTTTGAATTCTCATAGACCAGTGGTTCTCAACCGGGATCCATATGGATCCCATGGGATCATATAATATTTTTTGGGACCCAGACAAGTAAAATGTATTTAACTATAAAAATACAATGGGCTTTTTAAACAATGAATAGCTATGGGGAGTCCACCAGAGTTAAATAGGATTAATGGGGGGGGGTCTAGGTAAAAAAAAAAGAAAGGTTGCGAACCATTGCCCTAGACTAATGATAATAATTTTATTTATTTTGTACATTTCTAATGCTGCAATATTATTGAACACAATAGAAAAATTATTATATACACCTGTCTACTTTTCCGTGCAGCAATCTTCTTTATTCATGTTATCAAAAAATATCAAGATTTTTTGTACTTTTTGACACACCTTGTATTCTAAAAAAAAAATAACGTTCCATCCATTTTTCATTTCTATCTTGGTAAATACAGCATAAACTTGATACATTTTTGACACACCTTGTATTCTAAAAAATAATGAATTGAACGATATTTTTCCAGAATACAAGGTGTGCCAAAAAGTTCAATATATATATATATATATATATATATATAATATATATATATATATATATATATTTCTAAACTATCGCAGTAATATACTAATATATAATTAAATGTTAAGGAATATTTCCTTTGATAGTAAAGTTCGCAGAGTGACCTACTGTCTGTATCAGTTGGACAGCGAGGGAATCCCCCCTTTTTTGCTAGTTCTAGACCAGGGAGAGTCATTTTTGACCGTCAGCTCCCCACTTCCTTACACATATCAGATTACCCAAGCTGTGCTACTCGTTGAGTTAGCGACGAGCGGTATCGAACCTGGAAACTTTTGATTCTTAGGCGAATGCTCTAGCGACTGAGCTAAACTGATCCTGTATTCCTTGAATACGTCACCGAAAACACTGTTATCTCGACTTAAATTCACGTCTCTGCCTCAGCAACCGAAAAGATGTTGTTAAGGTAATAATCCGGTCGATAAAGTCCAAAATGGGGTCAGACCCGGAAGTAATACAACATACAATGTTAATAATCAATGGTTATGCCTAGAAATAAAAAAGTGATAAGATTATTGTTTACTATTTCCTATAGAAATAGGTCTGATCTCTTATTATTATCACACATAATATATACCTTGTTGAAAATAGTGATAGAAAAAAAAGCGGAACATTGCCATTGGATATATGTATAAGTATTGATGTTTATCACTTCCAATAATTACAAAATCATCCCATGACACCACACACACACACTCACACACACACACACACACACACATATATATATATATATATATATATATATATATGTGTGTGTGTGTGTGTGTGTCTAATGGTTAGAGTCGTAGGAAATGGACTCGTCGACCGGGTTCAACTCCTGGACGAAGCTGTTTGCATTTAACATGGTACTAATAATAAATCCAAGTCTCCCTCCAGCTATGGGTAAATAACAGGGCAGATTGCACTCTTGGAGTCTAGGAGAAGAAAACTCTGAATTCAAGCCTGTTCAACACCGCTTAAGAAATTTACATTGTGTCGCATCCTGCTCGTGCGGAGGGTTTATATATATATATATATATATATATATATATATATATATATATATATATATATATTGGTTATCATTTATAAATGAGAAAGTTTAGGTAAAAGTATTATAAATAATATAAAGAATATGTTGGCATTTTTCCGTCTATAAAGACGACAGCATGGTGTTCATTTTAACTGCATCTACGCCAGTGGCTGAACAGGCCAATTTTTGAATGGCAATATCTGGTGCAGAGACTGGAAACAAACAATGATTCCTTCTTGGGTTGCTGTTTTCTATCCTTGCTACTGGCTCTCTTTTCTGTGGCAGTTTCTTACCTGTCTTTTTCACTCCGTTTTGTGCCTTGTTTGAAAAGGAGGCGTCAGGCCGTTCAGTTTTCTACACCAACCTCCGATGTGCTGATGTTGATGTGGCATGGCTTCTTGTTTTTCTTGCTGACGTCTTTAAAACGTATGCATGGTCTACCTACCGGTCGGGAGCCTTCTACTAATTCACCAATATAAATAATTTGTGTATATATATATATATATATATATATATATATATATATATATAATATATATATTTGTTATCGTTCCTAAATGAGAAAGCTGACGTATATATATTATAAATAATATATACCTTGTTGAAAATACTGATAGAAAAAGGAAATATTGCTATCGGATATATGTCTAGAACCTCCAATAATTACAAAATTATTCCACGACACATTATATATATATATATATATATATATATATATATATATATATGAAAAGGTGGAATGAAAACATCACACAGAGCTGTTAAAGAGAAAGCAATTTATAATATAATCATAGCTGATATTGATCAATATTTCGATTTCACAAAAATCATCATCAGAGCTCATTTACTCCATGGTGTTTGGGTAGGAGATAAATTTCAAATCAGTTCAGAAACAAAAAAACCTTAAACTGATTTGACATTTATCTCCGAGCCAAACACCACGGAGTAAATGAGCTCTGATGGTGATTTTTGTAAAATCAAAATATTGATCAATATCAGCTATGATTATGTTATAAATTGTTTTCTCTTTAACAGCACTGTGTGATGTATTCATTCCACCTTTTCATATATATATATATATATATATATATATATATATATATATATATATAATGTTTATCATTTTTAAATGAGGAAGGTTAAGTTTATATATAAGTATATGAATAAAGCAAATCTACAGATGGTATTTCATCTTTAATGTTAAGATAATCTAAAAAGCCGACATCATTAATTCATGATCACCTATATAGTAAACATTATATACTGACGACAGTAGACATTGATATTAACCAGGAAAGTGATGACCCAAGCAAAATTGTAGATAGTTTGTTGACTTAAATATATATACATCATATCTGGATGACAATCGTATTGCCTATAAATTCAACTAAAGTAAATAAAGTAAATAGTTTAGTCAGTATAGCATCCGCCTAGAAACACATTTAATAGGGACCTGATGGTAGGTGTGGCGCTTCACCTCTGGTGCGAAAACAATATCTCTGGTCTAGCGTTAGTGAATGGCATAGACTCCCTCGCCATAGTTGATTCAGATTATAAGCCACTCAGGTGACTTTACTTGACTTACAAAATGAAGGTTGAGGATGGATGACACATAATCAAAAATAAATGTTGATATTCGGAATATTTTGCTGCGAACCTCACTCCTTCTTCTGGCCATGAAAATAATTAAAACAGAATTTTCACCTCAAACAGTAAATACGTTCTGAGATTTTGTCTTTCTTACTGTTTGGGATATCTGGGTGGTCAAATGTATCGAAAAAAGTAAGTGTTACGATCCACGACCTACATAAAATTTTTCAATACTTTTTTGATTTTCGTTAGTTAATTGTATAGATCATAGGATTGTCATCCTTTTATATCTGAAGCATATGTGGAACCCATACTTCAATATACATCATACCATATATTACGTTAGTTAATTGTATAGATCATAGGATTGTCATCCTTTTATATCTGAAGCATATGTGGAACCCATACTTCAATATACATCATACCATATATTACGTTAGTTAATTGTATAGATCATAGGATTGTCATCCTTTATATCTGAAGCATATGTGGAACCCATACTTCAATATACATCATACCATATATTACGTTAGTTAATTGTATAGATCATAGGATTGTCATCCTTTTATATCTGAAGCATATGTGGAACCCATACTTCAATATACATCATACCATATATTACGTTAGTTAATTGTATAGATCATAGGATTGTCATCCTTTTATATCTGAAGCATATGTGGAACCCATACTTCAATATACATCATACCATATATTACGTTAGTTAATTGTATAGATCATAGGAGTGTCATCCTTTTATATCTGAAGCATATGTGGAACCCATACTTCAATATACATCATACCAATATTGAGAGCAATGATTCCTCGTGGCGTAGTGGCTAACGTGCTGGACTACGACAACGTAGTGAGTTCGAATTCCAGTCACACTATAAAGTTTTTGACTAATACACTTTGGTTATGTATGAACTCCTTCATCCAAATAGTACCTCTTCTGCTGTTACATTTTGGTAGAGTAGAAATTACAATAACGATAAATCTGAATTTACATGGAACAGAAACTTCATTGACCTTGTTGTTGTTCTCTGATTAG
>CM042154.1:103459661-103529661 GCA_023376005.1 Doryteuthis pealeii
CTGTTGGCCGTGGGTGGCGACCCGTGATACTTAAGCATAGAGCCCAGGTGGATGAGCAGTTCATGACATGCAATACTCCACTTTGGTCCTATCTTGGGCTAGATGGCTGGTCACGTCAAGCCCTAGCACCTATATGATTTTCCCAACCCCATTGCCCTTATAGCAAGCCCCAACCCCTTTTTATCGTATGGGTGCTAGAAGGCAGTCGCTGCGGGTCTACATGTTCTGGGAATGACGTTAAACTCTATCTGATGGTGAGATTCCAGTTTTGGAGGTTTGGGGAATGTGGAGCACCCCTTCATCACCATTGCTCCCTGGTCCACTCTGACCCAGAGTGGTAGTACCTGTTAGGGTCCCATCTATGGGTTAAATAGAAAAATGTATTTATAAAAAAATTGTATTATCCATTAAGAATTGATTTATTTCAAAACTTTATTGGCATTAAATGACCCACTGAGGTTGATATGCCGTAAAACAAAACAAACCAAACCAAAGATATATGGTTTCAAATAAATATTTCTCTTTGATAATAGATATTTGTTTGCACAGTTATATAGTTTAAAGTAACTAATAATAACCCTTAGTAAATAAATATAACTACAAGTAACTATTTTTAATTCAAATGATTTACGGTTATATTATATCAAATATACCTCACGTATATAAATGATTTTTAAAACATACCTATTTGATCTATATATGTAACCTTAACTGGTACGACCACTTCCGGTTAGAGTTGACCTGGAAGTAATGGCAATGAAGTCTAATGGACCGGCTACATCCACAAGATTTTGTATAATTCTTTAACTACTTTTTTTCGTCAACAGGCGCAGATAGTTAAGTATATAAATAGTTACTGTTATTGTTAATTATCACCCATTTTTACTCGTGATTTATCATATTTTTCTATCTTATTTCGTCTGCTTTTTATCGCAATAACAATGTTATAATTGTGTAAGGGTTGCAGTTCAGTAAAATTGATATAAATAATAAGACAACAGGAACTAGCAATATCTAATAATACGGAGATACCCGGATGTCGGCTGTGTCTGTCTTAAAGATTGCTATTGAGAATTCCTTTCAAAAGTTTCATCATATTTAATACATTCCATCAAACCAGTAATACATTTTTTTTATGATTTGAAATAAGATTTAACGGAAAAGTGCTATAAGGTCATAGACAGCGAGCGAAATGGAGATATCCGACAGGAAAATTTCAAAATGTATGTTGCTATGTTTTTTTTACACACACACACACACACACACACACACACACACATATTATATATATATATATATATATATATATATACATACATATATATATATGCGTGTGAATGTATGTGCATATATATATATATATATGTGTGTGTGTGTGTGTGTGTGTGTGTGTGTGTGTGTGTAGATATGAATATTTATATATTTGGATAGATATGAACAGACCGAGATAGATAGACAGACAGACATACATATACACAGATGGATAGATAGATAGACAGGTATGAACAGCGATTGATAAATAGATAGATAGTCACACACACACACACACACACACACACACACACATATATATATATATATATATATATATATATATATATAGAGAGAGAGAGAGAGAGAGAGAGAGAGAGAGATAAAGAGACATGGCTAGACGGACAGGTAGATAAATGAGAACATACCAAAATATAGATAGATGTCTATCTACAGATCGACATAGATAGACAGATAAATAGATAAATAGATGAACATTCTGAACTGCATACATAGATATGAAAAGATTGAGCTAGATATATGGATAGATATGAATATACTAAGATAGATAGATAGATAGATAGATAGATATAATAGATAGATAGATAGATTAAGACGAACGAGAATAATAAGAAAAGCAGGAAAAATATATTTTTTTCTTCTTTTAATTTTCTTTTTAGTTTTCTCTTTAAACAAACTCGTGATGAACGAAATTATAATCAAACAATTGAAGACAGTTTATGAAAAAAAACGAGGACCGAACTCGCTTGTAATGAACATGGGAGATTAGCTTGTTATCCAAATGACTCACAAACGCAAGTAGTATTTCAATGTGTTGAATAAATTTTATTAATTCATTAATTTATTTACTAATTCATTCATTGTTTTAAAACTGTAACCCCGACTAAGCTATGTAAACATTGAAAGAACGTATGTATCCTTGCTAGAAGGAATACACTAGGGACTGGTATTTTTGCCGTCTGCTACGAATTTTAAAAGCGAATTAAAAAAATTTAAATCTATTATTTAAGGTCAAACTTTGTTTAAATCGATAAGTAGTAACATAATAACCATCATTAAAAAAAGAAAAACATCATTACATATGCAGTTTATTTTTAATTGATTTTAAACTATTTGTTTTGGTCAATTTCGATGCGATCCGCCATTCTGTCTATTTTTCAATGGTTTTACGCGCTTGTTTACAATTTTTATGTAACATTCGCGATTGAAAAAAATTTTACCAAAAATCAGGTAGTTATCCGATTTTAATGAATTTTTCTGTATTGATTTATCTATTAATGAATTTTATAATGCATCAGTTATTTCATTTCAAAACTTTACTTTAGTATTTTATGGAAAATTAATATATAAAATTCATTTAAAATGCGAAAAGACAGATATTCAGTTTAAAATGTTATATTTTTAGATTATAGAAATAAATATCTATTTAATGCAAACCTTATTTTAGACACATAAAGTAATGATTTTTGAAGAAAAACTCTATTGAAAATGTACCCCCGCCCCTTTTTTAAGCAGAAAAATATCAATGTATATTTTTTCTTTTATAAGATAATAGCCAATCAAATAATTATCGAAATGAGAAATCTCCAAAAAATTAATTATTTATTATTTTTTACATTTTATTTTTCAATTTTCGGTACTTATTTTCTCATAGAAAAGCCACCGTAAAAACATTTTTTTTGTTTCTATTCATAAGTTCGGTCTTTTATCTCATTATTTATACTGTAATTAGAAAACTATAAGACCAACTTGAAAAAAAGTTACGCCCCCAACATAAAGGGGGGGGTAAAAAATAAGTGACCTGAAATAAAGAGAAAGTCTTGAAATAGAATAAATAATGCATTATAAAGATCATTCATTGATAAATAAAAACTAAAAATTTCATTAAAAAATATTTCCCTAATTTTTGGTAAATTATTTTCTGTAGGGGGGACTAAAGTCATTTGGTCAAAAACGCATTTTAGGCTCAGTTTGCCATTACCTAGAATACAACAATCCAATGGTACCTATTAGATATTTTAAAAAATATATGGATAGGTACCTTTTTAGAAGTCTACAAATTAATGTTTTTATGATAGTTTACATTTTTATTACATCCATTTGTGAAAAGGTATTGAAAATGGTGTATCCTCATTATTTCGCCTATTTCTTATATCACTGTGAAAGAAACCCAATATATATATATATATATATATATATATATATATATATATATATGTGTGTGTGTGTGTGGTGTGTGTGTGTGTGTGTGTGTGTATATATATATATATGTATGTATGTATGTATGTATTGATAATATAGTCTGCAATATTTATGAATAAAGAGTGCCCAATATCATTGGCAGAGCATCTATATATGTTATATCTTCGGCTAGAAGAAAAAAAATAGCCATTATAACTTTCTCAGATAAAAACAAATTACTCAGCAAACGATTGCAACTAATATTCAAATGTAGGCATTGAAAAATTTTTATTAAGACGCCTAAGTTTAACAACTCCAAAACTAAAAAAAGAAAAAAAAAATTTTTAAAAGAATATGAAGATCACTCAGCCTCCAGTTAACCACCGGCTACGGCAAGTTTGAAAAACTACTACTACTACTACTACTACTAATAATAATAATAATAATAATAATAATAATAATAATAATCTGAGGAAGAATTGATACCACTCAGAGACCAAATTGTTGAAATTGGCTAGACTACTCAGAAGAGTCCTGGAGACCTGAGGAGACTTCTTGTCACCCAGACTCCATGAAATACCATCAGCTAATGCTGGTGTGAACCTCATATAATAATAATAATAATAATAATAATAATAATAATAATAATAATAATAATAATAATAATATAATAATCTGAGGAAGAATTGATACCACCCAGAGACCAACATTGTTGAAATTGGCTAGACTACTCAGAAGAGTCCTGGAGTTCTCGTATAAAGAAATATCTTTGAATACCTATAAATTTAATTAGAGTTAAATATAAGGGCACACTGGTCTATTTAATCTTGGTAGGACAACCATTTTAGAAGAAGGAAATATTCAGCATCCTCCATTAGTAAACGGTGTTGTGGATACCTAAATATTATCCTGTTAAAAGTTGAATGAATGCGTGTAGCAGCGCTTCTTGGTTAATTGAATTTCAGCATTTCTATCTAATATTAATGATTAGTTTGAAGACAATATTCCTACATTAAAGTAATAATAATCTTTTGTTTACATACATATGGTTTCAAATACTTCAAGAAATTGGATGGCTTCAAGTAATTATGGCGACTGTGGAAAGGAAAGTCATTTTCATTCGTTCGAAAACTTAGAACACATATAAATATAATCAGATCAGTAGAGTATCCGCATAGGAACGACACGGTTTCGGGTTCAACTTTGGATCACCGCATTGGATCAGTGCGTTAAACTGGTGAACAGATGGTAGGTGTGACGCTCCATTTCAGAGGCAAAAGCAATCTCCCTGGTTTAGTGCTAGTGAAAAGAGAATCGATTCCCTAGCTGTCAGAGTGATACCGACCATAGGCACACTCTGAGTACTTTATTTAAATAAAATAAACTTACAAATTGTTCTCGTGGCTTGAAATATTCCGTAAAACGGCACAATTATCTTTGTTTTCTCAGGTTTTCTTACTCTGTATTATCATGGAGAATTATGTTCTCCCCCTCCCCTGTCGGCTAAGACAGTAGAATACACCGATTTTCATCTCTGCAGAGGGGAATAATCCCTCCAATGGGGCCACTTGGGGACTGTGGATGGCGACCCGTGATACTTAAGGATGGAACCCTGGTGGCTGAGTAGTCCATTACATGCAACACTCCACTGTGGCCCTTACTTAGACTGGACAGGTGATCAATCGGTTGGCCACGTCATGCCCTAGCATCTATATGATTGGCCCAACCCTATTGCCCTTATGGCAAATCCGTAATCTTTTTATCATATATGTGTTGTTTGAGGGTCTTAGGGTACAGGGTATGACGTTAAACTGCATATGATGGCCAAGTTCCAATTCTAAGTTTCTTGGGACTGCGGAGTATCCCTTTATCACTATTACTCCAAGTTCCACTGACCTGGAGTGGTAGTACCTTTTAAGGTCCTCTCTATCGGTTAAATAGAAAAATGAGTTGAAAAATATGTTTGAAAAATTGAGTAAAAATATTGAATAACGATCAAGAATAAATAAAACAAAACATCTTCGGCATAAAATCACCCAACAAAGGTTGACACACCGTAAAATCCAACCATTATCTCCCCCCCCCTCCCAAGTAGCTGCTGTTACATGAGGAATAGGCATAGCCTATCCTTTTTGTAAATAAGTATAGTAAGATTTTAGTTTAAAGAGTTATAATTGGCAGCAGCCTTCGACCTGGATTTCATCAGGAGCACCGTAAAATCCAACCATTATCTCTCCCCCTCCCAAGTAGCTGCTGTTACATGAGGAATAGGCATAGCCTATCCTTTTTGTAAATAAGTATAGTAAGATTTTATTTTAAAGAGTTATAATTGGCAGCAGCCTTCAACCTGAATTTCATCAGGAGCACCGTAATATCCAACCATTATCTCTCCCCCTCCCAAGTAGCTGCTGTTACATGAGGAATATGCATAGCCTATTTTTTGTAAATAAGTATAGTAAAAAATACAAAGAATTTAGTCCATTAATAACATTTGAGAAAAATTAAAGAATCAGTTTCTCTAGTTTTTGATCACAGCCGGTATTTGCAAATTCTGGAGGAATCTGATTCACCGAATAAGATATTGATTGAAGACATTTCTTTCCTGGTTATAATGGCAAGAAACTCCATGATTGTCATGGGGCGACTGATATAATACTTCGTCTATGTCACACACAGACATGAGCAATATATCAATGACATTTTGTTAACAAAAAAATTCCACCTCGAGGCACAAGTTGTAATAAATTATCCCAGTTCAAAGTTGTTTAGAATTTAAATTAACGTTCCCATCATTATTAATAAAAAATCAAGCAATTATTAGATAATTACTAATATTCTTTCTGTCTTTGTTTGTTCCCTTCTCTTACCATTAACCCCCTTAGCAACAAATAACAATAACATTTTCGTACGTGTTTAGTAATAAAATGTCATCTCATAGTTTTGTAATGGTTAGCAAGCTAATTTCTAGAAAATGTTTAATGCCATATCAATATTCGTGGGTTATTCAATGCCAAGGTCATTTTTGTAGAATAGTTGTTGTAGTATGATTTAATCCATACCTGGAGGGATAGGGGAGTAACATACCTTTCCCAAAGGTATTAATCCTAAAGTGAACGTAAAAGCGCGAACAGATTTCGACCTCACTATGAAGTCGCAGTCCAACACGTAAGTCATTACATGAAGAAAAAAAAAAGAATCGGTATTTGAAAGATGCTACGACCCAATCTGGTTACGCAGCTTTTTGTGTGATTGGTAGACTGTTGTTATTTTTTGAAAAGTGATTTGTGTCTCTTCATCTGATGTGTGCGAACACTAGGTGCCTTCTAAACGTCTTAGCAAGAGTGACGGTAAATAGAGATGGATGGGAGAGAGAGAGAGAGAGAGAGAGAGAGAGAGAGAGAGAGAGAGAGAGAGAGAGAGAGAGAGAGAGAGAGGAATTGGTTATGTCGGCATACATTGATAACGATGTGCCTATGGTGTAATGTTTGCCGTCGAAGGAAATGGACACGGCGATATGAGTTCAAAACCTGGACACGGCTGGTTGATTTTCATATGGCAGTAATACCCTTGGGAAAGGTATGAATCCAACTATTCTTCCTCCAAGTAGGGATAAACAGTAGGACAGACTAGGCTCTTCAACTTTGGTACGGCAACTGGTATAGGAGAAGGAAAACTCTGAATTCAAACCTGGTTATCTCCGCTAAAGAATTGACCTTGTGTCACATCCTGCTCGTGCGGGGGAGTTGGTAAATATATACATTGATAATGATTATGAATCCTAGCATTAGATAGCCCATAAGGAGTTGATATAACGTTAAAAAATAAGCTAAAGTAAGCAAAACCTTATGCAAATTGTTTGTTCTTTGGTTGGGCTTTAATGGCCTATCAACTCCTGTAGGTTATCTAATGAAAAATCTTTTTTTTAATCTATATATGATTTGTTTACCTTCATGAGTATTAATAAGTTGTTTTTTGTAAGATTTTTCATTAACTTCACTAGTACAAAATTAAAAAAACACACCCTGGGCGATGTAAAAATACATTTTTGAAACATATTGCCTGAGGGGTGGGAGTAAAAGATTCAATGTTAGCGAGTTTGTACCCTAAGTAAGTAAAATCATCAAATTCATTAAAGGATTAAAAAATAAAACAATTTGAAATGTAAACTTTAAATATGTATTAAAATAAAACAAACTATATATAGATATATAATACCAGTCATGTATTTATCAAAACTTGTTTTAAAAAACAATGAGGACGGTCTAATGTTGCGTGTTCAAATTTTGAGGGTATTTATTGAATAAATAACATAGAATAAATTTTATTCTATGTTATGACGATTTTGGGTAATATGACGTAAGCAGTGACGTAATTTTTGTTACAAACAAAAACCGGAAGCGAATCTCCATTATTGTTAGATATGTATCAACAACTTGATAGAAATGATTTCTATTACCTTCATGTGTATCAATAAATTAAAAGAAACAACTTCATTTGTATTAATAAACTGGTGGTTGATTCTTAGTTACTGCCTTCTAGCATCTATATGTTAAATGAGTTGTGTGTTTTTCATAAGAACAATTTGAAATATACAATCATATAGGAACTAGTGCTTGACATGACCAGCCTATTGATCGTGTACAGACCCTTAAAACTGGTAAGATAACATTACAACTAGTTTTTATAACACGCTGATATAACATCTGATAAGTACAAAGTTTGAAATGTTCATTATATATTGGCGCTTATTAAAAACTGTGTAAAAACACTTAAAACAATGTTGCAAATTTTTGTTTATAGCAAGTCTCTCTCTATATATATTTACCAACCCCTCCGCACGAGCAGGATGCGACATGAAATCAATTTGTTGAGCGGATTTTAACAGGTTTGAATTCAGAGTTTTCCTTCTCCTAGACAGGTTGACTTACCATGGTTGAAGATCCCTGTCTGCCCTACTATTTTATCCATAGCTGAAGGGAGTATGGTTGGATTCATACCTTTCCCAAGGTTATTAGAGCTATGGGAATTGCAAACAGTTTCGTCTAGGATTTCAACTTGGGTCGACGATTCAATTTCTTACGACTCTAACCACTATGGCACACGCCTCTATAGCAAGTCTATATTGGATCCCACTATATCTGACATCAAGCAAGAAATATTGGGATAAATTTGAAAAAAATTTGTATGTTAAAATTTAATAAAAATAGGTAAAAATCGACCTGTTTTTACTATGTTTCACTTAAAAGAAAGAAAAACTTGTGTACATACACTTAAAACGAGTAAAATAATGTTGCAACTTATGTTATAGCTAAATTATGTAGAGTCCCCTATATGTGATAAGAGTTAATTCTTCTAAGATTCTGCAAACAATAGCACCGAAAGCTTTTCCTAATATAACAATACCAAAGATATTTCGTATTATCTGCGGTATATACTTATACATAGAATTAGTAAATAAATACTAATATAGTAAATACTTGACCAGTTGTAAAGAACTTAAAGTAAATAAGTAAGTAAGTCCCGAGTTATAGAATCCTTTGGTAAGTGAATAAATCCTGTGATATAGAATCCTTTGGTAAGTCAATAAGTCCTGTGATATAGAATCCTTTGGTAAGTGAATAAGTCCTGTGATATAGAATCCTTTGGTAAGTGACTAAGTCCTGTGATATAGAATCCTTCGTAAGTGAAATAAGTCCTGTGATATAGAATCCTTTGGTAAGTCAATAAGTCCTGTGATATAGAATCCTTTGGTAAGTGAATAAGTCCTGTGATATAGAATCCTTCGGTAAGTGAATAAGTCCTGTGATATAGAATCCTTCGGTAAGTGAATAAGTCCTGTGATATAGAATTCTTCGGTAAATGAATAAGTCCTGTGATATAGAATCCTTCGGTAAGTGAATAAGTCCTGTGTGATATAGAATCCTTTGGGTCCGTCATCCAAGAAGATCCCAGTAGATGTGAGTAGCTAAGATTAGAATCAGCCAGTATAAATAATAATATCAGCTGCAGAACACTGCCAGTGATTGGACAATAGGTTGGTCACGTGCATATCGGCGAGTCTATAAGTAGAAGTGACCATTTACCACACGCCTTATATCTTAAAATTCTCAACAACCGCTAAAAAAAGGGTTCATAAGAATTGCATACTTCCCACATGAACAAATAGCTTTTGTTTTAGTGCAGAAAAAAGCCACGAATTTTCGATAATAATTTAGGACAAACCAGCATCTTCACGATGATTAAATATTGACTCGCTGTCTACGACCTTACAATAGTTTTACACTAAATCTTGCTTTAAATCATGACAAAACATGTATTACTGGTTTGATATCATTTATTAGATATACTTGTACAAAATAAAAATCACCCTCCGAGCGATGTAAAAATAGATTTTTGAAACATATTGTCTGGGGGTGGGAGTAAAAAATTCAATGTCAGCGAGTTTGTACCCTAAGTAAGTAAAATCATCAAATTCATTAAAGGATTAAAAATAAAACAATTTGAAATGTAAACGTTAGATATGTATTAAAATAAAACAAACTATATATAGATATATAATACCAGTCATGTATTTATTAAAACTTGTTTTAAAAAACAATGAGGACTGTCTAATCTTGCATGTTCAAATTTTGAGTGTATTTAATCTATGTTATGACGTTTGGGTAATGTGACGTAAGCAGTGACGTAATTTTAGTTACAGACAAAAACCGGAAGCGATTCTCTATTATTAATAGATTGAAACTTTTGAAAGGAATTATCAATAACAATCTTGTAGACACAGAGTAGAGTCTGTCCACGATGATTAAATAGTGCTAGTATATGATGTTTTATTGTTTATGTCAATTGTTCCGAACTGTGTCCCATAAAAATTACAGCATCAAAATCTAGTGATAGTGATAAAAAGCAGTAGAAATAAGATGCATGGAAGAGAGTTGGAAGAATATTAATCCCAAAGCAAAAACACTCTATTACCATTGAGCTATTTCGGCAAATTAATCTCCTAAATGAAGAAGGAAATATTTTCTTCCGTATTTTAGCCCAAAGATTATCTGCATACTTGATACAAAATAACTTCATAGACACGTCAATACAGAAAGCAGGTATAACGAGATTCTCTGGATGTATGGAGCACGCAGGTATGATAAACCGCAAAAATTAAAACCGCAAAAAAAAAAATGAAGAAAAATAAGACCTACACGTTGTCTTCCTGGATCTAGCCAATTCATTTGGCGCAGTTCCGCATTCAATGATATGGATGGCACGTGGATTTCCCGGTACCCCAAATATTACCAACTTGATTAATATGTATTGTAGAAATAAAATTAAAAAACACCAGTCACAACTGAATAAAAAATAAACAAAATTTGAATATTTCTATAGTTTTCCAGCAAAAATTTTATCTCATTTTTCTGCGCCAATAATCATTTTTATGGGATCATAATTTATTATGAAATTACATACATAGAAAAATAATTGAAGTTTTACATTTTTTAAAAACATTTACCTCCCTTGAAATAAAAGATTCTAACCATTCAGACAATCTTTCCATTCACCCTCGATACAATCGATAAAAATATTTTTTTATATGTAAAAGTAACTTCAAAGCAAAACCGTAAACGCATTTCTCATTTATTTATTTTTTAATTTCTATTTTGCAAATTTTATATTCAACTTTAATTGTTTTCACGTCCAATATATAGTACTTTTGATGTTTCTATGGTAAATTTTTATTTTAGATATTTTCCTAATATGCAATTTATTTAGATCCGTCTTTGTTATTTTCTTTCCTAATTATCTGACAAAAAAGTTTATGTTTCTGATTTTATATTAGGTAAATCATTCATATAATAAAATATACGAGGAAGATTTCAGAATTCTCTGGGTCTTGTCTTATGGAAGTCATGACTGATTTGATTGGCAGAACTCTGATTAATCAAAAGAGAACAAGATACCTCATCGATAATAATTAGTTCACTAGTTCCATCATTCGAGCTTGCTGAATCTTTTTTTCAGCGGCGAAGGTTGACGGGCACCCTGCTCCCTCTTTATATGTCACGCTTGTCCTACCACTTTAAAAGTTGTTTATCCACTTATTTACACTTCTAGGTAGTAGTGCACTGTTCCCGTAAATGAGTGTCAGCTCCTGACAACCATTCCGACCAGAGAGATCGGGCCACTTTTCTTTGTTCTTCCATGGTCTATACTGCTAGTGGCGTGGCCATGTTGACACTGTAAAGACAGCAAGCAAAATGGCCGGATCACTGTGAACACAACAAGTGTCAACTTGAAGCACGAATGTGTTAGGATACGGTGTGACAATAATAAAGATATGGTGAATGTGCGGATATGTTTTCTTTTACCTCCCTCGTATTATAGGAAGATAAATATAGCTATACGTATCATTTGTTTGAAGTAAAATAATATGAAATGTAAATCTTCTGAGTACGTGTCATACAAACCATTCAAGCGGGACGAACAAGACATGCTGCTAAGAAAGCCGAAATAGCTTAAAAGATATGTTTGCGGCCGGTTAGCTTGGTCTGATTGGTTTGTTCGTAGTAACGTCGTCACTTCTCGCTCCTTCTTTCTTCTCAGTCTGTTAAAACCCTCAATTCTTATTGGCACCATGACATTTGAAAATCATGGCGCCTGCAAATCTAGGTCGTTTGGGGATTTATTTTTTTTCATATATAGCTGTGCGTCTGTTTTCTTTTTTTAAAGTGGGAATTTGGCATTTAGTAGGCGCTTGAATTGATTTAGGGGACGGGGAAAGTTTAGGGGAAGTTAAATAAGTGGGGAATGGGTAGGTTATTAAACATGTATAGAGTGTTGGATTGGCGGGGGTCGTCACTACATCTTTTTTTTAATATTCAAGTAAATATTCTTCTATGTGAGGCCCACGTTTTAAAGTACATATCAGGAATCTTACTAAAGTTGAAAATTATTGTCGGTCAATAGAATCTAAAGACCAAAATTTTCCTACACCGTTGTAATGTTTTTTGTTTGTTTTTTTTATTTTTTCCCCCACGTTTAGAAGAATTTTTCTCAAAGCGAATTTCTTTTTTTAAAAAAAAATTAAAAATTAAATAAATATAATGTCTAGCTTCAAACCGAATTTTCAATGCCTGATTTCGAAAGTCTAAAGACCACGTGATGAACTTATCTCCTCTTTGCTCTGTGATGTATGTTTCACGCTGGAATGGCTTCCATATGAATCTATCTAAGACTGTTTATTTGTCTTGAAAATTCTTCAATGTTTTTTCTTTCTTTCTTCTTTCTTTCTTTTCTTTTCTTTTTTTTTATAAAAAGATTTCCGCTTGGATTCACCTCAGCCCCTCCCTTTTTTTTTCTAATTTCCGCTCCTTTAAAATCTAAGCCTAATAAATACCGACAAGTGAAGCACACTCCCCACAAACAGGACAGAGTAGCCATAGTCTACAGCGGAAACTATCCATATAAATAACCAGAGAAAACTCATCCCACATTAGGAGATTAACTTACAGAAGTGACAATAAATCTATCCATCCTACCTTAATTTCAACGATAAACACAGACAATCATCTAAGTTTTTTGTTAGGATTTATACATTGATATAATGTTTATGGATAGGCGCGTGGTGTAATGGTATAGTCGTAGGAAATGGACTCAAAATTGTCCGAATGAATATGAATGGAACTGTTAATCTTAATTGAATAATTAAACTTCATCTATGATTTCAATGAGCTTTGGTTGATGGTATAGGAAAGGATATTTAATATGGGAAAATTTGTTATTTATCTCTCTCTCTCTCTCTCTCTCATCTCTCTCTCTCTCTCTCATACTATATACTAATCTCTCGACCGCTCTCCTCTCATACTCTAATATATATATATATATATATATATATATATATATATTATATAAGGTATGAAAAAAACATGTTGTTCAAATTATATATTTCTTATTTCATTTCCATTGCTAATATTGACAATATTCGATTTATAAAAAATCATCAATGAGAGCATAATGATAAATTAGTCATTTTTTATTATGAAAATAAATCTCTCCATCCTACCTTTATACTTCAACGATAAACATAGACAAAACATCTAAGTTTTTGTTAGGACTAAAAGTTTTGACTAAACGGGTCTCTAAACATAGATATCATATTAACTGTTTTCTGAACAATGTCCTAGAGCTAAACATATTATAGACCTATCTATACCTTAAAGAATTTTAAAGGTGCCAAAATATTAACTCACATACACTATAGAACACTACGTAGAATTATGGATTTTGCGTTATTCTCACACATCAAACCATCCCCCAAAGCAAGGCTTTTTTAATATATCTCCTTATTTAGCGACACTTGTACTCAGGAAATCATAAAATCCCCTTCAATAACCATTTTAACAACACTTCCGAACAATTTAAATATTCACATATATCCCAATACACCCTATACACCATTCATATTTACATAATAAGTCATTTTTATATATTAAATATTATCTTTCTGAAAAACGTACTAACCGACCATGAACAAGGTTAAACCTCTTCTTTTTTTTTTTTAAAAGAGAAATTTTTCTATTTGAAGTATTTCTTTTTCTTTCAAACTGTTACACTGAAGAAACACGTTGTAGCAAAACGTACATGACGTTAGCGAAAACACGCAGCGAATGAACAAGACAGCTCGACATAATACACGCTTTTTTGAATTTCTTTTAGGTTGGTTTTGATAACATCACCTAAAACCGCTTTTTGGCTTGTGCATCGGACGTTTCGAACATTGCAGTTTGCCATAAAAGTTACTTCGTGAGTCTGCCGTTTCAATATCTAGCAATATGTCCTGCCCAGCGCATCTGTCATATCATGCGTTGTCCATACTACGACACTGGCATATGATATGACTCAACATTTGGCGTGATGGATTGCTAAACCCAACGTTTAAATTTGACTGGACAAGTCTGATGAAATTTTTCTAGCGCTGTGACGATAGTTGAATCAAACGCGTTTCCGAAGAATACAGGAGTATAGATAGACACACATTCAATGCAACAATGAGCTTCGTCCTATGTTAACAAAAGACCCGACACATATTCTCGTGACCACCACCCTACCTGTTCAAACCACACAATATTACGGAGTACGATTCAGATGGAGAGATGTGCTCCAAGTTAGAGAAAGGAGTCAATCACCATTCAATCTAGTCTCCTTAACGTAGATGTTGAGTTCCACATACCGTTGTTCGGGTGTGGAGTGTCATCACTTTAGTTTTCTCCAGGTTGAAAAAGACAAATCATTTACGAATTAAAAAAAATTCTTTACCCCATTCCCAAAAAAACAATCAGAATGGAAAACCAGTTAATTGATTACAAACAGAAAAGAGAAACAAAAATTACAGTAACATCCCACGGACAAACTCATTATGCAACGGCAACGCACAAATAGAGTCACTGTAAATAGAATTGGTTACCCATACGAAAACGCACCAAATAGAACGACTCCAAGCTGGGATGAGATCAGACTGTGTGACTGACAATAAAAAAATTCGACAAAACAAAACAAGAAACATTAAAAAAAACAAAAAAAACACAAATATACATAAAGTTAAACTTTGAAACAGAAACTATTCATTCTAATAGTGCGCCTATTATTATTGCAATATAAAACCTTACTGCTTAATTATAATAGAACGAACCACCGGCTTTATACTTTGACTTTCGTCTATTGTCGTAGCCGATGTGAGCGGCATATAAACTAGGACCAAAGAAGTTAAAATGCAAAATCACTCAAAAACGAACGAAGAAAAGAATAGCAAGGAGGAGAAAAGAAAATATTGATTAATGATTAAATTCATTCAAAAACGAAAAAAAAAAAAAAAAAGAAAAGAAAAGAAGAAATAACGAGAAGACTGACGACGAAAAGACGTCCAAAGACTGAAGAGAGAAAGAATAGATTCGAAATTCTAGCGATAATACAAGATATATACATTACATTTTCTTGATGCCGCCGAAGGCAGAAAAAAGAAAAGAAAAAAAAGTACATTATACGAGCTATCGATTTAACTCCTCCTCCAATCCTACCCACCCAACCACTCACAGAATGCAATCCTCTTTTTTAATCGTCAGACTTTTCTGCCCGAGGTAAACCAGTACTTATATCGACGACAGCGTTGAGATGTGGGATGTATATAGAAGATGACGAAGCCTGAATGTTTTCGGCCACTTATCCCAAACAATTCCACCCCTTACCACTCATAAAATTAAACTACCAGCTGGATTCTAGTCAGTCCCAGACAGTCTTACTGACTTCAGACGCCAAATAATAGTAAGTTAAAATAATATAATATTATTATATAATATAATATAAAATCTAGAAACTAGAAAAAAAAAACGAAATAATAAAATACAGAGCAAAGTCAGTTACAAGACACGAGATAAATATATATATTATATAATTTTTCGACTTTCCACAAGACGAAATAAAGAAGAGGCCCATTTTTTATATATATTTACCAAACCCTCTGCACGAGTAGATGCAAACACAGATCAATAATCTACGCGAATGCTTTGAAATTCACTTTTAGTTCTCCTAGATTATAAACGCTTAACAGCTACGCTTAGACACAAGAGACGTTTGTTTTCGTCCTCTGAGTGGAGAACCACACCTGACCATTCAGCTCCCCTAAATATAGCACTGATCAGCATGGATAGTTTTGATGTAAGGCCGGTATGGACCTCGAAACCGTGGTTTCTAGAACGAGAAGCTAACTGACTGAGCCTAAACCAGCCCTGATTACAATAAATGACCAGCTGGAATGAATAATATATATTTTTTAATTCAAATACATAACAAATATATAATTATATATATTAAATATTCAATATATTATATTATCTTTAATTATATGACTATCCAGAGAATTTAAAAAAGCTGTGGAATATGGGGTCAAAGTAGAAGCCAATTGTAGCTGTCATTGAAACGTTACCAAAAGTTATACGAAAAAATTCTGAGGAAACTAAGAAATCAGAGGAAGAATTGAAACCACCCCATACAACGGCATTGCTGAAAAAACAATCGCTAAAAATTACATCAGGAGCATGCTGGAGCCACGAAGACTTGTTGTCACTCAGACTCCAGTGATAGACTATCATCTAACGCTGATGAAGAACTCATAAGGAGTGAAATAATGATATATATTTTTATTAAGAACAAAAATAATGATAAAAATATAGAGTGAAAACTTCATGGAACCACTTATAGTTTAAAGTCTCAAAATGTTTGTATTCCCCATGTCTCCTCCCCGAGATTGTAAAATTTTTGATGCCATCCTTGGCCATTGAAAAAGGCTTAAGAAAGTCTAATGTTATGGATCCTTATGGTTAAGCTTGTGCCTATCCTACGTATTGATAAGATACACAGTGTTTAATCTTAGATACAACCGTCCATGAATGTACATGAATTATGCCAGTAGGGTACGTTAATATTGTATCAACTGTACTCACATAGATATAGACGAATTAGATCCATGATTCGCCTCCTAGTCTATTAGAGTAGAAGCGTCAATACACACACACCTTCAATAATATACATTACTCAACCACGAGTGTCAAAGAAATTCATAAAGTAGAATGTCAAAGGTTACCACACAAGTGAGTACTTCTTCCCAGAGACTTCCTAACCTTTACTCTTTTATCACTGGCTGAACATTCCAGGACAAACAGGAGTGAGAGAAATACTATAATGAAATATTACTCATAACCTTGAGGTGTGATTCATCTCTGTGCTAAGTAGCAAGATTTCAGGCGCCTTCTCTCAGAATCCTTAGGATCTATGCCATCAACGTGACCCCGATATAGCCGCATGAGGTAATTCATTTGCACTTCTCCCTTTTAACTCCTCTTCGGTGGGGGTCTGATTGCTTCTCACCTAAGACCATAGTTATACATAAAGAAATTCTCAGGAAGCATATCCCTCCATCATACCCATTCCCCTTATTTAAAGAGAGCAGGGCAGGCGTTACTTGCCAGTTGATGAATGAACGCCTCCTGAGGGGAAATGCCGAATCAACGATTTTTGCCCTCACCACTATGAGTCTCGATATCGCGGAGGGACCCAACATTAAAATGATTCTTGTGTCACCACCATTCATACGTTGGATGAGGTAATAACCCCTTTTTCTGCTCGCTACAATCTATAAGCAATTAACCCAGCAGTAATTTTCATAATATCTACTCATCAATTTCCTTGATACGAAAGAATAGTTATAAATCGCAAGTAAGACCTTTCGCTACTCACAATTAAAAATCAGAATTAATTAAAAAATGAAAGAATTAAAATTGGCTTTTAGAGAAATAAATTTCAATATTGAGAGAGGAAGAACTGATCATTAAGAATCAGATTATTTTACCACTAGCCAGTGAGACGTTAGAATAACTGGCATACCAAGAAAATACCCCCACCCCCACAAATTGTTCTGAGTGTTCACCGAATTTGCAATCTGATGATAACAGTATATTTAACAGTTATATAGGTGCAATTTCTAATATTTAAATAAAAAATAATCCCCCTTATCAGCTAGGGCTTAGTAGAATAATTGACTTCACCTCTGCAGAAGTAAGACCCTGCCATAATCGGGCAAGCCTGCTTAGCCATGAATGGCGGACCGTATGCATGAGACATGATATAGGAGGTGCTGAGCGAGTTCTATACCCGTTTATACTGTATTTCCAACCACAATTCTGATCAGGAATTATCTCAATCCTTACTCCTCATAATAATGATGTTGTTAAAACATCTTACTCCTTTTGTCAACAAATTCCGCCCTACGCTGTACCAATTATATTGTATTTAGTGACATTCAACCACTAGAACTTTGGCTCTTACATTGAGGTTGAATCGGCGATCGGAGAGGCTCACTCCGGACTAATCGCGGGTCAACATCAAGCCGTAGCACCATATGATTATCATCTACCATTTTGCCCCTAATGCAAAAACCTCAATCCTTTTATATCATATGTGCTAAACTCTAGTGAGCTAGGGTCTAGGGTCTAGTTTGAAGTTAAACTGCATCTATCGTGAAGTTCCCAATTCAATGGAACTCAATGAATAGTGGAAATTCTCTTTCAACGTCCTACTCCCCAGGTCCATTCATCTCGAACCTTTAGTACATTATAGGCCCCAATCTATGGGTTAAAATAGACAGTAGAATGAGTTTAAATGTTTAAGTTAAAAAATTGAGTTTCAAAAAATCAGTACCTATCTGCACAATAGAACAAACATCATAAATAAACCCATGGAAGATCGATTTATGCCATTAAAACTCAAAAAACAATATCAACACTCCGATATGCGTAAACTCTGCAAACCGGGATTAGAACACTCATCATGTCTGCAACGGAAGAAAAACAATGAAAACTTAAGAGAATTTTGTAGAATACGAATTGAACCATTTTTACATATTGATAAAATTTTCGAATCGTGGAAACAGACCCCAGATAACATTAATAAAGACGAAGAAGCTTTAAACCTACCCACCCAGACATCCATTTGCAAATCAGGATTATTTATAATTCGTTAAAATCCGCCAGACAAAAATCAATACTTCCAAAAATTAGAATGATCTCCTATTGGAAAGCTTTATGTTACACAAGAAAATCTTCGGGGTGAAGGAAAGCATTTATTTTAATTAGTGTAATGTTATGCTCTCCCTTCGGTGAGAGACGTGTAGTATGATGGTAACTTAGTACTGGCTACCTAGCGTAGCAGTGAAACCGCTGTCCAAAGTCTATTTATACACGAGCCGTCTGAAGACATCAGAAGTTAGTGACGACTCCAGATTACGGACCATTACGCGAACCGTCTACCTCAGATTACCACATCTTGCGAATATTAATAAGACTGAGCACATAGTAGTTCAAAGTAACTAGTATACGAACTACTGATATATCCAAGTATACACACGTAGTCAATATGAGAAATACATATATGAATTCTTAATCTCGGTGAAATGTGTGTTGATAGTAGAAATGTAATTGTATTAACTATATCTCTGACGAGTACTACAGAGGGAGAGGCTCGAATCTTTATGGTGCTAGACTTGATGCTGGAAGTACTGAACAATTCCTGGATGTTTGAGAATGTGGATAATTTCACTGGTCGGTGCTTGATGGAATTCTTGTTTTGTGCCATTTAAATTTATTTATAAAGTAAACGAGACCACTCTTATGTTACTCAATGAATTTCTTCTTCCTCTCAAGCACACGCCTGAGAGGCGACCGTCTGGCTCTTCAATCAATAATATCAAAACTGAGTTCACACACTGAACCTCTCACTCATCTCTATTCACTATGCCAGTCTCCGGGCTCTCCAAATACAAATAACGATAGTAAGAGCAATCATGATCATCTTATAAGTCTACACACTACCACATAATTCTTGCTAAAAAACGTTTCCGTGCTAATTTACAATTAATCAAGTGTACACTTATGTTTCACAGCCACTCCCATTATGTTATAATAAAAAGCATTATTTTTTGATTAAAAAAATTACTCAAATTTAACAAAACTCAAGAGGAAAATTACCAAAAACAAACAGACCTGACCGGCCACTCGGTTTATATATCATTTCGGTATATTTAATCGCAATGGTTGAATCACGCACTGGATGGCAAATTTTTACAGATCCTAACAAGAAGAGAATAAACTCTTCAACAAATCACGGTATCTCCCACATAGATGGACCTCTAACAGGACCCCAACTGCATCAGAGTGGAAAACTACACCGGATTCAGAATAATAGAGCGACACATCAGATCGCTATAGTGTAATAACTAGCCACACCGGAAGGAGCACCTCCTAGTGTTGGGCTAATGTGCATGACATGCCATATTGGTAAGCAATTAGTATCAACCCCAATCACCTAATTAGTGCCAATTCAGGACTATAACTTTGCCAAAAAGATATGCCACTACTTATCCCAATAATGAGTAAAATAGATACCACTACTGATCTCTTCTCCAACTGACGTTGGCATAAATAACCCACGAGGTAAGACATGACATTATCCCACACACAAAAGAATAATTATATAATACACCGCATCTAAAAGCAATACTCAAAATGATTTAACTGATAAGAATAACACCCTACAGTTAGATAGATATAAATATAGACAAAATATAATGTATATATATATATATATATATATAAAATCTATATATATCTCTGTCTCGATACCTTCATATCTATTCAACCACGTTTGACTGTCTTGTCTCACCATTAGGATGATACTATAGTCTAATGCCTCTTCAGCACCGCACTTTTCTGACCGAAGCAGAGAGCAAACATATAGTCCAGTTTCAGAGGAAATCCTGTAGTGAAGAAGTTGGCTCAAAAAAACAGTCCAACATAAATATTTATGTCGCAGGATACAATGCTCTCATTCGAGATCTGAACATTGCTATAGAGAAAACGTGATGTGAAAATGTAGGTTGGGAATCCAGACAGAAGACCAGCTTCATTCTGATGTATTTATACAATGGTAACATGTTGTTGGTATTATAAACTTTCTTAAAACCAAAAATGCATTACTTTTGCACCCTCGTAATATATATAATATATACTATATTAATATATTATAAAGAAGAGAGAGGAGAAAAGAGAAAATAGGACAGGGTAAACACCCTCATTCATTGAGGCACCAGTGATGAGAATTAATATGAGTACCCACTAGTGTTCTACTACAAGGAGGATGTTTGCATTAATTTGAACCTACGAGATTGATATGCTATAAATAAGAAATTTATGTCGAAAAATTATGATCATTACAGTCAAATATTCCCAGAAGATGCCGCAACACTACAAGGATGCCTTAGTCGTATATTCTATCGTCGTCTTATATATCTTTTATTCTAACATTGTCTCAAATCTCGATAGTATGATGTAGCACTTTCACATTAGTCAATATACTTGGGGGGAGATGGTAAATATCCAACTCTTCTCCCTCGGGTATGCCCCACCCTGTCTAGATAGACACCCACATAAGAGATATATTAACACACTAATAGATAATGGTACATACCTATTACGACAGAGAC
Organism: Doryteuthis pealeii; assembly: GCA_023376005.1. Taxonomy (NCBI): domain Eukaryota; kingdom Metazoa; phylum Mollusca; class Cephalopoda; order Myopsida; family Loliginidae; genus Doryteuthis; species Doryteuthis pealeii. Next base: position 103,481,194 of record CM042154.1, read on the forward strand.
AAAAAAAAATAAATGAGTACTTAGACTGGCATCTTATACCTCTTGTTTGTTGGTGGCCTACCAAGTTCTCTCCACGACCTATATCAAGTGTCTCGGTGGTTATTTTGGTTAGCGATGATTACTCAGTTTATAACAATAATTTTTTTTTGTTAGTTGAAACTAATTATTCTTTTTCAGTCTCAAAAACAAAAAGTTGTTCGGATATCAGTTTTAGTTAACAAATTGTGTTTGTTTATTTCCGTAAAACGTAGTTCTGCATGGCTGATCTATAAAATGGCAGATAAAAAATCACTAATCTCCCATTGGATAATTCTTTATTTTGAGCTACGTATTATGTTTTTAGGTTAATGATTTAAAAATTAATTACTCCAATTAAAGCAAAACAGAAAACTATGTGGGAAAAGTTAATTTGACATTTAATTGATTTTATTCTTAATGTAAAAACTTAATACCTCCATCTACTTTACATCCCACAGAATCTAGAAAAACTTCTGGATTGTCACCTTATGCTTACCTAAAAGATTCGTTGTTTTTCAAATTCAGAATTGAAGAAAAAAAAGGTGTTTCCTATTAACAAACAAATATTGCGTATGTTATTCACTGTGATTTTCCAGTAATAAACCAATAACGTGTGAGAGCCGCCAAAATGATTACCAGGTAGATCGCCGTGATGACAACGCTGTGCTTAAAGACGGTACAAAACTAACCCTAAGTCATAGCATAACTGGTTATAAGAAGAAAGAAAAAACTCTTGAAGTCTAAAACCTGTTAAACTCGACTTTAAAAATAGACGTATGTCACACTCAGAATGTGTAGTGTGTGTAAGTGGCAAAACGTGTGGTCTATGAGGGTATATATATATATATGATATTATATATATATATATATACTATTTATATATAAATATTATGTGCGAGCGAAGTCATTAGTTATTAAAGACCTGAAATCCAGGACCCATAGCATACACCATCACTGAAGACACCTACCAGTCCCCAAATGTAGGAAAACGTATATTATATTTTAAAAAGTATACTATATATACTATATATATTATATATATAGTTGTAAGTGTTCTTCAATTCTATAAGACCAGCCTATACGTATTAATCCAAAGTTAGTTCTTGCAGTCAAAAATTTAACCAGTAATTGATTTGAAGAGAGTTGCACGATCTTAAATGCTTTCTGTCTTCGCTCTCGTTGGCCAATTTTCACCGGAATTACTAATAGCGTAGGTTGGGAAATTCCTTACAGAATAGTGACGACTTGCAACCATAGTATACCCAGATACGTCTTTTATAAACTTGGGTGAAGTCATAAGTTCGGGGACGAACCATCATTACTATTAGACAAGCACCCCAGCAGCCCGAAATCACTAGCTTTTTTTTTTTTTATCGCAGAGTGCAAAATACCATCGTTGCAATGTAGATGTTCTTATACATTTTCTTTTTTCCCGGCTGAATGAAAATCGAGTTTTATTCAAAGTATACAAAGTCAAATTTAGGAATCGAACCTTGCATCACGTCTTCAAAGGGAAACCATCTGATTACCCGTTTATCTCGCTGATCATCGTACTTTCGTTCCCGATATTGCCTATCTGAATGTTCGCAAAAGAAACGTTAACTCAGACCTAAAACTCTTTTAGAAATAAGTTGCATCTAGATCACATGACCCGGAAGCAAGCAGTTAATGTCATCGCAGCATGTAATGTGAGATTGACATTCATAAATTCTACTCGATATTCCAGTTCCTGCAACCTTTGCAACGCACTTATTTGGTAACTTAATTTACTCAGTGTAAATCACTGAAGTAGGTATATATAAAATTTAATACATGGAGGTGTGTGTATACTTACTTTCAGTGTATTTACAACACATCACACAACACAACAATACACCACACCCAACACACATACATAATTATATATATATATATATTATATTATATAATATATATATATAAAAGAGAATCTTTACAAAGGTAAAATCGTTAACTTAATGTTTTTGATTTTTCAATTTTCAATTTCTATATTATTCATTATAATTTCATTGCTTTAAAAACAAATTAAAAAGTAAAAAACATATTAAATAAAATAAAAAAGTTTTGCCGCTTAAATGAGAATTTGAGAATTTCTATTTTCATAACATATCTCTACACTATTATATAATACTATATAGTTATATATATAATTAATATATATATATATATATTGCTAAACAAGTTTGTTTAGAATGGCTTTTTGCGTAATTTTTGGAAATAAGCTGCTTAATTGGAGGGTTCCCGTACCTTAAATGATGGAAAAAATTTGAATTTAATTAATAATGAATTAGGCGGTATTCCCGCCTAATTCTTATTATTAAAAATTTAATTTCTAAATTAGCGTACACTCCAATTAGAGCACTTATTCTCCCAAATTATCGCAAAAGCCATCTAACACCTTGTATTTACTAACTTAAGCATATCGTCGTGTATAAAATCACTAGAAGTGATGTTAACCTACTCTAAACAATCAAAAAATCTAGAAGTTCGTTAGTGTTGAGTTATGGATCGCCTGTCAGCTTGCCAGTCCGTTTCTCACGAACGGCGTCTTCCATCTTGCCTGCTGATAGGCCTAATAGGCCGATAACTGTACAACAGAGATTGATGTTCTCGATTTGTTTAGCCATACATTAAATGTATTCCCGCCTAATTCATATTAATAATTAATTTGCTAATTAGGACGACTCCAATAGCATCTTATATCTTAGTAGTATATTTATTAGACATTATTAACTTGACCAGCTCAGCGATCATAAGATCCCGAAAAAAAAATAGCGGTGGTTGGTAGTGAATATGTCATCGGTTTTCCGTGCATGATACTCTATATTGTATATATAAATATATATATTATATATATATAAAAATAATCATAATGGGTCAACAAACCTCTTAAAGTTTCGCTATAAGGCTTTCAGGGCTAATATCCGGAATTGGCCCGCAGAGAATTAAGCAAACTTTAGTAGTTTGTCTGAACATATAATATTATCTTATTATTTGCTCTTCATAATATGACCTTTTACTTCATGCTTAGTTAACCTGCGGTTTGTATGGAATAATATATTCTTATTATATATAAATACATATATAAATTATATATATAAATTTTTTTTTCTTTTCCAAATATTTACAATGGTTATTTTGGTTGGTACATTATCTTTGTCGTTTCTTTTTCCAAAATTTTTTTCCTCCCCAGGTAATGTTTATAGTATATTTACAATCAATCATTCTGTTTTTTTTCTTACCGCAGACAAGTACTTTACTTCACGGACTTCATACAAATTACACCAATCAAGGAAAAAACTGACGACGCTTAACACAGAATGTGTTGTATACTCTCTACTTCTATATTCTCTAGACTCATTTTTCTGGTATCTTACTTTCTTATAGCGTCTGACTTCTCTTGCAAGGACTTCGTAGTCTGATCTCCCAATGAAGCGGATTTCTCTTTAATCAGACGCCCTGTAATACAAATAAGAAAGTTATTAATAAGAAAAAATAAAGAGCACAATGAAAGTACAGATAAATAAGCGTAATAAATCAATAATTATATAAATTTCGAAAAACAAAAACAAACAAAATAAACAAAAGAGAAGAACTGAAACGCAGAATAATAGGATCGCAGAAAGAAAAGAGAGAAAAAATAACAGCTTAAAACAGACGAACATACACACTTACGAGTGATTAACACAAAAAAACTAAACAAACATAAAACACATGCTATCAAACTACATAAAACACAAGTGAAAAAAAAAAGACTATTGTCTCACAATATCTCACGAGAAAGAGATAATCGCACACCAGAGAAAAATCAGAATCTGGTACCAGCCAACACATACAAAACATCAGTACCGCCGGATAGAAAAAGAAAATTCAGTAAAAACAGACAAAATAAGATTCTATCTACACACTCNATATCAGTCTGTTTACAACATCTATCTCTTTTCTATCTGTATCTGTCTCTGTCCTCTGTCCCTCCTGTCTGTCTCTTGTCCTCTGTCTCTGTCTCTCCTCTCTTCTATATATATATATATAAAATATATATATATATATATCAGTCCTATTGACATGATCTTCTATCCTATCAATCTTGCAAACTAATTCCGTTAGTGGATCCTAGGGTGACGACATGACAGTCCTTAAGAATTCATGTGCTGACAGTCCTAAGACCCTTCTCAATCCCAAGTTGCCTGTGTTTTTGACAGTAGAAGTACGCTTGTCTTCTAACGCCTTGACCGATCTTATACTTATCATAATAATTGTTATTGTTGTACCCTTCCACCATACTGCTTAGTCCAAGGACATCAATACCGTTCGTGTATATTCTTGTCTATGGGAACGTTGTGGTATTCTTTTTAAAATACCTGATTGCTATATATATTATGTACTACATAATGTTAAAGGTTTTTTGCGATATATATATATATATATATATATATATAAGAGAGAGAGAGAGAGAGAGAGAGAGAGATAGATAGATAGATAGATAGATAGATAGAGATAGATATAAAAGAGACATGGCTAGACAGACAGGTAGATAAATGAGAATATACTAAAATATAGATAGATGTCTATCTACAGATTGACATAGATAGACAGATAAATAGATAAATAGATGAACATACTGAACTGTCAACATTAGATATGAAAAGATTAGCTGATATATGGATAGATATAATATACAAGATAGATAATAGATAAAGATAAATTAGATAGATAGATAGATAGATTAAGACGAACGAAGAATAATAAGAAAAAAGCAAGGAAAAATATTTTTTTTCTTCTTTTTTTTCTTTTTACTTTCTCTTTAAACAAACTCGTGAAGAATGAAATTATAAAGCAAAACAATTGAAGACAGTTATGAAAAAACAAAGGACCGAACTCGCTAGTAATGAACATGGGAGATAGCTTGTTATCCAAATGACTCACAAACGCAAGTAGTATTTCAATGTGTTGAATAAATCTTATTAATTCATTAATTTATTTACTAATTTTATTTCATTGTTTTAAAACTGTAACCCAGACTAAGCTATGTAAACATTGAAAGAACGTATGTATCCTTGCTAGAAGTAATACACTAGGGACTGGCATTTTTGCCGTCTGCTACGAATTTTAAAAGCGAATTAAAAATATTTAAATCTATTATTAAGGTCAAACTTTGTTAAATCGATAAGTAGTAACATAATAACCATCATTAAAAAAAGAAAAACATCATTACATATGCAGTTTATTTTTAATTGATTTTAAACTATTTGCTTTGGTCAATTTCGATGCGATCCGCCATTCTGTCTATTTATCAATGGTTTTACGCGCTTGTTTACATTTTTTATTTAACATTCACGATTGCAAAAAAATTTACCAAAAATCAGGTAGTTATCCGATTTTAATGAATTTTTCTGTATTGATTTATCCATTAATGAATTTTATAATGCATCAGTTATTTCATTTCGAAACTTTAATTTAGTATTTTATGGAAAATTAATATATAAAATTCATTTAAAATGCGAAACGCCAGATATTCAGTTTAAAATGTTATATTTTTAGATTCTAGAAATAAATATCTATTTAATGCAAACCTTATTTTAGACACATAAAGTAATGATTTTTGAAGAAAAACTCTATTGAAAATGTACCCCCGCCCCTTTTTTAAGCAGAAAAATATCAATGTATATTTTTTTCTTTTATAAGATAATAGCCAATCAAATAATTATCGAAATGAGAAATCTCCAAAAAATTAATTATTTATTATTTTTTTACATTTTATTTTTCAATTTTCGGTACTTATTTTCTCATAGAAAAGCCACCGTAAAAACATTTTTTTTGTTTCTATTCATAAGTTCGGTCTTTTATATCATTATTTATACTGTAATTAGAAAACTATAAAACCAACTTGAAAAAAAGTTACGCCCCCAACATAAAGGGGGGGTAAAAATAATTGACCTGAACAAAGAGAAAGTTTGAAATAAAATAAATAATGCATTATAAAGATCATTCATTGATGAATAAAAAACTAAAATTTCATTAAAAATATTTCCCTAATTTTTGGTAAATTATTCTGTAGGGGGACTAAAGTCATTGGCAAAACGCATTTTAGGCTCAGTTTGCCATTACCTAGCATACACCAATCCAATGGTACCTATTAGATATTTTAAAAAATATATGGATAGGTATCTTTTTAGAAGTCTACAAATTAATGTTTTTATGATAGTTTACATTTTTATTACATCCATTTGTGAAAAGGTATTAAAAATGGTGTATCCTCATTATTTCGCTATTTCTTATATCACTGTGAAAGAAACCCAATATATATATATATATATATATATATAATATATATATATATTATATATAATATATATTATATGTGTGTGTGTGTGTGTGTTGTGTGTGTGTGTGTGTGTGTGTGTTGTGTGTGTATGTATGTAATGTAATTGATAATATAGTCTGCAATATTTATCAATAAAGAGTGCCCATATCATTGGCAGAGCATCTATATATGTTATATCTTCGGCTAGAAGAAAAAAATAGCCATTATAACTTTCTCAGATAAAAACAAATTTACCAGCAAACGATTGCAACTAATATTCAAATGTAGCATTTAAAAAATTCTTATTAAGACGCCTAAGTTTAACGACTCCAAAACTAAAAAAAAGAAAAAAAAATTTTTAAAAGAATATGAGATCACTCAGCCCCCAGTAACCACCGGCTACGGCAAGTTTGAAAAAACTACTACTACTACTACTACTACTAATAATAATAATAATAATAATAATAATAATTAATAATAATCTGAGGAAGAATTGATACCACTCAGAGACCAACATTGTTGAAATTGGCTAGACTACTCAGAAGAGTCCTGGAGACCTGAGGAGACTTTCTGTCACCCAGACTCCAGTGAAATACCATCAGCTAATGCTGGTGTGAAGCCTCATATAATAATAAATAATAAAATAATAATAATAATAATAATAAATAATAATATAATAATAATAATAATAATAATCTGAGGAAGAATTGATACCACCCAGAGACCAACATTGTTGAAATTGGCTGACTACTCAGAAGAGTCCTGGAGTTCTCGTATAAAGAAATATCTTTGAATACCTATAATTTAATTAGAGTTGAATATAAGGGCACACTGGTCTATTTATCTGGTAGGACAACCATTTAGAAGAAGGAAATATTCAGCATCCTCCATTAGTAAATGGTGTTGTGGATACCTAAATATTATCTGTTAAAAGCTGAATGGAATGCGTGTAGCAGCGCTTCTTGGTTAATTGAATTTCAGCATTTCTATCTAATATTAATGATTAGTTTGAAGACAATATTCCTACATTAAGTAATAATAATCTTTTGTTTACATACATATGGTTTCAAATACTTCAAGAAATTGGATGGCTTCAAGTAATTATGGCGACTGTGGAAAGGAAAGTCATTTTCATTCGTTCGAAAACTTAGAACACATATAAATATAATCAGATCAGTAGAGTATCCGCATAGGAACGACACGGTTTCGGGTTCAAGTTTGGATCACTGCATTGGATCTGTGCATTAAACTGGTGAACAGATGGTTGGTGTGAAGCTCCATTTCAGAGGCAAAAGCAATCTCCCTGGTTTAATGCTAGTGAAAAGAGGATCGATTCCCTAGCTGTCAGAGTGAGACCGACCATAGGCACACTCTGAGTACTTTATTTAAATAAAATAAACTTACAAATTGTTCTTGTGGCTTGAAATATTCCGTAAAATGGCACAATTATCTTCTCAGGTTTTCTTACTCCGTATCATCATGGGGAACTATGTTCTCCCCTCCCCTCCCTGTCGGCTAGGACTGTAGAATACACCGATTTTCATCTCTGCAGAGGGGAATAATCCCTCCAATGGGACCACTTGGGGACTGTGGATGGCGACCCGTGATACTTAAGGATGGAACCCTGGTGGCTGAGTAATCCATTACATGCAACACTCCATTGTGGCCCTTACTTAGACTGGACCGGTGATCAATCGGTTGGCCACGTCATGCCCTAGCATCTATATGATTGGCCCAACCCTATTGCCCTTATGGCAAATCCGTAATCTTTTTATCATATATGTGTTGTTTGAGGGTCTTAGGGTACAGGGTATGACGATAAACTGCATATGATGGCCAAGTTCCAATTCTAGGTTTCTTGGACTGCGGAGTACCCTTTATCACTATTACTCCAAGTTCCACTGACGTGGATGGTAGTACCATTTAAGGTCTCTCTATCGGTTAAATAGAAAATGAGTTGAAAAATATGTTTGAAAAATTGAGTAAAATATTGAATAACGATCAAGAATAAATAAAACAAAACATCTTCGGCATAAAATCACCCAGCAAAGGTTGACACACCGTAAAATCAAACCATTATCTCCCCCCCCCCTCCCAAGTAGCTGCTGTTACATGAGGAATAGGCATAGCCTATCCTTTTTGTAAATAAGTATAGTAAGATTTTAGTTTAAAGAGTATAATTGGCAGCAGCCTTCAATCTGGATTTCATCAGGAGCACCGTAAAATCCAACCATTATCTCTCCCCCTCCCAAGTAGCTGCTGTTACATGAGGAATAGGCATAGCCTATCCTTTTTGTAAATAAGTATAATAAGATTTTAGTTTAAAGAGTTATAATTGGCAGCAGCCTTCAACCTGGATTTCACCAGGAGCAGGAAGAATTAAAATTGAAGAAAAAGAAAATGTCTAATCAGTGTTAATTCTAATTTTGATAGAATTTTGAAATAATAAATGCTGCAATTTACGTATGTAAATTTATCCACTTAAAAAAATACAAAGAATTTAGTCCATTAATAAAATTTGAGAAAAAGTAAAGAATCAGTTTCTCTAGTTTTTGATCACAGCCGGTATTTGCAAATTCTGAGGAATCTGATTCACTGAATAAGATATTGATTGAAGACATTTCTTTCCTGGTTATAATGGCAAGAAACCATGATTGTCATGGGGCGACTGATTAAATACTTCGTCTATGTCACACACAGACATGAGCAATATATCAATGACATTTTGTTAACAAAAAAATTCCACCTCGAGGCACAAGTTGTAATAAATTATCCCAGTTCAAAGTTGTTTAGAATTTAAATTAACGTTCCCATCATTATTAATAAAAAATCAAGCAATTATTAGATAATTACTAATATCCTTTCTGTCTTTGTTGTTCCCTTCTCTTACCATTAACCCCCTTAGCAACAAATAACAATAACATTTTCGTATGTGTTTAGTAATAAAATGTCATCTCATAGTTTTGTAATGGTTAGCAAGCTAATTTCTAGAAAATGTTTAATGCCATATCAATATTCGTGGGTTATTCAATGCCAAGGTCATTCTTGTAGAATAGTTGTTGTAGTACGATTTAATTCATACCTGGAGGGATAGGGGAGTAACATACCTTTCCCAAAAGTATTAATCCTAAAGTGAACGTAAAAGCGCGAACAGATTTCAACCTCACTATGAAGTCGCTGTCCAACACGTAAGTCATTACGCCATGAGGACTCCTCCGACAAAAAAAAAAAAAAGAATAGACATTGAAAGATGCTACTGTTACATAATTATTAGATACCTAATATTCATGTGCAATAGTGTAGAAATAAAAATGGCTGTTATAAGTTGCAGCCCACGGCCTTGAAGGATAAGTCACAAGGCTTGACCTCAGTCCTAACCTTCCGGTGGATACCGTGAGAATCGGTGGAGGAGACCCTCTTCCGGTTTAGATTAGAAATAGATTTTAGTCAGTCGGCGAGAAACCACGATGGTGGTGAGTCGTGTTATACACGCTCCTACTCACTCTGCGCAGATGTCTGGTTGGGGATTTAAAAATAAAGTAAGATCAAAGCAAATCGGAGTCTTGTGTCATTACCTCTAAAAACTAACAATGACACAGGGCTTCTGATAAAGAGAAATCCCCAATAGAAGACCAGACCCGAAGTCCCCAAGAAAGTACAGACCTTAGAAGATTCCAGACCAAGACAAGATGTTATAAGATTCCAAAGACGACCAGAAGAATAGAGTAAATAAGTAAGTAAAGAAGTAAAGAAGAAAGGGTATACAACACTACCACCCAATCTGGTTACGCAGCTTTTGTGTGATTGGTAGTCTGTTCCCCTTTATTTTGCTGTTGTTATTTTTTGAAAAGAGATTTGTGTTTCTATTCATCTGATCTGTGCGAACACTAGGTGCCTTCTAAACGTCTTAGCAAGAGTGACGGTCGATAGAGACGGATAGAGAGAGAGAGAGAGAGAGAGAGAGAGAGAGAGAGAGAGAGAGAGAGAGAGAGAGAGAGAGAGAAGAGAGAGAGAGAGAATGGAATTGGTTATGTCGGCATACATTGATAACGATGTGCCTATGCTGTAATGTTTGCCGTCGAAGGAAATGGACACGGCGATATGAGTTCAAAACCTGGATACGGCTGGTTGATTTTCATATGGCAGTAATACCCTTGGGAAAGGTATGAATCCAACTATTCTTCCTCCAAGTAGGGATAAACAGTAGGACAGACTAGGCTCTTCAACTTTGGTACGGCAACTGGTATAGGAGAAGGAAAACTCTGAATTCAAACCTGGTTAACTCCGCTAAAGAATTGACCTTGTGTCACATCCTGCTCGTGCGGGGGAGTTGGTAAATATATACATTGATAATGATTATGAATCCTAGCATTAGATAGCCCATAAGGAGTTGATATATCGTCAAAAAAATAAGCTAAAGTAAGCAAAACCTTATGCAAATTGTTTGTTCTTTGGTTGGGCTTTAATGGCCTATCAACTCCTGTAGGTTATCTAATGACGAATCTTTTTTTTAATCTATATATGATTTGTTTACGTTCATGAGTATTAATAAATTGTTTTTTGTAAGATTTTTCATTAACTTCACAAGTACAAAATAAAATACACCCGCCGGGCGATGTAAAAATAGATTTTTGAAACATATTGCCTGAGGGGTGGGAGTAAAAGATTCAATGTCAGCGAGTTTGTACCCTAAGTAAGTAAAATCATCAAATTCATTAAAGGATTAAAAAATAAAACAATTTGAAATGTAAACTTTAAATATGTATCAAAATAAAAAAAACTATATATAGATATATAATACCAGTCATGTATTTATTAAAACTTGTTTTAAAAAACAATGAGGACTGTCTAATGCTGAATGTTCAAATTTTGAGTGTATTTATTGAATGAATAACATAGAATAAATTTTATTCTATGTTATGACGATTTTGGGTAATATGACGTAAGCAGTGACGTAATTTTTGTTACAAACAAAAACCGGAAGCGAATCTCCATTATTAATAGATATGTATCAACAACTTGGTAGAAATGATTTCTATTACCTTCATGTGTATCAATAAATTAAAAGAAACAACTTCATTTGTATTAATAAACTGGTGGTTGATTCTTAGTCGCTGCCTTCTAGCATCTATATGTTAAATGAGTTGTGTGTTTTTCATAAGAACAATTTGAAATATACAATCATATAGGAACTAGTGCTTGACATGACCAGCCTATTGATAGTGTACAGACCCTTAAAACTGGTAAGATAACATTACAAATAGTTTTTATAACACGCTGATATAACATCTGATAAGTACAAAGCTTGAAATGTTCTTTATGTATTGACGCTTATTAAAAACTGTGTAAAAACACTTGAAACAATGTTGCAAATTTTGTTTATAGCAAGTCTCTCTCTATATATATTTACCAACCCTTCCGCACGAGCAGGATGCGACATGAAATCAATTTCTTGAGCGGATTTTAACAGGTTTGAATTCAGAGTTTTCCTTCTCCTAGACAGGTTGACTTACCATGGTTGAAGATCCCTGTCTGCCCTACTATTTTATCCATAGCTGAAGGGAGTATGGTTGGATTCATACCTTTCCCAAGGTTATTAGAGCTATGGGAATTGCAAACAGTTTCGTCTAGGATTTCAACTTGGGTCGACGATTCAATTTCTTACGACTCTAACCACTATGGCACACGCCTCTATAGCAAGTCTATATTGGGTCCCACTATATCTGACATCAAGGAAGAAATCTTGGGATAAATTTGAAAAAATTTTGTATGTTAAAATTTAATAAAAATAGGTAAAAATCGACCTGTTTTTACTATGTTTCACTTAAAAGAAAGAAAGAAAAACTTTTGTACATACACTTAAAACTAGTAAAATAATGTTGCAACTTATGTTATAGCTAAATTATGTAGAGTCCCCTATATGTGATAAGAGTTAATTCTTCTAAGATTCTGCTAACAATAACACCGAAAGCTTTTCCTAATATAACAATACCAAAGATATTTCGTATTATCTGCGGTATATACTTATACATAGAATTAGTAAATAAATACTAATATAGTAAATACTTGACCAGTTGTAAAGAACTTAAAGTAAATAAGTAAGTAAGTCCCGAGTTATAGAATCCTTTGGTAAGTGAATAAGTCCTATGATATAGAATCCTTCGGTAAGTGAATAAGTCCTGTGATATAGAATCCTTTGGTCCGTCGTCCAAGAAGATCCAAGTAGATGTGAGTAGCTAAGATTAGAATCAGCCAGTATAAATAATAATATCAGCTGCAGAGCACTGCCAGTGATTGGACAATAGGTTAGTCACGTGCATATAGGCGAGTCTATAAGTAGAAGTGACCATTTACCACACGCCTTATATCTTAAAATTCTCAACAACCGCTAAAAAAAGGGATCATAAGAATTGCATACTTCCCACATGAACAAATAGTTTGTGTTTTAGTGCAGAAAAAAGCCACGAATTTTCGATAATAATTTAGGACAAACCAGCATCTTCACGATGATTAAATATTGACTCGCTGTCTACGACCTTACAATAGTTTTACACTAAATCTTGCTTTAAATCATGACAAAACATGTATTACTGGTTTGATATCATTTATTAGATATACTTGTACAAAATAAAAATCACCCTCCGGGCGATGTAAAAATAGATTTTTGAAACATATTGTCTGGGGGGTGGGAGTAAAAAATTCAATGTCAGCGAGTTTGTACCCTAAGTAAGTAAAATCATCAAATTCATTAAAGGATTAAAAAATAAAACAATTTGAAATGTAAACGTTAGATATGTATTAAAATAAAGCAAACTATATATAGATATATAATATCAGTCATGTATTTATTAAAAATTGTTTTAAAAAACAATGAGGACTGTCTAATGTTGCATGTTCAAATTCTGAGTGAATTTATTCTACGTTATGACGTTTGGGTAATGTAACATAAGCAGTGACGTAATTATTGTTACTGACAAAAACCAGAAGTAATTCTCCATAATTAATATATTGAAACTTTTGAAAGGAATTATCAATAACAATCTTGTAGACAGACAGAGTAGAGTCTCTACATGATGATTAAATAGTGCTAGTATATGATGTTTTATTGTTTATGTCAATTGTACCGAACTGTGTCCCATAAAAATTACAGCATCAAAATCTAGTGATAGTGATAAAAAGCAGTAGAAATAAGATGCATGGAAGAGAGTTGGAAGAATATTAATCCCAAAGCAAAAACACTCTATTACCATTGAGCTATTTCGGCAAATTAATCTCCTAAATGAAGAAGGAAATATTTTCTTCCGTATTTTAGCCCAAAGATTATCTGCATACTTGATACAAAATAACTTCATAGACACGTCAATACAGAAAGCAGGTATAACGAGATTCTCTGGATGTTTGGAGCACGCAGGTATGATATGACATCAAATTCAAACCGCAAAAATTAAAACCGCAAAAAAAAAAAAAAAAAATGAAGAAAAAATAAGACCTACACGTTGTCTTCCTGGATCTAGCCAATTCATTTGGCGCAGTTCCGCATTCAATGATATGGATGGCACGTGGATTTTTCCCGGTACCCCAAATAATTACCAACTTGATTAATATGTATTGTAGAAATAAAATTAAAAAACACCAGTCACAACTGAATAAAAAATAAACAAATTTGAATATTTCTATAGTTTTCCCGCAAATATTTATCTCCATTTTTCTGCGCCAATAATCATTTTTATGGGATCATAATTTATTATGAAATTACATACATAGAAAAATGATTGAAGTTTTACATTTTTTAAAAACATTTACCTCCCTTGAAATAAAAGATTCTAACCATTCAGACAATCTTTCCATTCACCCTCGATACAATCGATAAAATATATTTTTTATATGTAAAAGTAACTTCAAAGCAAAACCGTAAACGCATTTCTCATTTATTTATTTTTTATTTCTATTTTGCAAATTTTATATTCAACTTTAATGTTTTCACGTCCAATATATAGTACTTTTGATGTTTCTATGGTAAATTTTTATTTTTAGATATTTTCCTAATATGGCAATTTATTTAGATCCGTCTTTGTTATTTCTTTTCCTAATGATCTGACAAAAAAGTTTATGTTTCTGATTTTTATATTAGGTAAATCATTCATATAATAAAATATACGAGGAAGATTTCAGAATTCTCTGGGGTCTTGTCTTATGGAAGTCATGACTGATTTGATTGGCAGAACTCTGATTAATCAAAAGAGAACAAGATACCTCATCGATAATAATTAGTTCACTAGTTCCATCATTCGAGCTTGCTGAATCTTTTTTCAGCGGCGAAGGTTGACGGGCACCCTGCTCCCTCTTTATATGTCACGCTTGTCCTACCACTTTAAAAGTTGTTTATCCACTTATTTACACTTCTAGGTAGTAGTGCACTGTTCCCGTAAATGAGTGTCAGCTCCTGACAACCATTCCGACCAGAGAGATCGGGCCACTTTTCTTTGTTCTTCCATGGTCTATACTGCTAGTGGCGTGGCCATGTTGACACTGTAAAGACAGCAAGCAAAATGGCGTGATCACGTGAACACAACAGTGTCAACTTGAAGCACGAATGTGTAGGATACGGTGTGACAATAATAAAGATATGGTGAATGTGCGGATATGTTTTCTTTTACTCTCCCTCGTATTATAGGAAGATAAATATAGCTATACGTATCATTTGTTTGAAGTAAAATAATATGAAATGTAAAATCTTCTGAGTACGTGTCATACAAACCATTCAAGCGGGACGAACAAGACATGCTGCTAAGAAAGCCGAAATAGCTTAAAAGATATGTTTGCGGCCGGTTAGCTTGGTCTGATTGGTTTGTTCGTAGTAACGTCGTCACTTCTCGCTCCTTCTTTCTTCTCCAGTCTGTTAAAACCCTCAATTCTTATTGGCACCATGACATTTGAAAATCATGGCGCCTGCAAATCTAGGTCGTTTGGGGATTTATTTTTTTTCATATATAGCTGTGCGTCTGTTTTCTTTTTTTAAAGTGGGAATTTGGCATTTAGTAGGCGCTTGAATTGATTTAGGGACGGGGAAAGTTTAGGGGAAGTTAAATAAGTGGGGAATGGGTAGGTTATTAAACATGTATAGAGGTGTGGATTGGCGGGGGGTCGTCACTACATCTTTTTTTTAATATTCAAGTAAATATTCTTCTATGTGAGGCCCACGTTTTAAAGTACATATCAGGAATCTTACTAAAGTTGAAAATTATTGTCGGTCAATAGAATCTAAAGACCAAAATAAGTTTCCGTTTTTCCTCTTGTTTTTTCTACACCGTTGTAAATGTTTTTTTGTTTGTTTTTTATTCCCACGTTAGAAGAATTTTTCTTCAAAGCGAATTTCTTTTTTAAAAAAAGTAAAAATTAAATAAAATATAAATGTCTAGCTTCAAACCGAATTTTCAATGCCTGATTTCGAAAAGTCTAAAGACCACGTGATGAACTTATCTCCTCTTTGCTCTGTGATGTATGTTTCACGCTGGAATGGCTTCCTTGATAGGAATCAATATTCTAAGACTGTTTATTTGTCTTGAAATAAATTCTTCGAATGTTTTTTCTTTCTTTCTTTCTTTCTTTCTTTTTCTTTTCTTTTTTTGTTTTTTAGAAAAAAGAATTTCCGCTTTGGTTATTCACCTCAGCCCCTCCCTTTTTTTTTCTAATTTCCGCTCCTTTAAATCTAAGCCTAATAAATACCGACAAGTGAAGCACACTCCCCACAAAACAGGACAGAGTAGCCATAGTCTTACAGCGGAAACTATCCAATTAATAATACCAAGAGAAAACTCATCCCACATTTAGGAGATTAACTTACAGAAAGTGACAATAAATCTATCCATCCTACCTTTAATTTCAACGATAAACACAGACAATACATCTAAGTTTTTTGTTAGGATTTATACATTGATATATGTTTATGGAGGCGCGTGGTGTAATGGTTATAGTCGTAGGAAATGGACTCAATATTGTCCGAATGTTGAATGGACTGTTAATCTTTTGAATATTAAACTTCATCTGATTTCATGAGCTTGGTGTGATGGTATAGGAAAGGATATTTAATATGGGAAAATTTGTTATTAATCTCTCTCTCTCTCTCTCTCTCTCTCTCTCTCTCTCTCTCTCTCTCTCTCTCTCTGTCTCTCGCGCTCTCTCTCTCTCTCTCTCTCAATATATATATATATATATATATATATATATATATATATATATATATAAGGGTATGAAAAACACAATGTTGTTCAAATTAATATATTCTTATATCATTTCCATTGCTAATATTGACAATATTTCGATTTATAAAAAAATCATCATGAGAGCATAATGATAATTAGGTCCATTTTTTTATGTAAAATAAATCTCTCCATCCTACCTTTATTTCAACGATAAACATAGACAAAACATCTAAGTTTTTGTTAGGACTAAAAGTTTTGACTAAACGGGTCTCTGAACATAGATATCATATTAAACTAGGTTTTCTGAACAATGTCCTAGCTAAACATATTATAGACACTATCTATACCTTTGATTTTAAAGGTGCCAAAATATTAACTCACATACACTATAGAACACTACGTAGAATTATGGAATTTTGCGTTATTCTCACACATCAAACCATCCCCCAAAGACAAGGCTTTTTTAATATATCTCCTTATTTAGCGACACTTGTACTCAGAAATCATAAAATCCCTTTCACATAACCATTTTAGACATACACTTCCGAACAAATTTAAATTTCACATTATCCCAATACACCCTTACACCATTCATATTTTACATAATAAGTCATTTTTTTTAATAATTAAATAAACATTTCTTTTCTGAAAAAATCCGTTACTAACCGACCATGAACAGGTTAAACCTCTTCTTTTTTTTTTAAAAGAGAATTTTTCTATTTGAAGTATTTCTTTTTCTTTCAAAAACTGTTACACTGAAGAAACACGATGTAGCAAAACGTACATGACGTTAGCGAAACACGCAGCGAATGAACAAAGACGAAGCGATCGCATAGCTTACACGCTTTTTTGAAAGTTTCTTTTAGGTTGGTTTTGATAACATACCTAAAACGCTTTTTGGGCTTGTGCATCGGACGTTTCGAACATTGCAGTTTTCCATAGAAAAGTTACTTCGTGAGTCTGCCGTTTTCAATTCTAGCAATATGTCCTGCCCAGCGCATCTCGTTTCATATCATGCGTATGTCCATGCTAGACGCACTGGCTTGTTGCAGGACATCAACATTTGGCGTGATGGATTGCTACCCAACGTTTAAAATCTTTCTGGAACATGTCTGATGAAATTTTTCTAAGGCTTGGACGTGTTGACGATAAGTTGTCCGCGTTTCCGAAGAATACAGGAGTATAGATAAGACACACGATTCATGCACACTGAGCTTCGTCCTGATTGTAATACCTCTGTCCGACCATATTTCTCGTGTCCACCGAAGGCCCTGCCTGTTCTTACACCCTCAGGGATATTACGGAGTCAACCGATTCAGATCTGGAGAGTGTGCTCCCAAGTTAGAGAAAGGAGTCAATCACCTTCAATCTAGTCTCCTTAACGTAGATGTTGAGTTCCACATACCGTTGTTCGGGTGGTGGAGTGATCATCACTTTAGTTTTCTCCAGGTTGAAAAGACAAATCATTACTGATAAAAAAAGTTCTTTACCATCCCAAAAAAACATAGAATGGAAAACAGTTAAGATACAAACAGAAAAGATAAACAAAATATTAGTGAACATCCCAACGGACAACTTATTTATGCAGGAGCAAAATTAGTCTGTAATAGAATTGGTGTACCCATACGAAACGCAAATAGAAACTCAAAAGCTGGGTGGGAATCAGACTGGAACGACAAATAAAAAAATTCGACAACAAACAAAAACATTAAAAAAAAACAAAAAAACACAAATATACATTCAAGTAAAACTTTGAAACAGAACTCATTCTATTCAAATAATGCCCTATTATTATTGCAATATAAAACCTTCTGCTTAATTATAATGAACGAACCACCGGCTTTTATACTTTGCTTTCGTATTGTGGTAGAGCCGATGTGAGCGGCTTAAACTAGACAAAGAGTTAAAATTGCAAAATCATCAAAAACGACGAAGAAAAAGAAGTAGCAAAGGAGGAGAAAAAAAGAAAATAATTGATTATGATAATTCATTCAAAAACGAAAAAAAAAAAAAAAAAAAAAAAAGAAAGAAAGAATAACGAGAAGACTGACGCGAAAAAGACGTCCAAGATGAAGAGAGAAGAAATAGATCGGAAGAGATTCTGCGAACGTGTCACGTCTCTTCGATTGTTCATGTTTTTCGTCTGATGCCGCCGAAGGCAGAAAAAAGAAAAGAAAAAAAAAGGTACAAATAATAAAATCGAAGAAAACCTTATCGATTTAAACTCCGTCCTCAATCCTCCCACCTCCAACCCTCAACAGGGCAATCTCTTTTTTTAGATCGTCGATTTTCTGCCCGAGGTAAACCAGTACTTATATCGACGACAAGGTTGAGTGTGGGTGTGGGTGTTTGGGGGGCTAGAGACGAAGCTTTAATGTTTTCGGCCACTTTAGCCCAAACAATTCCACCCCTTACCACTCAATAAATTAACTACCAGCCTGGATTCATAGTCTGGTCAGCGTTCTTCTGACTTCAGACGGCAAATTAAAGTAGTAAAATAATATATATATATATATATATTATATATATATATATATATATCAAATGAAACTAGAAAAAAAACAAATAGAAATCAAATAAAAATACAGAGCAAAGTCAGTTACAAGGACACGAGATAAGATATATATATTTATATTTTTTCGACTTTCCAGCAAGACGAAATAAAGAAGAGGCCATTTTATGTATATTTACCAAACCCTCTGCACGAGTAGGATGCAACACAAGATCAATATCTACGCGAACTGCTTTGAATTCAACGTTTTAGTTCTCCTAGATTTATCGCTTAACGAAGCTAGCGCTAGCACAGAGCGATTGTTTTTCGCCTCTGATTTGGAGAACCACACCTACCATCAGCTCCCCTATATATTGCACTGATCCAAGATGGGCTGCTCATGCTCTGCTTTGGTAAGGGCCGGTATGGACCTCGAAAACACGTGGTTTCTAGACGGAGGCTCTACTGACTGAGCTAAACCAGCCCTGATTACATGAAATGACCAGCTGGAAATGAAATAGAAAATTCTTCTTCTTCTTCTTCTTCTTCTTCTTCTTATTATTATTATTATTATTATTATTATTATTATTATTATTATTATTAATGATAATAATAATACCTAGACCTTGCCAGAGAATTTAAAAAGCTGTGGAATATGTGGGTCAAAGTGATACCAATTGTAGTTGGTGCACTTGGAACGGTTCCAAAAAGTTTAGAAAAAATTCTGGAGGAACTAGAAATCAGAGGAAGAATTGAAACCACCCAGACAACTGCATTGCTGCAATCGGCTAAAATACTCAGAAGCATGCTGGAGGCCCGAGGAGACTTGTTGTCACTCAGACTCCAGTGATAGACTATCATCTAACGCTAGAGTGAAGAACTCATAAGGAGTGAAATAATGATAATATATTTTCTCATTAGAACAAAAATAATGAAATTAAAAAATATAGGAGTGACAAAACTTCTGGACCACTCTATAGTTTAAAGTCTCAAAATGTTTGTATTCCAATGTCTCCTCCCCCGAGTGTAAAATTTTTGAGTGCCATCCTTGGCCAATTGAAAAGGGCTTAAAGAAAGTCCTATGTTATGGAATCCTTTGGTAAGCGTATGTCCTATCCTACGTATTGGTAAAGGTCCAGTGGTTTAATCATATGTCCGTCGTCCATGAATGCTACAGTAATTATGACCAGTAGGGTCGGTTTAAGTATTGTATCAAACTCAGAGTACTGCCAGTGATTGGCCAAGAGTTAGATCACATGATTCTGGCCTAGTCTATAAGTAGAAGCGGGCATTTAACACACACCTTATATCAATAAATTCTCAACACCGAGTGTCAAAAAGAAAAGTTCTATTAAAGTAGAATGTCAAAGGTTATCCAAGCAACAAAAGTAGTACTTCTTCCCGAGAGAAACTTCCTACCTTTTAGCTCTTTTTCACTGGCTGAAACATTCCAGACAACAGGAGTGAGAGAATACTTATGAAGATATTACTCATAACCTTGAGGTTGTGAGTTCAGTCTCTGTGCTAAGTAGCAAAGATTTCGGCGCCTTCTCTCGAACTCCTTAAAAGGACATCTTGCACACAAGTCACGTGCACCCCGATTAGCCGCATGAGGTAATTCATTTGCACTTCTCCCTTTTAACTCGCTCTTCGGGGTGGGGGTCTGTTGGCTTCTGCCACTGGACCAGTGTTAAATTAACAGTGTTAATCTCAGGAAGCTATCCCTCCAGGCAATACCTTCCCCCTTGATTTAAAGGAGCAGGGCTGGGTTTATTGCCCAGTGTGTGTGACGCCTCCTTGAGGGGGAATGCCGACGGAATCAACGCATTTTTGCACCTACCACCTATGAGTCTCGGTTCGCGGGTGGGCCCACATTAAAATGTTCTTGTGTCACACCATCATACGTGGGATGAGGTAAATACCCCTTTTTCTTCTCGCTACATCTATAAAGCAATTTTCCCAGCAGGTTTTTCTATTTCTCTCATCAATTTCCTGTGATAGCGAAGAATAGTTATATCCGGTAAGACCTTTCGCTGACTCCATTAAAATCAGAATTAATTAAAAATGAAGATTAAAATTGGCTTTTGAGAAATTAAATTTCAATATGTGAGAGAGGAGAATTGATCATTAAGATCAGTTATTTTTACCATCTAGTCAGTGAGACTTAGAATAACTGACTGTATCTCCAGCAAAATACCCCCCACCCCCACAAAGTGTGTTCTGAGTATGTCACCGAATTGCATCTGATGCATACAGTTATATGGTTACAGTTATATGGTTGCAAGTATTCTTATTTAATAAAAAATAATCCCCCTATCAGCTAGGGCTGTAGAATAAGTTGACTGCACCTCTGCAGAAGGGTAAGACCCCTGCATAATCGGGCAACCTGTTAGCCATGAGTGGCGGACCGTAATGCATGAGGACATGTTTGTGGTGGCTGAGCGGTCTATGACCCGGTTTTACTGTATTTCCAACCACATTCTGTCGGATTTACTCAATCCTTTACTCCTCATATAATGATGTGTAAAACGATCTTAACTCTTTGTCAACCAAATTCCGCCTACGGCTGTACCAAATTTTCTTGGTATTTTTGGTGACATTCAACACTCAACTTTGGCTCTTACTGAGGCTGATCGGGCGATCGGAGAGGCTCACTCCGACTAATCGGCTGGTCACATCAAGCCGTAGCACCTATATGATTATCTCTACCATATTGCCCCTATGGCAAAACCTCAATCCTTTTTATCATATGTGCTAGAACTCTGTGGCTGAGGGTCTTAGTGTCCTAGGTTTGAAGTTAAACTGCATCTAATCGTGAAGTTCCAATTCTGGAGCTCTGATGAGTGGGAAATATCTCTTCAACGTCATTACTCCCAGGTCCACTTCGATCTGGAACCTTAGTACATTTTAGGGCCCCATCTATGGGTTAAATAGAATAGAATGAGTTTAGAATGTGTTAAAAATTGAGTTTCTAAAATCGAGTACCTATCTAGCATAAGTAGAACAAAACATCATAAACTAACCCATGAAGTGTTGATATGCCGTAAACTCAAAAAACAAATTCAACCATCCGTATTTGAACAGTGAACTCTGGCAAAACCGGGATAGACACTCAGTCATGTGTGCAACGGAGAGAAGAATCCAATGAAAAACTTAATGGAATTTGTAGATCGAATTTGACCATTTTTAGCGATTTGATAAAATTTTTCGAAATTCGTGGAAACAGCCCCGAGAAAGTAGACATTATTTGGAAGCTTAAAACCTACCCACCCGACATCCATTTTGCAAATCAGGTTATTTTATTTCGTTAAATATCCGCCAGACAGAAAACAAGTACTTCCAAAATTAGAATGAGTCTCCTATGTGGAAGCTTTAGGTTACCACAAGAAATCTTTCGTGATGTGAAGGAAAGCATTTTTTTAAGTAGTGTAATGTTATGCTCTCCCTTCGGAATGGAGATGTGACGTGTGTTGTGGACTAGCCTGGCGTACCTAGCGTAGACAGTGAATACGCTGGTCCAGTACTATTTATACACGGCTGTCTGAGAGCATCGAAGTGTTTAGTGAGACTCCAAGGATTACGGAACCATTACGCGAACCGTCTACCTCGAGGTTTACCACTCTGTTGCGAGTTATTATATGTCTGGTGCACATGTAGTTTCAATGTACTAGTATACTGACTACTGTATGATCCAGTATACAACACGTGTCAACGTTGGTTACATTATGGTTCTTATCTTCGGAATGAAGTGATGTGTTGATAGTAGAAATGAATTGTATACTTATCTCTGGACCAGTACTACAGGGGAGAGGCTCGAATCTTGGGTGCTGACTTGATGCTGGAGTTGACTGACAATTCCTGGATGTTTGGAGTGTGGAAATCAACTTGGGGTGCTGATGGATGTCTTGTTTTGTGCCATTTAAAGGTTTTAGAATTAACACGAGACCACTTCTTTTTACTCATGAGATTTTTCTTCTCTCTCAAGTCACAACAGCTGAGAGCGCGTCTGGCTCTTTCAACTCATAATATCAAACTGAGTTCACACACTGACCTCTCACTCATCCTCTCTTCCACTTGGCCATGTCTCACGGCTCGTCCAATACAAATAAAGCTATGTGGCATTCATGATTCATCTTTAAATATGTCCAATCTCATCTACCACATAATTCTTGCTAAAAACGTTTCCGTGCTAATTTACATATCAAGTTACACTTATGGTTTCACGCCACCTCCCATTATGTTATAATAAAAAGCATATTTTTGATTAAAAAAATTAACTCAAATTTAACAAAACTCAAGAGGAAATACCAAAAAACAAACAGATAGACCGGACCCACTCGGTGTATTATCATTTGGTTATTTAATCTCCAATGGTTGAATCAACGCACTGGATGCAATATTTTTTTACAGAGTCCTAACAAAGAAGAATAACTTCTTAAACAAATCGGTTCTCCCCATAGATGGGACCCTAACAGGTACCCCAACTGGATCAGAGTGAAAACTACACCGGATTTTCAGATCTGAAGCGACAACATCAGATACAGCTTAGTGTAATACCTAGCACACACCGGAAGGAGCAACCTCCTGGTGTTGTGGCTAATGTGCTGGACTGCCATATTGTAGCAAGTTAGTTCAAACCCCAATCAGCCTATTATGTGCAATTTCGGACTAATAACTTTGGCAAAAAGATATGCACTCTTATCTCCAGATATGGGTAAAATAGTACCACTACTGATCTTCTCCAACATGACTTTGGCATTAAATAACCCACGAAGGTTGACATGCTATTAAACAAAGAAACCAAACCAAAGGTTGATATTTCCCGCTCATAAAGCAATACCAAAAGTGATTTAGACTGACTAAGAGATAGACACCCATACAGTTAGATAGATATAAATATAGACAATATATATATATATATATATATATATATATATATATATATATATATTCTGTCTCTATCTTCATATCTATCAAACGTTGACTGTCTGTCTCTATCTAACTGTATGGGTGTCTATGTCTTGCCTCTCGAACCCCCTTTCCTCGGACCGAAGAGAGGCAAACATTATTCCAGTGTCGAGGAAGGGAAATCTGTAGTGAAGAAGTGGCTCAAAGAACAGTCAACATAATTTTATGGGGCAGGGATACATGCTCTCATTCGAAGGTCGAACATTGCTATTAAGAGAAACGGTGACTGTGGAAAAGTAGGGTTGGGATCGACAGAAGACCAGCTTCATTCTGATGTATGATACATGTTACTGTGTTGGTAATTATAACTTTCTTAAACAAAATGGCATTACTTTTTGACACCCTCGTATATATATATATATATATATATATATATATATAGAGAGAGAGAGAGAGGGAAGGGGAGGAAAGAGAGTGGGAGATAAATAGGACAGGGTTTGAACACCCTCATTCATTTGAGCACCAGTGATGGATTTAATAGTACCACTAGTGTTCTACTACAAGGATGGATTTGGCATTAATTAACCTACGAAGGTTGATATGCTATTAAATAAAGAAATTTAGTCGAAAATATACATTACAGTCAAATATTCCAGAAATGCCTGCAACACTACAAGGGAGGCGCTAGTCGTGTAATGGCTATCGTCGTCGGTAATGGACTCGGTGACACATGTTCAAATCTCGGATGAGGATGTTAGCATTTCACATAGTGCAAATACCCTTGGGAATGGTAAATATCCAACTCTTCTCCCTCGGGGTATGCCCCGCACCCTTCTAGATAGACACCCACTAAGAGATATATTAACACACAGATAGATAGGTACATACCTATAGACAGAGACAAAAAAAAATAAATAGTACGGTGGACTGGCATCTTTAACTCTTTGCCTACCAAGTTTCCTCCACGACTATAGCAAATGTTCTTGTATTTTTTACATGATACTAGGTATGAACAATTAAATTTTTTTGTAGTTGAACTATTATTTTTTTAGTCTAAGAACAAAGTTGTTCGGATATCATTTTTTAAGTAAAAGGATTTTTTGTTTGTTTATTTCGTAAACGTAGTTCTGATTGGCTGATTATAAAATGGCAGATAAAATCACTAATCTCATTGGATAATCTTTATTTTGGAGCTACGTATATTTTTTTAGGTATTGATTTAAAAATTAATTAATTAATTAATTATCAAACCAAGAAAACTATGTGGGAAAATTAATTGGACATTTTTGTGATTTTATCTTAATGTAAAAATTAATTATCCATCTTTTACATCCCACAGAATTAGAAAACTTTGGATTGTCACCTTATAGCTTATTTAAAAGATTGTTTTTTTTCAATTCAGAATTTGAAGAAAAAAATGGTGTTTCCTATTACAAAACAAAATATTGCAGTGTTATTCATGTGATTTTTCAGAATAAACAAGTGACACGTGTGAGAGCCGCCAAATGTTTACGGTAGGATCGCCGTGGTGGAACAGCCGCTGTGAGTGGCTTAAAGTAGGTAACAAACTAACCCTAGTATAGCAACTGGTATAGAAGAAAGAAAACTCTGAAGTCAAACCTGTTAAACTCGACTTGAAAATAGACCGTATGTCACACTCAGAATGTGTAAGTGTGTGTAAGTGTGCACACGTGTGGTTTCCCTATGATATATATATATATATATATATATATATATATATATATATATATATATATATATATGGCGAGCGAAGTCGGATGTTTAAAGACCTGAAACTTCCCAGTGACCCATGCATACTACATCACTGAAGACACCTACCAGTCCCCCAAATGTAGGAACGTATATTATTTTTAAAAAGTATATATATATATATATAATATATATATATATAGTGTAGTGTTCTTCAATTCTATAAGACCAGGCCTATCGTATTAATCCCAAAGTTAGGTCTTGCAGTCAGAAAATTTAACCAGTAATTGATTTGAGGAGAGTTGCAAACGATCTTAAATGCTTTCTGTCTTCGTCTCTCGTTGGCCAATTTTCACCGGAATTACTTGCCGTGGTTGGGAAAGTTCCTAAATAGAAGTGACGACTTTGCATACATAGTATACCCAGATACGTCTTTATATAACTTGGGTTCAGTCATAGTTTCGGGGACGAACCATCATTACTATTTATACAAGGCACCCAGCAGCCCGATATCACTAGGCTTTTTTTTTTTTTTACGGCAGAGTGCAGAAATACCAGATCTATGCAGATGTAGATGTTCTTGATACATTTTCTTTTTTCCTGCTGATGACAAATCGAGTTTAGTCAAGTATACAAAGGTCAAATTAGGAATCGAACCTTGGCATCCGTCTTCAAAAGGGAAGACCAATCGTTATTTACCGTTTATCTCGCTGATCATCGTACTTTTCCGGCTTCCGATGATCTGCCTATTGAATGTTTTCTGCAAAAGGAACCGTTAACTCAATGACCTAAACTCTTTTAGAAATAAGTGGCTAGATCACATGACCCGGAAGCTAAGCAGTTAATGTCATCGCAGCTGGAATGGTGAGATGACATTCTAAATCTACTGCGATATTCCAGTTCCTGCAACCATTATGCAACGCACTTATTTGGTAACTTAATACTTCAGTGTAAATACACTGAAGTAGGTATATATATATATATATATACATGAGTGTGTGTGTATACTTACTTCAGTGTATTTACACACACACACATACACACACACATACACACACACACACACATACATATATATATATATATATATATATATATATATATATATATATATATATATAAAGAGAATTTTACAAAGGTAAGATATCCGTTAAACTTAATGTTTTTTGATTTTTCAATTTTCAATTTCTTAATATTTTTACATGTATTAATTTCATGCTTTAAAAAAAGTAAAAATATTTAAAAAAATAAAAAAGTTTTTGCCTTAAATAGAATATTTTGAGAATTTTTTTTCATAAATTCTTAACTATATATATATATATATATATATATATATATATATATATATATATATTGTAAACAAGGTTTGTTTAGAATGGCTTTTTGCCGATAATTTTTTGGAGAATAAGTGCTTAATTGGAGTCGTACCTAATTTAGAAATTAATTAATTAATAATGAATTAGGCGGGTATTCCCGCCTAATTCATTATTGATTAATTAATTTCTAAATTAGGTACGACTCCAATTAAGCACTTATTCTCCCAAAAATTATCGGCAAAAAGCCATTCTAAACAAACCTTGTTTACAACTTATCATATCGTCGTGTCATAAAAGTCACTAGAAGTGGAATGTTAACCTACTCTAAACAAATCATAAAAATCTAAGAAGTTCGTTTAGTGTTGAGGTTATGGGATCGGCCTGTCAGCTTGGCAGTCCGGTTTCAAATCACGCACAGGGCGGTCTTCCGATCTATAGCTCTGCTGATGAGGCCTAATAGGCCGAAATGTACATACAGAGATTGATTTTTCTCGATTTGTTTAGCCATACATTTAAATGGTATTCCCGCCTAATTCATTATTAATTAATTAATTTCTAAATTAGGTACGACTCCAATTAAGCACTTATATATATATATATATATTGACATATATTGACCAGCTCAGCGCAGATACAGGATCCCGAGAAAAAATAGCGGTGGTTGGTGATATATTGTCATGGTTTTCCGTGCATGAATGATATATATATATATATATATATATATATATATATATATATAAGATAAATCTAATGAGTCAGACAAACCTACTAAAAGTTTCGCTTAATGCTCTTCAGGGCTAATATCCGGATATTAGCCCTGCAGAGAATTAAGCGAAACTTTTAGTAGATTTGTCTGAATCATTAGATTTATCTTTATTATTGGCTCTTCTTAGGTATTGAGCACTTTTTACTTATTAGCTTTAGTTTCCTGGCGGTTTTGTATGAATATATATATCTTATATATATATATATATACATATATATATATATAATATATAAATTGTTTTTTTCTTTTGGCCAAATATTGTACCAATAGGTTATTTTTGGTTGGTACGATTATCTTGGTCTTTTCTTTTTTCCAAAATTTTTTTTCTCCCCAGGTAATGTTTGATAGTATATTTTTACAATCAAACATTTGCTGTTTTTTTTCTTACCGCGAGGACAGTTTTACTTACGGGACTTCATACAAAATTACACCAATCAAGGAGAAATTAACTGACGACGCTTAACCAGGCATTTGTTGTATACTCTCTTTACTTCTATTATTCTTCTGCTCATTTTTGGTATCTTACGTTCTTCTTATAGCGTCTGGACTTCGTCTTGGGGACTTCGTGTCTGGTCTCCCATTGGGGATTTCTCTTTATCAGAAGCCCTGTGTCATTGGTAGTTTTTAGATAATAAGCCAAGACTTCGATTTGCTTTAGATCATATTTTATTTCGAAATTCCCACCAGACTACCTGCGCAGATTGAGTCGGCAGTGCACTTAACGCGACTTACCACCTTCGTGGTTTGACCGATACTAAACTAAACTCTCTTTCTAATCTAAACCGGAAGAGGGTCTTTTCCACCGATTCTCACGGTATCCCCCAGAAGGAAGATCATACTGGGGTCCAGCCGAGTCACTCAATCCTTCAAGTCCGCCGGCTGAAAATTATAACAGCCATTTTGGTTTCTACACTAATGGTACATAAGTGTTAGGAATCTAATAATTATGTAACACATTTACCTTAATAAACCTCTTAAATATAAAGAAAAATGGGATTTAATGAGGATCTAAATACACGTGAGACTTAAAGAATGACCTGATTGGAAGGACAGCAATAAATATAAGGTGAAAGCTTTTGCTTTATGTTTAGTAGTTGAAACCCGTTTATTCATTTTTATTTGTGACATAAGTAAACCCAGCTTAGTATTTAGTTAAGATTGAGCACTCAAATTTTTACTTTGTAAAAATTTGATAAAGTTGTGTAAATGCCTATGTAAAGATAAACAATTGAGGTCGTATGTATTTTGCATAAGAAGAAATGGATTATATATATATATATATATATATATATATAT
Organism: Doryteuthis pealeii; assembly: GCA_023376005.1. NCBI lineage: Eukaryota > Metazoa > Mollusca > Cephalopoda > Myopsida > Loliginidae > Doryteuthis > Doryteuthis pealeii. The sequence continues at coordinate 103,510,223 of CM042154.1, forward strand.
ATATATATATATATAATATATATATATATATATATTGGTTAGGAGGCTGATTTAGAAGGCTATCACAATGCAGGTGTAAAGAAAAAAATAATAATACGGTAACAATGATGTTGTGTGTTAACCTGTATTTAATTCTTGAATTTTCGAGATAATATCTCTTTTTCAAAAGATCGCTGGAACTGAAGCAGTCTAGTTATGGCATTTCCTTTTAAATGAATTTTCTTTTTTTTTTTGAAAATTATGGTATTTTTATATAACTGTATTCTCGTGTTGTATGTTTACGTGAATGCGGTTTTTTTGGTACTTGCACGTATGTTGTCATGCGCGTGTCCATGAAAATGCGTGTTGGTTGTGACGTTATGACTGTATCATAGCGCGTGATTGCACGTGCATATGTATGTGCATATGTATCCGCGAAACAGGTATGTGCCATGAAGTAAATGTGGTATACCGCACACAATATAACATATGTAACCAATTTTACATAGGTAGCACCACTAGACCACTACACATTAGAGTCAAAGAACACTTACACACACAAGCATCCACTTTCCGCAAACACTTAATTAAATGCAACAACACAGAGAGAAATATAACAGTCAATATAGAGTCCCGTGAGAGAAATCTGGATAATCTCCGAATTAAAGAGGCCTTGATAATAGCTAGATTACACCTAGAGATCAATAACAGGACAGAACTCACCGCAGAGTTCATAACACAATAAACCCACAACCAACGCGCACATGTAACTGTATATGCACACACGCACGAAACACATATGCACATGCACAATGGAGAATTATTAACGAAACAAATCTACAACGAGAAGACTAATGCGAAACAAGCACTCAAATCTATAGCCCAGCAACCCATCCACACATAAAAACACACAAGCCATTGCACACTAGTTGTTAACCAATAAGATTTACACTAGATATTGATTAATTTAACTATTTTCCCTTTTTTTTCTAGCACACACACATACACACACATACACTACTAAATAAACAAATAAATATATCAATAATATTGATTATATATTAATAATAATAATAATAATAATAATAATGATAAATGATTAAATTGATTTATATTACATCCAACACGAAATATTATACATCACCATGGCCACCAAACACAAATACGCTCTTTAATACGCACATACATATGCACGTGCAATCACGCGTTAGGATACAGTCATAACGTCACAACCAACACGCATTTTCATGGATACGCGCCTGACAACATACGCGCATGGCAACATACGCGCAAGTACAAAAAAAACGCATTCACGTAAACATACAAAACGAGAATACAGTTATATAAAAATACCATAATTTTCAAAAAAAAAAATCATTTAAAAGGAAATGCCATGACTAGACTGCTTCAGTTTCAGCGATCTTTTGAAAAAGAGATATTATCTCGAAAATTCAAAAATTAAATACAGGTTAACACACAACATCATTGTTACCGTATTATTATTTTTTTCTTTACACCTGCATTGTGATAGCCTTCCAAATCAACCTCCTAACCAATATATACACAATGCTTCAAGCAAATTATAAAACTCTCTTATATATATATATATATATATATATATATATATATATATTATATATATATATATATATATATATGTAGGCACGTAGTGTAATATTTATCGTTTCAAGGATGTCACAAGGAAACAATAGGAAGCAATATAGTTATGATGCTAGGAAAAGGGTGAATAATTCAATAGTAGGATATTGAACTGTTGAGTAAAGGAAATAGATAGATAGATAGATAAATAAATAGATAGATAGATAAGAACAACAAAGAATATAGAGGTGAAAATGAAATTACAAATTCCTTTTTGCTTACAGCTGGTTAGGAAACAAATTTCCTTGAGGAATTGTCCAAGAGAATTGGAAGAAGTGACATTCAATCAAATCAAGGAGATTATTCTAAAGAATATGACAACCAAAAAGGCGTTCGTCATTGGTGAAAAAAGTAAATTCATAACATTTAAGAAAAATAAAATGTCCGGAAATGGAAATAAATTTATGGCCCATGATAATAGTTCATATTGAGTTTCTTGATTTGGAATACCACACGGCTGCTGATAGGTACCCGTCCTGCGTCCCTGACGCACAAAAATTTAAAAGGATGCAGTAAAATCGTATCCATGCGTCCCAGTGTTTTTCTTTTTTTCTTCTCCATTTCAAGCTAACTGTAAATACCATTTCAATCTAACAGTAAATGCATTTCAATAGTTTCTTAGAAACGAATTACCCAGGATAGGTTGCAAAGTAGGAGTTAGACGGCTTTACTTGTTTCCCCAGATCATAAATAAAAACCCTACTATTTATTAAGAAAAAATTGTTGGGACCCATTAACTTTCCCAGGGAGTCATTCAAAACAAATATGTACGTCTCTGTTTTTCGTATCTGTGCTAGAAGGCGGTGGCTGAGGGTGTTAGTGTTTTGGGTATGACGTTAAACGGCATCTAATAGTGAAGTTCCAATTCTGGCGCTTTGAGGAATGTGGAGTATCCCTTTATCGCCATTACTTCGAGATCCACTCTGACCCTGAGTGGTAGTATCTGTTAGGGTTCCACCTTTGGATTGAATAGAGGAAATAATGAATATTATAAAAATGAGTTTAAAGACATAGACAGTAGGAAAAGAGTTAAGGTGTTTTCATAAAAGATGCTCTCTTATCTTATCTAAGGGATTCAAATTTAAATCATATTCAAAATTATTTTTCTAATGTTATTCAGCTCTGTTTGGCTGAGGCTGTAGAATATGTTGACTGCACTTCTGCAGGGGGAGGTAAAATCCCCTCAATAAGGCCAGTTGTTGGCGTAGGGAGGGAATGCTGGTGGTTTAGCAGTTCATGACATTCAACACTCGAATTTGGCCCATACTTATGGCCAGACAGCCAGTCGGAGACCCTCTCTGATTATTCGGCTGGTCACTTCAAGCTCTAACACATATATGAGTGTCCCAACCCTATTGCTCTTATGGCAAACTCCTAATATTTTTTCGTATCTGTGCTAAAAGGCGGTGGCTGAGGGTGTTAGTGTTTTGAGTATGACGTTAAACGGCATCTAATAGTGAAGTTCCAATTCTGGCGCTCTGGGGAATGTGGAGTACCCCTTTATCGCCATTACTTCGAGATCCACTCTGACCCTGAGTGGTAGTATCTGTTAGGGGTCGACCTTTGGATTGAATAGAGGAAATAATGAATATTATAAAAATGAGTTTAAAGACATAGAATTTAAAAAAAATATTTTGCATAACAAACAAGAATGAATAACACGAAATATCTTCCGCATAAAATAACCCAACAAGGGTTGACATGCCGTAAAATCCGACCAACCAACAAAAAGTATTGAATAACCAACAAGAATGAATAAAACGAAATGTCTTCTGCAGAAAATAACCCAACAAGGGTTGACATGCCGTAAAATCCAACAAACAAAAAGTATTGAATACCCAACAAGAATGAATAAAACGAAATGTCTTCTGCAGAAAATAAGCCAACAAGGGTTGACATGACGTAAAATCCAACCAACCAACCAACCAACCAACCTAATGTGGAACGAGGGAATTGTTTCATTTGTATATTAAAAAATGGGATTTATTTGAGTATGCTGCATCCCTGAGTCTGTCCCTAACATATTTTATTCAGAACTGACACAAGGATGCAACCAATCCTAAGAATAGAATCCGAATATTTATGAGGGGCTGGGGGGAATAATCTTGCTGCTGTCTTGTTATTTTTCCTTAGATCCATTTGCTAACCAATCGATGCTGATAAACACTTGCGTTCTTCACAGCTTGTTTCCACAAAAATAACTTGGGCACTCCATGGCTTTATCTTACTTAAAAACCCAATAGTTAAAAACAAGAATTATAAGTGGGGTGGGAAAAATGTAACAAAAATCCTAAAAAGCAACCAAACAAAACCGTGGGAAATTTGGTTACCAATTTCCCGCTTTTTACATGTTAAGAACATGTCAAGAACTGACAGGATTTTTATTCAAAAAATTATTTGAAATGTAACAAATTTTCCTAGAATAACATAATGGGAATAGATGTAATTTAAAAAGAAAACAAGAAAAGAAAAACATAACTAATCCACGTATGACCATGTTTATTTGAATATATGTTTGATGATATTTAGGTTTACAACTTTTATTTGTTCACATATGTATATTAGTATAATTTATCTTTTTATAGCATATAGTCGCATAAGGCGTAAAGTTGTGTAAGATATCAAAATAGAAAGGAATTTGATTAACAAGAGTAAAAGGAAAATGTTTATTGTACACAGAGAAAACAATTTAAGAATAACGCATAGTGTTGTTTTGTATGTTTTTTTGAAGGCTGAAAACGAGAGATCAGTTTTCCTAAGTAGGGAACAGAATGGTAGGTTGGATTTCACGGCATGTTAACCCTTGTTGGGTTATTTTATGCGGAAGACAATTTGTTTGATTCCTTCTTGATGGATATTCAATTCTTTTTTCTAAATTAAAATGTTTAAACAAATTTTTTACAGTCGTTTTATCTATTTAACCAATAGATGCAATCCTAACAGGTACTACCACTCCGAATCAGACGTTACAAGCTGATTTATCGGAAGGCTCTCGCCAATCTTGCCTAAGTACGGGTAAAAATAGGGTTGCATGTAATGGATCCCTCAATCACCAGGATTCTGTTGACTGTTCTTTGAGCCACTCACCCCATTCGGGTGGACAACATTACTGCATCCTCCAACTCACCAGATACAGTGCCTTCAGTCTATCATCTCCCCGTCCCATGAAAGAGGGTTTGAGAGGCAACATTATTCCAGTGACGAGGAAGGGAAATCTGTAGTGAAGAAGTAGCTCAAAGAATAGTCAACAGAATTTAACTGGGCAGGGATAGATGCTTACATTCGCCGGTGAACATTGCTATTAAGAGAAATGGTGACTATGTAGAGAAGTAGGGGTGTAATCCACAGAGGACCAGCTTCATTTTGATGTATGATACATGTTCCTGTGTTGGTAATTATACCTGTCCTAAACAAAATGGCATTACTTTTTGACTCACCCTCGTACTTGGTAAACATCATAACAACCTATAGTGTATTTTATTACTTCTTACCTTATAGTTAAATGTTTTTCTTCCTTACTCTTCTAATATTGAAATTCATAGTGTTTATCTGGAAAATTTCTCTGTTTATTTTGTAGGCGTATTTATGCAAAGCCATAAGCATCTAATTAATGTCATAAAATTTCACAAAATATTTCTGTACAATAAAAAAAAACTGTTTCTTCTTATCTAGCAGGGTTTAATAGGGTTTCTTTTCAATTCTTTCTGCATGCAAAATCTTTTCCTTGTATGAGAAAATATTTTTACTAAAAAATATTTTCCATGTTATTTTTATCGTATTACTAATACGATAAGAATAACATGGAAATATTTATACTGATACTATTAGCTAACTAGAAAAAGGGAATAATGTTGGAGATTTTTCGATAAAGAAATTCTTCTTTAAATATCTTCACTAAACAAACACTGTTTTCTTTTTAAATGTTTACCGTAATTATTTATGCAAAACACGCACTTTTGTATAACACGTACCTTTAACTTTAGACTATGAAATTATGGAAAAAATTGAATTCTTGTGTATAAAACACATTTACTTTTTAGAATTTGTAGCTATTAAATTTAACCTAAATTTAGCATTTTTTGAACTCTTTATAGGTTCATAGTAAAAACCAGAATTTCTATAATTTTCATTTGTTTTGAAATACAAAATATCCATAGCATTTAGAGCAAACAGGCAGAAATACATGTTTATTTAAAATGTAACGAGTTTGCGGCAAAAATAAGCTTACATTAGAAGAAAACAAATGATAAACAAATACATATTCCAGTAAATATTTACTTGTAACGATGTAAAGCCCATTAGTTTGAACTATTGATATAACTTAGGTCATCACTTCCTGAATGTGGTGCTGCATATGGCCGGAAAAAAAGTCTAAAACTACGCTCTCTTTTCGGACTGGATAGATGTGTTAAAACATTAGTTTACTTTAACCTCTTCTAGTCGGAATGGCTGAGATGATGACGTGTCGTAACGTCTCGCACTCATTTCAGACTGGAGAAATTTACGTGTCCACTTTCTTACGGTAGGGATCTTATTCTAGTGGAGGAATGATGTGCGGGTAAAGAAATATCTAATAAACTCATTTCTGTACCGGAGATGGTGGAATCCTAGTTGTTGTAGCTGTGCAGTTTTTTGGCAGTTCTTTGATCTTATGAAGTCTGAAATCAACTTGGGGTCTGAAGAATATCTTGTCTTGTGCCATCAGGAGTTGTTATTATAAGGCCGCCTCTTTTCACTCATGAGTATATTTTATTTCCACCAAGTTACAACTGCCGAGAGCAAGACATTCCAACTGTTACTCCGATCCCGCATTCTGCCAGACTCAATTTTCACTCGGACCTCTCACTCCTCCTTTCTAGACACGCCATCTCATCACTTAAACTTTCCAATTCTATTTCACATATCATCATTTAAACTTTCCGTTCTAATCGGGACACTCACGGTTCCACGTCACATAGGTTGATAATATAGTTTTCATGTATAATACGCACCTCAAAAATTTAGGCTGAAAAATCTTGAAAATAGTGAGTCGTATAGGCAAATAATTACGGTATAGGATCATATTATGTGTATTCTCTTTTTGAATTTCAACCTAACACTTTTCACAAAAAAAGTAAAAAGTAATTTTGGTTCTTCCGCATAGGAGGAAGAATATCTCAGTGAGACCACACGTAATGCTTTAGGACAGGATCATGGTGACTGGGAAATCCTGTGACTCGAGTACTAAGTAGTTCCATGGCAAGTAACACTGCCTTTTGACACTTGCTTTGACTAGACGGGCAGTCGGAGAGGCCCCAACTGATCAATCGCCTGGTTATTTCAAGCTCTTAAAACGTCCATTTAGTTTTGGTAAGGCAACCGGTCTAAGAGAATGAACACATCGAATCTAAACTCCAATTAGAAATTGATCAACTTCTATCTGGCAGAATGGTTAGTAAAATACGAAGTAAAATACGAAAAAATGATTTGTCCATTGTACATCTACTTTATATTAAAAATGTTTTTTACTCTACTGGTGTTAATTTGTTATAATAAAAGGCAATGTCCCCACAAGTATATATATATATATATATATATATATATATATATATATATATATATATATATATAAGGTGTGGCATAAAGTATAGTGATTGAAGCTGCATTTACCAACGTAGAAATGAACAATGAATGGAACGTTACTTTTTTCAAAATACAATTTGTGCCAAAAACTTCAAAAAATCTCGAACATTTTGACACCTTATATATATATATATATATATATATATATATATATATATATATATATAGAGAGAGAGAGAAGAGAGAGAGAGAGTTTGGTGTATTAATAGAAGTGTAATTAAAGATGAATTAGGTCTATGGACATATAGTTACAATACAAAATTGATATAATCAAACATTTACAAGTGAATCAAATTTCGTAATCAAATAGAATATTAACAGTTTACTGGAAAATATATGTATTTTATGATTCTACTAGCAGCGCTATCGGATCTTAATCATATCACAACTGCTATCACAATATGCTGTCAAAAAATGTATAAAATGAGGGAAAAAGAAAGAAATCTAATTTCTATTTGTCTCCACGAGGAGTAAGAAAGGTTTATCATCGAGATCTGAGTGTCAGAAACTAGTCAGCCTCACGTGTTTGTCACTAAATAGATATACGTCGACATGCCACAATAAAAATCCTTCACTCAGAATTTGGCGTGATCATAGTGATCTGGAAAGTCTAGTATGCAGTTGAGACAAGTTGTCTCAACTGGAATTTTGAACGGTGCGTGTGTTTGGCCATGGTTGGCCGTGTCAAATTGGCTGACAGTTTGGTAATCTTCGTGTTTGAAACGAAGGGATTTTCCTGTCATTTTTGGCCTTGATATGCATGAGTGTTTCTGAAAAGGATTCCAGATGAGGATGGGCAGGTCAAAATCTTGCAGATATGTTGAGCCGAGGATTCAAAACATTAAGACCGTCATATCAATCAATATCCACAAGGCGTATAATTATGGTAAACGGACGAATTTTCAGCAACTTTATTCATGCAAAGATTTGACAGAAATATAATTGTCTGAAATTCGGAGATGATTCATTCGGTTCTTCCAAGTTTTGATTGGAATTTTCAGAATGAATCATACTCGTTGCGCCTGCGTTACGCGGTCTCTTATTCTTCCTTTTTTTATTACTAGCATCGGTAGATCTCGTCTTCGATCAGCCGTACTGAATATTTATTGAATTTCCTAGATGACTATTATTAATCAACATAATCTTTTTGTATAATATCCTCATTCTTGTTGTTTTTAGCTTTATTTAGGTCAATGTATTCTTTGGTCTTGTTTATTGTCTGAATTTCTGAATAGAGCCATTATCAATATTCAACAAGTGGTTCAGACTAAGATTCTCATACTTGTTGGGTTTATCCAACCATTTAGGGCCTACATTTTAGGCCAATGCATTCTTTGGCCTTCTTCATTGTCTGAAATTGTGAATTGAGTCATTATCACTAATCCACAAGTTGTTTTTTCAGACTAATATACAAATATTCTCATTCTTGTTGGGCTTATCCTACCATTTAGACCAATGCATTCTTTGGCTTTCTTCATTGTCTGAACTTCTGAATAGATTCATCTCTATATTAATACTCTTGTTCTTTAATCTTCCGACTGTTATCATCTTGCAACACCCTCAGATGTTAAAGATGAGACTGACTAAATCGTCCAAGATGAAATGAAAAAAATGTAAAAATCTAAATCTAGATTATCTGATGACGCTTATCCGGCGTATTCGTATTTCTTATGAGTGGCGTCACTTCTGCTAAATAATGGATAATTCCATTTTTATTATAAAGAAAGAAAGGACATACTACACAGAAAAAATATAATGAGGAAAAAAAGTAATTAGGGAAACGATAGAGAGTGGTGGTGAGTACATGGAAGCGATAATGCTAATCTGTTTCAATCGGATATAATGAAAAGATGAAAAGAAGAAAAGAAAGAAAAAAGGATGAAAAAAGTTAAATCAAAAGTTAAATTTTTAAGGGCCGCTTTAGCTCAGTTGTTAAAACGTCCGCCTAGGAAACACATATATTCTCCCTCCAGCTATGGGTAAATAGTAGAATAGGCGGCTCTTTAACCTTGAGTAGATAATCAGTCTAGGAGAAGGAAAATTATGAATTCAAACCTGTTAAACACCGTTTAATAAATTGACCTTGTGTCACATCCTGGTAAATATATACATTGAAATATATACATTTTCTGTTTAGCCCTTGTATGTTTTTATCAAACCTCTCCACCATGTACAGGATGCATCCCAAGGTCGCGTTTCTTAGACTTTTATTATTTCTTTCGCTTGATTTTCTTGTTCAGTTGTTTTACATATCCTTCCATTGTTTAAGGTGCGTGGCATTGCGGTTATTAAACTGTTAAAAAGTGAACACAATGAGTTGTCGTGCTAGTGCTCTCGGGAAAGGCATGAATACCTCGGCTATTACCAGCCTTTTTCCCTAACACCGTCCCTTCCTATTCTCTAGGAACAAATAATTCCAGAATTAAGATGTTACTTGCAGGTGGAAATAATCATTACATGAAGCACATTTTAAAGTTTTTGTTTATTCATTTGTTCTCTCTCTCTCTCTCTCTCTCTCTCTCTATATATATATATATATATATATATATATATATATATATATGGCTCTCCTATAAAAGGGATGGAGCACTCTATGGTGGCCTTTACATACATACAGATGTGTATCAAAGCAGTTAAAATCCCTTTCCCATTCTCTGGGTGACGATAGCCGAGCGGTTAAGCTGTCCGACAGCTTCTGAATCGATTTGGTTTTCTATCCACACTGAAGTGATTTGATCAGTCGAAACACGTGTCTGTGAATGACTATATATATATATATATATATATATATATATTTTCATATTTGAATTAAATAGATTTTTTTAATCAGATATTAATGGAGAATTTATTGATATAGCTTGACTCTCTGACATGCACAATTCGATTTGTGTTCAGGAGGTGAAGGTTATATTGTATATAAAATGTACATTTCCTGTTTGATTTTGTCTTTTTTTAATGCATTTGATTGCTTTTCTGTTATTGTTATTATTATCATCATATACAAGGTTTTAGGTTATTTCCTATAAGTCTAACATAGACAAAAGGGAACCACTCTTGACTGATAAATAATTTATTTATTTTCCCATTAAACTTTCCCTAAACCCTAACCCTAAACCTAACCCTAAACTCTAATCCTACCAGACCCTAACCCTAACTCTAACCCTATCTTTTTTTCCTAGTAGATCAATAAATAAATAAATAATTTATCAGTCAAGAGAGGTCCCTCTTAGTTTATGTTAGATTTGTAGGAAATAACCAGGTTTTATGTGGATATGTTCGAAGAGGAGAGTTACAACTGGTCTTTTAAAAGAAAAAGAAACATATTTTAAGAAACTGTCACACAGACGCTCTCTCTAGATTAATACCCAAGCATAGAGAACCCCTGGAAGACACCGTGATTGCTTCCCTTCGAACTGAAAGGGAATTCAAAACTTCACTGTGCCATACGATAAGGGACCTCCCAGTAACTCTTGATGAGATAAAACAGGAGGCAATGAACGACAAGCTCATAATACAGATGAAGGAAAAGCTAGCACAAAAAGACCAACAAAGTCCAGATACCTTCTCCATATGCGATGAAGTACTGCTATACAGCGAACGAGTGGTCATCCCAGCTACTCTACACAAAAGGATCCTGAAGGATTTTAATGTTGGCCATCCTGGCATTACTAGGATGAAAAGTCTAATGCAGAGCTACTTATATTTGCAAAACATGGACAAGGACATTGAGTGCATGGTGAAAGCATGCATGGGCTGTGCCTTAGCAGCTAAGACTCCCCCAATAAAATTCAGTCATTGGCCTAAAACAGACCGTCCATGGGCACGTATTCACGTCGACTTCGCGGGGCCACTGGAGGGATACTAATATCTAATAGTAGTTGATAGTTTCCCGAAATGGTCGGAAGTATTTCGATGCAAAAATCCAACTACTGAAATGACTATAAACGCTCTGCACGAACTATTCGCTCGGTTTGAAGTGGTCGTCTGTTTAGTGTATGATAATGGCACACAGTTCACGTCCGGAGACTTCAAAGAATTCTGTGGTACGTTTCAAATCGACCACATAACCATTCCTCCGTACCACCCGAGGTCCAACGGTCAAGCTGAACGTTTTGTGGACTTTCTAAAAGCCCTGAAGAAGGCCAAGGGTACATCTACCGAAAAAGCGCTTCAGTAGTTTATGCATGTGTACAGGATTACGCAAACGAAAGTACACCTTCGTTATTACCTCCGGCCGAGGTAATGTTTGCTCGTAAGATAAATTACTTCCGAGACAGACCAAACCAGGAAGATCCACGACGGTGCCAATGAAGCGGTATATACCTAGTGAGAAAGTATACTTTCAGATGTTCCGAAACAACAAAACTTTCTGGGAGTTGGGAAAAATACAAAAGAGGATCGGCAATATGGTGTATTTTGTCAAAGGTCCCAAGTTTTCCCAAAAGAGACACCTCAACCAATTCAGAAAACGGTTGTCAGAGGATGTTAACAGCGGTCCCCCGGAACAAGCGAAGGTAATGGATGTCATATATGACACATTTAGTTTATCTAGTCCACAAGCAGCCCCTCAACAACGCCGTTCTTCAAGAAAATGGAGAGCGACGGATTTTATCGATATTCCCAAGAGGAAAAAATATTAAGACTCCTGGAGAGTGAAATCTTAGAAGGGGGTGTTATAGGTGATATAACCTATTTACATAATGGAATAATCCTACTAATACTATAAGTAGCAAAGACAATTGTAGCTTGAGGAACAAGCGACACGATTCAGTTCTAGACTGTATTTCGGACGTAACTTCACTTTCCTTCTGTAAATTCTACTTTCTTTGTTCAATACAATTGTATCAACTTTCACCAGTCGTTTGTCTTTATTTGTGACCCTTAATAACCCCCACAACACATACAAAAATTACTGCCAACATCATGCATTCTCTCAGTCTGTATCTTACAAGGCAGATCTTAGTAGAAAAAGATCTGTACAGAAAAGGTGTTAATGTGATATAAAGCATAGGTAATATATTTATTTTTCAAATAGTGAAAAAATTAGAAAGATTTGTTGAAATATACGGAAAACCTCGTGTATACTCCTCGGGTATATATATATATCATTTTTTTAAAACACAGATTTGACATCATAACATTACATCATGTGAACTCGATCTACGTGACATAAACGTTAAACAAGCCACAGTTTAAAAAACATTTTTTAGCATTACATTATCAGATCGCGTAAAAACACTTCACGTTTATATAAATGCTAAAAATAATGGTTTTTAAGATCTCAACCATTTGACTCATCTGAGGATTGCATAACCATGAAACTTTAAGTTATGAGTCCAAATCATCAATAATACCATTACTATTGATTATATATATATATATAAAATTGATAAAGAAAAGCTATTTTGCAGTTATAGATCTATTTCTACCCACAGTTATCAGAGTATACATGTGGCCAGAAATAGATCTATAACCGAAAATCATCGATTTTCTTTATCAATTATATTGCTCTGTTCAATAATATTGAACATCGAGCTCTCACCTCGGACTTGAACAACTCTAACATTCTGCTGTTGAAAAAAGGGCCAACTTAGAATGATCCTAATACCAACTGACTTATTAACCCATCTACGGATATATATATATATATATATATATATATATATATATATATAGAGAGAGAGAGAGAGAGAGAGAGAGAGATAGATAGATAGATTACTATTTTTATAATTAAAGAGTGATCAATATCATTATAATGGTATGTATATTTCACTGACAGCTTTTCGTCTATCAAATATTCAAACAACTTATTTTTAAAATCGTCTAAGAGCCGTTACCAGTTACCTAGCGCCCTTGAGCTCATGTCTTCGCTACCCTTATATATATATATATATATATATATATATATATTTATAGAGAGAGAGAGAGAGAAAGAGAGAGATAGATAGATTACTATTTTATAATTAAAGAGTGATCAATATCATTATAATGGTATGTATATTTCACTGACTTTTTTCGTCTATCAAATATTCAAACAACTTATTTTTAAAATCGCCTAAGAGCCGTTACCAGTTACCTAGCGCCCTTGAGCTCATGTCTTCGCTACTCTATATATATATATATATATATATATATATATATATATATATATATATTGATGTTCACAGTTGACGGTCCACAATCCTTGAAAAGCCCCGGATTTGTAATGTGATTTTTTGTGTTGACAAGTCATTTCCACACGGCTGAATTTATTACCGACAACTTACTTATTTAACTTTCTGCTTGATTATACGGGATTCATTCAGTTATAACGGGGATTAGAGACCCGTCTCTATCTCCACAAAAACAAACTTTTATTTATGTTTTTCTGTCTCTGACTTATATTAGTTGGACCTTCACACAAATCATGTATTGTGATTGCTCCGGGGAATCAACTGACAGCAGTTCTCCTAATATTTCCCCTCTTCCTGTCACTATTCATGTAAGGTTTTGATTTTTTTTTTTTCTTCTTCTTCTTCTTCTTCTTCTTCTTCTTCTTCTTCTTCTTCTTCTTCTTCTTCTTCTTCTTCTTATTATTATTATTATTATTATTATTATTATTATTATTATTCACTCCATTAGAGTTTATCACACCTGTCTTAGCCGATGGTTCACTGGAGGCTGAATGATAGCAAGTCTCCTCAGGTCTCCAGTATTCTAGCCGATCTCAATAGTGTTGTAGTCTCTGTGGTCTTGATTCTTCCTCTGATTTCCAGTTCCTTCAGACCTTTTCCAGACTCTTGGGCATCGTTACAAAGGCACCAATTACAATTGTCACAACCTTCATTTCAGTGTTCCACAGTTTTCTTAGACCTCTGGCAAGGTCCAAGTGTTTGTTTATCTTTTCGCTTTCTTTCACTTTCACTCGGTAATCGGCCGGGACGCAAAATCTACGAGATGATAAGTTCTCTTTTTTCTTGTTAATCAACACTACGTCTGGTCTCCTGGCCGGGATTAGGTGATCCGTATGTACCTCGAAGTCCCAGAGAATTTTCATTCTCAAGGACAGATCCAGGTTTGTGCATATAGCATTTGAATGGTGAAAATTGAATTTCTTGCACAATTCAGAGTAAATCACTTTTCCCAACCACTCGAGGCAAGTCTTGTACTCGCTTTGTGCAAGTTTACGTCATTCTTTTAATTATTGTTATTATTAGTATTATTATTTTTAACTCCTTTTGAGTTTTTCACATCAGTGTTAGCTGATGGTATTTCACTGAAGTCGGAGTGACAACAAGTCTCCTCAGGTCTCCAGGACTCTACTGTGTATTGTATAGTATGGTCAAAATTTAGTTTCTTGCATAATTCTCAGTAGACCACATCTTGTGATCAGTCATGCCTAGCCTTGTGCTCCCTTTGTGTGATTTTGAGGGATTCACTTATTGCATGATTAACCGTTTAGTGCCTATCTCTACATAAACAAAACTTTCTATTCTGTTGCATCTTATCTATTTTTGCTTTAATATAATTTGTTCTTATGGCATTGTTTCGTGCTGTAATTATGAGAGATTTGGTTTCTCTATTGAGGCTTTCCCATCTACCCTTTCTTAGCAATGTCCAAGACTTCTCATATCCTTATCTCCAATTTGACGTTTGAAGTATCCATGTGTTGGAATTTTTGGTATATAAGGCATGAGGCAAATGGTCACCTCTACTTATAGACTCGCCGACTACCATGTTACCAGCCGTCTTATCCAATCACTGGCAGTGCTGCTGCTGTTGGTGTATTTATACTAGCCGATTCTAATCTTAGCTCATTCACACTTGGATCATCTAGGACGTCGGACCTAAAGGATACTATCCCACAAGGACTTATTGATTTACTTACTTGTTTACTTTAAGTTCTTTTACAACTGGAACCAAGGATGGCGGCCAGTTATTCAACACCATGAAACTGTTCTTCCCATCTCTGTTTTCTAGTTATAGTTGTCTTTCTATTTGTTCATATGTTGCAATTGCATTTACTGGCTACTCTAATTAGTCAACATTTGTATTTCATTGAAACAGACGATAAGTGCTATCGTTTCCTATATTTCACCTTTTTCTCTATATCTACTTTCCTTTTCTCTGTGAATGTCGCACGTTTTATTTCTTCCCATACTCTCAAAACAATTACAATTATATATTCCATTATCTATTTAAGGGGGTGACAGGGCATGATATAGAAACACGTATTCATATCCCATGAATCAAAACGGAATAGTCCCTTATTTACCTGAGGTGATTACAGGGTGTGAAACGCGTATCTATGTACTAATGTATTAATATATAGATCATTATTTTATTATAATTGAGATTCGGTTTCTGTCTGTAACCAAAACTACGTCACTGCTTGCGTAACAATATCCTCAGTAATTGCGTAAGTTTATCAATGATTACCTAATTTATAGTCAAAATGATTAGTACATAGAATAAAGTACAACCCCGTATTATATATACTCAGAAATTAATTATGCAATATTAAACGGTATACATTGTTTGTTAATATATATTTAAATTTATCTAACGTATAGAGTTTTACAAGCAATAGTCACATTAATGTTATACGGTGAAAAAAAGTTATGTTTTGATTATCGTCTGTCGTAAAACTAAATGAATATTTTTTTCCATTTGACGCCCCCCAAAAGAAAAATTTTAAACATTTGAATTAATTTGAATTTAACTGTTAGAAACTTGATTTCATCAGAAAGAAATAATTTATTTGAATTTCGATAGCAGAACATTTTTTTAGCTATATTATTTAAAAAAATATTTCAAAGAACTGTCATTTTTTTTTTAAGAACGAGCGTGGCAAAAATTAATTTTTCACCGCCCAGAGGGTGGTTTCTTTTGCTAGTTATTATTATTATTATTATTATTATTATTATTATTATTATTATTATTATTATTTACGCTTCAATTATTGTATTTTTCATTGTATTTCATTGTAACTACCTTCTCTAACCATCCCCTTTTCTTAGGGCTTGCATATTAATTATTTTATTTATTGCAATTCCTTTTGGTCCAAATAATTTCGCTTATTTCTTTAGCTTTTCTTGGGGAAAACTTGTTTATCTCACATATGATGTTTCCAACTGCCAGCAAAGAACACTATCGACAACTGAAGCAGATGACAGTCTCTTCAGTTTTTTCTAATATTAAACAAACCCTGCTGTTTGGAAACTCGTCTTATTCCTTTTTTAAATCAGTTGTACGTTTGTGAGATCAACAACAAGATCTCGTGAGGCAACATCTCGTAAATTACCTGTAGAGGAACAGAAGGGGATGCTGTGTTAAGCCAAATAAAATTGTAAAATATGCTTGATTATATAGCATATGATGATGCCATTAGTTTCCCCAGGGTGGATGTTGAGAATAAGGCATTACAGTATCTGTTTTTCTTGTTGCAGTAATGGTATTTGGAAAGATGTTAGCTTGTGCCTTCGGTGTGAAAAACAACAGCGTAGTTGTTAAGTGCGTTTAAGGATAAGTCAGAAACCGACGTAATATAAGATGCGTTATATATATATATATATATATATATAATATATATATATATATATATATATATAATGATATGATATATATACATATATATATCATATTATATATATATGTATATATATATATATATATATATAATGTGATATATATATGTGATATATATATATATTATATATATATATATATATATATATATATATATTAAATTTGTTCATGTCTATCACATTATGTTCATATCTATGTCTATCTAACTTCGATTGTTTAAGCTTATTGTCAAATCATGTTGAAGCACCAGTTCCCGCTAGATCACCGAATTTAAGCAGCAACGAGCCTGTTCAAAACTTAGATGGGTGAAACATTAAGCTAACAGCAGGTACCGTAAGAAACCGAATATCAACATGACTTGATTCAGCATTAAATTATCCGAAAGGGGTTGATATGCCGTAAAACATATCAACCAAACCAGGCCATCAGATTGTTATCTATCTATCTATCTATCTATCTATCTATCTATCAAATCCTATCATTTTCTTTTCCTTTACATATCTTTCTATATTTCAATCTATTTCAGGTTGCTAATCTTTATCTATCTATCTATCTATCTATCTACCTATTTATCTCTCTATTACATTCTGTTCGTATCTATCTATCTAAATCAGATTGTATACCTTTTCTAAGGGTATTAGTACCATGTGAAATGCAAACGGCCTTGTCCAGGTTTTGTACTCGCTTCAATGGGTCCATTTCCCATGATGAAAACCACTACATCACGGGTTCCTAATATAAGTGAAAGATTAAATGAGTTTAAAAAATTTGTTAAAAAGACTTGAGTTAAAATAAAACCCTAAATACCCAATATGAATGAATAGAAAAAAAAACCCTCTTCGGCATAAAATATCTAAACAAGAGTTTACATGCCGTAAAACCCAACCACTCAATCAACCAAAATTAATGAGGTGAACAATTGCAATGATATTAAAGGCGTCAGTTTTGAAAAAGTAGACTAAACTTGGCTGACATGTATAAGCTGAATTATATTATGTCCAATTATGTAGCGTGGTCACAGCACCATAAAGGCTCAAGTCGTCTAGTAGTAGGAGGGTTAGCTAGTGGCTCACATACAAGCACAACATTCACATAGACAGTGGATTCCCCCTAAAAAAACAACATACGAAAGAATAGTGGGTTGCAGAGTCAACAAGAGATTGTTTCTTTCCCGCTCAGTTCGTGTTTTTTTTTTCAGAGGCAGAGTAAGGTAGAACTTTTCTATCATAAATTCCATTCATTACCGTTATCTCGCGACTCAAGGTTAGCCAAAACGCACCCCAGCGGTACCCAGAAAACAACGTCCGTCTCCTCGTGAGACCCCAGCGAAAAAGTGAGAATTTCCTTTACTTCCGTTTGTGGTCTCAGGGTGTGGGAAGGGACACAACCGTTTCCACACTTCTGCAGAAAATTTGGGACTTCCGTTTTTTAAAAATCTAGTTTAGGGGTCATTGATCGGTGACTTGCTGACATCCATTCAGTGCTCAGAATCTAAAAAACCTTTTATTTTGTTCTTATTTCTTTTCTTTTTTCTTTCTCTTTACTCGGACATTTGATTACTGTTTTCTTTTCAATTTAAATTTTATATAGACCGTTTTAATTACACTACATATTATTCCAAAGAGGAAAAACACCGTCCTTTCGGCTGAGGTTTAAGAATACGCCGAATACACCTCTGCAGAGGAGTAAGACACCCCACTAACTGAGCTACCTTTGGCCTTGGGTGGCGACCTTTGATGCTTAAGGATGGAGACCTCGTGACTGAGCAGTCCATATGAAACCACTTTGGTCCTTACTTAAGCTAGAAAAACAGTCGGAGAGCCCCCCTCGATAAATTGGCTGGTCTCATCAAACCCTAACATTTATATAATTGACCCATTTCTATTACCGTTATGGCAAAGGCGGTGCCTGAGGATCTTAGTGTCCTGGGTATGACGTTAAGCTGCATCTAATCGTGAAGTTACAATTTTGGAGCATTAGAGTGTGTGGGGTAACTCAGGTCCACTCTGATCCGGAGTGGTAGTACCTTCAACGGTCCCATCTATGTGTTAAATATAAAAATGAGTTTGAAAAAAAGTGTTTAAAATTTAATTTGAAAGTAATTTAATGCCCACCAAGAATGAATAAAACAAAACGTCTTCAGCATAAAATAACCCAACAAGACTTGACATGCCGTAAAACCAACCGGCCAACCAACCAACCAACTAACAAGCGAACAAACTGTTCCTTATTATTGACATTGATTTGTATATGAAGTTAAGTAAGTATACACAGAATAATTGAAACTGCATTGTTACAAAATAAATTTATTTACGGGATTTTTATTTGGAAAATTTTCTGCATTGAACATTATGTGTTCTCTGTGAACTTTTGCAAAAGCAGATTTTTTCTCAAACATTTTTTTAGTTTCATTTCAATAAGTTCGGTTTTAGTTTTTGACCTCACCTTTTTATGACGAATATCTTTCTCTTTTTGTTTTTTTGTATTATGTGTTGAGAAATTTTTCACGAATATTCGGATCAAAAGATTACTTTTAAGATAGAAAAAAAATGAATTTTGCAAAATTTAAGATGTTAATCAAATGACTTGATATGTAGATACTTTATCGATAC
>CM042154.1:103534661-103544661 GCA_023376005.1 Doryteuthis pealeii
AAGTGTGAAATCGCTAGAGGGGAATGACGTCAAATGATCAGTGATGTATATAAGTAATAATTTAAGTTACTCGGTTATTTTATTTCAAACGATGAGAAACGGTATCTACTTGAGCTGTTTCACACACACACACACACACACACACACAACACACACACATATATATATATATATATATATATATATATATATATATATACTCTCAACCGCTCCACTCGTACAGAATGAAACAGAATTTAAGCAGAGTTTAACAGGGTTGAATTCAGAGTCTTCCTTCTCCAAGACTTTGTCCATGTTAAGGTTAAAGGGCTCTCTCTGTCCTACTATTTAATAATAGCTGGCTTGTCCTGGGATTGGCGTTAAACTGAATCTAATGGCGATGTTCAAATTCTGAAGCTATGAGGAGTGTGGATTACACCTTCATTGTTATTAATCCCATGTCCACCCTGACCCGGAGTGGATGTACCTTTATATGGGTTCAGCAGATCAAAGTTTGAAAAATATGTTTAAAAATGAGTTTTAAAAATTGAATGCCTAACAAGAATTATTAAAAGAAAATCCTCATCGACATAAAATTATCCAAGGGTTGAAATGGTATAAATTTCATCCCACTAAGAGCTAGAAGAAGAATAAATGGCCATTTACCTTTCCCAACACAGGGCGTCCTATTACGGTGTAATGGTTAACAAGCTAGTTTTGTAGATACATTGCTAGAGATTAGCGAGGTCGGTCCTAATTAACGGCCCAATTCTTGCAAACTTATAGGCGAATGGTTTGGGTAAATACCTATATGCGTACAGCCAATAGAAGACAGCGAGAGAAGTACCGACTTAGAGCCGAGCAAAAGCTTCTTAAGAAGCGGCTTAAAGAAATATCAGAGGACCGAGTGTTGGTGTGAAAACAATTATCAGAAGTGAAGGGAAGAATTATTGCCATTTCCCGAGCGGAAAACGCGAGGAAGCGGTGACAAAAGAAAAGAAAAGCTAGGCGCGATTTTGGAAAAAATCCATTTACATTCACCAAAAAAATATTCGAAGGAGAAAAAATGAAGTTCTCAACGTCCCGAAGGAGGACTTGGAAGCGCATCTTCGGGAAAAGTACACTGAACCACTCACCAACATTCCTCTGGGTCATCTTAATGAACTAAACCATCCACATCCCTCGGAAGAAAAATTTCACAATTCACCTCTGATTGTGAAATAAGAGACTTTCTTAAAAGAATAATTAAATTTATCCTGAACAATGCGTATGTTGATACATCAATACAGAAAGCTGGAATTCCCGGCTTTCCAGGTTGTATTGAACATACCACTATGTTGTGGGACGCAATAAAAACGGCCAAAAATGATGAGTCAGTCGAACTTCACGTCATTTGGCTTGACTTAGAAAATGCGTATGGTTCAGTAAGAAAGCAATGGAGTTCTTTTAGATTCCAGAAGACATTAGAAATCTCATTTCAGCGTATTCTAAATGTACATATATGAGATTTTCTAATAATAAATATTCAACTAACCGGCAAAAATTGAATATTGGGATTATGATGAGATGCGTTATCTCTTCATTAGTTTTCGTACTGCTTAATGCTGAAGACAACACCCATAAGAAAACCCTCCCATTTATGAAGGCTTTCATGGATGATATAACCCTCGTCACAGAATCCGTATCCCATATGAAACAACTTATGATTCGCCTACAGGAGCTTTTCAAATGGGCTGCGATGAAGATAAAGCCTTCTAAATGCCGCAGTCTTTCCATAGTGAAAGGTATCTACAAAGAAGTCAGGTTTTTCGTCGATGGGAATGAAATCCCCACAATCCGCGAAAAAAGTGTTAAGAGCCTCGGTGGCTGCTATTCCCCACCAATTACTGATCGACATCGTTGGCAGGACATTATGAAACAACTAAAGGATGGCCCATGCTCCATTGATAAATGTGATCTCATAAATAAAGACAAAGTAGGGTGCATTTATTTTGGATTAATTCCTAAATTATCATGGCCCATGCAAATATATGAGGTATCACTGACAATGGTTGAAAAATGGAACGCTTAATCAGTAATTATGTAAAGAAATGGTTAATGGTACCTAATTCCTTAACAAATGTGGCACTATACAGACCATCAACGAACCTAAAACTTCCGATGCTGTCACTTGTTGAGAAATTCAAATTAGGTAAAGCGCGACTTTTCCAAAGGCTGTGTGACTCTCGCGACCCACTGGTGAAGAACGCCCAGCCTTCCGTAATAACTGGTTGAAAATGGAAGGCACAACAAGCCGTAGAAATCGCAAAATCATCCCTCAAGATGAAAGAAATAATTGGAACTGTGGCAAATGGAAGATCAGGACTAGGTCCTCATCCACGGCGTTGGTGGTCTAAAGAATCCACGTTAAATAAAAGGATTATGATTTCGGAGGAAATTCACAAACTTGAGGAAGTCAAGCGTATTGCTACAGCTGTGGGACAAAGTAAACAGGGCGCATGGACCAGGTGGGAGAGTGCAAAAGAGAGAGAGCTGTAACATGGAGCGACATCAGGCATATGAAGCCTAAAAAATTATGTTTCCTGATAAAGGCAGTCTACGACATCACCAACACCAGTCAATCTTCACGTTAGCTACGTCAGACCTATGCAAAGCATGTGGGAAAACTGCTAGCCTGAAACATATTCTCACGGGATGCGAGTATGCTCTAAGAAGCTACACGTGGAGACACAATGAACTCCTCGAGATTGTTGCGGAGGCGTCGAATATATGTTGTGAGACTGCAAATAAAACTGTTAATAACATCAGCAAAGCAGTACATTTTGTTAAAGAAGGAAACATTTCGAAATTTTCGCGTAAAAATAGGCACGTGTCGTCACTATTTGATGGCTCCACAGGCTGGCGCATTGCGTGCGACTTGGAACATCAACTCGTTTTTCAAACTGAAATAACGATAACGGCCCAGCGTCCTGATATTGTCATTTGGTCTGTTAATCATAGAAAAAAGAAAAAAGCCCTGACCGTAGACCCTGACACGAATACAGTGGCAAAGCCCACTACAGACACCACACCAAAAAATTCCAAAACTACCCAACCCCCTACACCTTCATCCCAGCCCTGTGATTTGCATACACAAAGTCCCGAAAAAACTCTCCCTCAACACAAGAAAACAGTAGCAGAAGGATCTCCATCGCGATCAACATCGAGATCGATTTCCCCTGATAGACAATCCCATCCACGGAGCAGGAAACGGGACCTGTTTCCAGAAAACCTATGCCGAGTGGGGCTCGATCGGGTAGACAAATACCTGACATTACAACAAAAAAGAGCGTGGGCCCCACTCGTGCAACAGGACTCCGTGGATGGCAAATCAACCAGCAACCCACTGAACTTTAGGGATGCACCCTTAGTTACTACTTTCATCCGGGAAGCCAGTGGCCATGCACTTGGTGTGTGGCGCACAATTGAGGCGGCAGAAAAGGCCTTTCCGGGCATGAAAATAGTTAACAGGGTGCATCCCAACTTCAAAAACATTAAGCCAAAATGTAAGGGAAGGGTCCCATTTTTATGCACCCTTCATTTTACAGGGCTTTAAAAATCAAGTATCCCCAGGATGTCGGCGGTATTGCCAGAACGGATACCGTTACCAAGGAATTGGGTAAGGGGAATCTTGGACAAACCGTCGGCGTCCTCACCCGAGAAGACTTCCTGCCTGTGTGGACACTGAATAAGGTAAGCACCAATGACTCTTCTTCTTGCTAGTATAAATGGGAGGGGTTTGAGGGACCCTTCAAGCGCTAGTCGTTTGAGGGAAGAACTCAAGTCTCTTCGTGTGGATGTTGGCGCGGTTTAGGAGACACATTTCGTTTCAAGCGCGGATGGCCGGGTGCTGGGTGGTAATCATTTATATGAGGTCTATTCAGCATTCGGTGATTCAGGCAGTCGGGGTGTGTCCCTGCTAGTTAAAAGCAGTCTGGGGGCGGTGACTGACGTTGTTTATGCTGGCGCAAGTGGCAGGCTGATTGTGGCCGATATTGCCGTATCAAGCAATAAATTCCGGGTAATCGCGCTTTATGCGCCTAATAGCGCTGTGGAGAGGAAATCCTTTTTTCGGCAGTTTGGGCAGTACATGGCGTATCTTGGACGTTTAGTCTTAATGGGAGATTGGAATGCGATCCTCGATCCAAATTAGACCGGACGGGACGGGGAGCTAGCGGGTTGGCGAGGTGTGACAGCGTCCTGTACGATCTAATGGCCGAGTTCGATCTGGTCGACCGGTTTCGGGAATCACATCCAGGGCGGGAGATGTGGACATGGACGAATAGCTCGCCCTCTGCTCCAATTAAATCATATTTGGACAGAGTGTTAGTTAGAAGAGCCGATGTTGACTTTTTAGATTGTCCTGTGTTCCACCTATATGCGAAGAGTGACCATAAATTGCTTACTGTCACTCTTCGCTTAAGCGATAGGCCTAGGCTGGTCTCTTACTGGAAGTTAAATACCTCAGTGCTGGGGGTATGTGACTACCGTGAGAGGCTGGTTTTACTCATGAAGCGGGCGTTAGTGGGGGCGGTTATTGGGAATAGATGGTGGGCTGACCTTAAGTTTAGAATTAGGGACTTCACTATCAAATATTGCCAACGGCTTGCCCTAGATAAGGCAGCGAAAGGAAGGCCATAGAAGATAAAATTTCCCGGGCGGTGGATGGGGGGATCTCCTAGCCTTAGGTCTAGCCAGAGGGGACCTTGAGCGTGAGGCTAGCGAACGCTATCAAGGTTGTATAGTTAGATCTAGGCTAGACAGAGTGTCCAACGAAGCCGTGAAATTGGACGCAGGATTGCGTCAGGAAGAGTTCAGAAGGTTCCCGGAACGATACATCGACATGGTTGTAACCCCGGACGGGCACAGCCTTCGTGCAGGTCGTAAGATGCAGGAAGCCTTCCGTGCGCATTTCCAGGAACGATTTACCCGGTTGCCGAACCTCCCGGTGCAGGAGTTCCACAACTATTTAGCCGACTTACCCCACCTTAGGGAGGCGAAAGCGGCTAGTTGTGAGGGGAGGATTACAGACTCTGAAGTCCGTAATGCGTTGAAGCAGGTCGGCCTCAACAAAGCTCCAGGACTGGACGGTTTACCCTACGAATTGTACTTCTAGGTTGTCGCACATTTTTGTCCCTATTCTGACGGATGTGTTCAACAATTGGTTTGCCTTGGGAGCAATCCCAAAACGCATTACCAAGGGCGTGATCACATTGCTGAAGAAAGGTGGCAGGAATGTTTGGGAGGGCTTAGATGATTACAGGCCCATAACTCTGCTAAACACAGAGTTAAAGATTTTTGGCCCGGGTCTTAGCGAACCGTTTGCGGAATGTTGTCGGTGATCTGATCGGACTAGAACAGAACTACACTGTGAAAGGAAGATCGATCCAAAACAATTTGCATTTGGTTCGCATGATCCTAGAGGGGATAAAAGTCGACAAATGTGCCGCGCTGATCAATTTAGATCAGTCCAAGGCATTCGACAGGGTGGACCACCGATTCCTGGAGACTGTTTTGGAGACCACCGGATTCAAACCGGAGTTCCGCAAATGGATCAAGATGCTGTACCAATCTCCTACGGCAGTGGTACAAGTAAATGGGAAGCGCTCGGCTGTCTTTCCGATTGAGCGATCTGTGCGACAGGGTTGCCCCCTGTTTCTTCTTCTTTATGTCCTCGCTTTGGAGCCCTTGCTCCGTAGGCTTAGAGACGGGGCGGCATGTCCGGTCCTACGCGGAATTGTTGTCCCTGACCCCGTGAAAGCCAAGGTATCCGCGTACGCCGATGATATCACCGTGTTCGTGTCATGCGTTTCGGACATAGAAGCGGTGAAGAAGGCGCTTGCAAGGTACGAACGAATCACTGGGGCAAAGATCAATTTAGAAAAGAGCGAAGGTCTGCGGTTGGGAGCCTGGGCAGGATCCGATACTCTGCCCGGTCCCTTCCGCTGGAGTGACGGTCCCATCAAAATCCTCGGCGTGTGGTTTGGGCCTGATCTCCAAGTCGAAAAATTGGTCGGAAGTACAGTCAAAGGTGGAAGCTCGGATCCGAAAATGGTTTCCAAGGAGGTTGTCCTTAAAGGGCAGGGCGGAGGTTTGTGCTACCTACATCTTCCCCCTGATCCTTTACCGATTGTCAGTACTTCCCCTGCCGCGGCTCGGTTATTGGCGTTAGAACGGGCCCTTTTCCGCTTTTTGTGGAGAGGGCGCCGGTCAATGGTACGCAGGCAGGTTTGTTTCCAGCGGCCTTGTAATGGAGGTTTGGGGATGCCGAACTTGGCAGCTCATCGAGACGCTGAGAGGCTGGCATTTCTGAATCGATCGTTGCAAACCGAAACCGCTTGGTCGTGGCGAATCCGGGACATCTTCCCGGACTGGCAGCTACGGCTCAATAAAATTCGACGGAAAGAGCGGTTTCTGTTCGAGTGTCGTGAAGCCCTTCGAAGACTACCTGAGTCTAGTGACGTCTCATGGCCTCGGAGGGTACTGTATCGGGCATTAGTGCAGGGGTCCGTCTCGGATCCGCTCGTGGAGCGGCACGACTCGTCGTTTGAGGAGGTCCGCTCACAGTGGAATTGGGCGCCAGGTGCTGGGTTCATGAACAACTCCGAGTTCTCCCTCACCATGCGACTAGCTCGGAATGCGTTGCCGCTCGCAAGCGTACAATACAAAGCGCACGCTGCTGATTTTCCATCTTGCACCCGTTGCAACAGTGGCTTAGAAGAAGCGGCTGAGCACGCCTTCTACCACTGTAAGGGGGTACGTTCGTTTTGGGAGTAAGTGAACGAGGTTACGGCCCGTATCGCACCCAATCAGTGGGTGCCGCTCGACGTTGGTTACGTCGTGGACAATGTCAGTCTGCCGTTCGCCGGAGAAAAACGAAAGGTGTTTTTCGCTATACTAGCCGTAGCTAGAATGGTGATATGGTCGACGCGAAACAAGGGATTGCATGAGGACGGGGAATTTTCCTGTCAGAATCTGATCTGTTATTTTAAGCATCAGCTTAAGGTAAGGATTAGGTGCGATAGGAGGATGCTCGAACCCATGACATTCAACGAAAGGTGGATAAATGCCGCAAGCTTGTGTGTGAGAACGAGGGCAGGAGTAGAGACATTGTTGCCTGCCCATCATGGCCAGCACTGACGGGGATCCTGTCTCGGGACCCCATCTCTTAGATAGACAAACAAAGTCTGTAAAATAAACAAAAGAAAAAACAAGAAGCCAAAACTGCATACACCATAGATCCTTTTAGTTAGGAGGCTGAATGATCATCAACCCCAGTTTTTTCTTATAGGACATATCCAGGACCCCAATCCCAAGTTTTTTATAAAAACCACCGAGTCACGCTAATATTTTCCCTGGAAAGTCAATTTTTCTAGTAACCCAACCCGCCTGGCCTACAGAATCCCAATTTTTACCGACCACCCACTAAGGACACCCACTCCCATATTAGAGGCACTGACCGGCTTGCTTTCAAACAACAAAGTGCGGAAGACAGTCGGCGGGCCTACACAATAGCTGAGGGAAAGGGGGAAACCAAAATGACCCACAATTTTTGTTTTGTTTACATGTGTTTTTCAGTTTCTTGGGGTTTTTATTTTCAATTTTTTCCCACCCCCTCCATCGCCAATCGTCATTATTGGGACATTTTTAAGTAGGATACATGCATATAGCGAATGAGGTATTTTGGTGAAAAGGAGCTGCGCAAGGAGAGAATGCAAGAATTTTATTTTTATTTTTGAATGAATCGGTCGGCGAGTGAGCCTAGCTAGATAGATCCGTGTATGACCAGTTTTATCACCCCTCCCCCAAAACCAAATTTCCGGCTACATGCCGAGTTGTGTGCACATACGTTGTATCTCATTTCCAAATAAAGAAAAAGTTTATTTGGAGTGAGTGCACGTATGTGCTCACTTCAAATAATCTGTTAATCATAGAGCGTTTTTTGTCTAAACTTGGACTTTTTCCACCAGACAAGAGGAAATACACAAAAAAGATCCAGTAGAAAGCTCTAACCGCATCAGCGTGGATATGGCAATCCTACATTGTGACATCCAACCGACAAAGTCTGATGGTATTGTGAGATAGTGCTGGGGCGCTCTGGGTTAGTGGTAATGATGCTTCGGCCACGAGACCATGCCTGAACAGAGAGATCATCTGATAAAGGCTTTGTTGGTTGCAATAATACTGTGAAAATAGCAGTCATAGTATGAAGATTATTAGCCTTCCTAGAGTTTTGTTATGTGAAATGCAACTAGCCTAGTCCAGGATTTAAACTCACCAGATCGTGTCCATTTCATACGCCCATAACCATTGCACACGAGCGCCCCCACGAGGTGTTTCATATACGAAAGAAAACATTAATTTTTGAAAATTGAATATACGACAATATTAAGCAAGATAATTTTGTTTTTCTTAAACATCACTGTAAATTTGATTCTGATCAGATACCACAAACTTAACTGCATATGCCAAATAAAGCTCAACTTAGACACGTACCCCATATATATATATATATATATATATATATATATATATATATACGCGGTACATCAGAAAAAGTTTCAGGACTAGTTTCATAAAAAAAGTTCATATCCAAACTATAAACTACCAACTATCCCCTTCAAATAATCCCCCTGGAGTCTAATGCACCTTCCCATCCTTCTCTGTCATGCTTGCATGCACTCCTGGAAGGATTCATCCAGGATTCTCCGTAGCTCTGCCGTCACGGCCTTTTTGATTTCATGCACATCCTCAAAACGGGATACTTGAGCTTGGGGAAGAGGAAAAAATCACATGGAGCCAGATCAGGCGATTAGGGAGGTTGCTCCAGCACAGTGATGTTCTTCTATGCTAGGAACTCTCAGATACTCAGGACAGGTGCGTTGTCATGGTGAAGCACCCACGAGTTGTCCTGCCACATCTCTCGTCTCTTCTCGCGCACTGTACGAATCAAACACCACAGTATGTCTTTGTAGACATGCTGGTTGATTGTCTGGCCTTTTGGCAAGAACTCACAGTGGATGATGTCCTTCACATCGAAGAATGCGATCAAGCTGGAATTTGTCTGACATACCTTGTATATATATATATATATATATATATATATATAGATCACAGTCAGAATATTTTCTGGAGTTTTTTAGGTCATTTTTAGGTCTTTCAGGGTGATTTTCTTTTAATCTATGAACCAGTAAAGATCTTCTATCCAAAACAGCATCATTCGTATATAATGTGCACAAAAATCTCTAATGTAGCAATTAAAGATCCCCGTTTTAACATCAAACATGTAAATAAAAACAATGATTATTCACATTCGATATTGCGCACAAAAAATCTCTTAAGAAACAACTACATAAAAAATATGATATGAACGTATAATAAAGTAGATTCTCTAACCTCTAGGCATAAAATATCATAGATGGGTTGACGTGCCGTTAAAATCATTCGAACCAAGAAAATAAGGCCGAGATTATGTTTCACTTGATTCATGGACATAGCATTTGAATAATGTATTTTATAATAATAAAAAGTAAAGTTGATCTATAAAAAAGTAATTATTTTTATAGTACTTTTTCACATGAATACATAAGCCAATAATATTTGTATTCATTATTTTTTCACTCTCGAGAACCAGTTGTCAAAAATGTTTTCTACAGCGTTTAACTCTACAGTATTTGTCTATATTTCTAAGATTAATCGTTGTTATCATTACTGGCAAAAAAATTAAGAAAAAAAACCCTCCAGGCGCTGTAAAAATTAATTTTTGAAAGATATTGCCTAAGGGGGGGGGGCTGTTAAAAATTCAATTCCATTCAATTCTATTCCTAAGAAATAGAACTAAGTTTCAATTTCAAATTATTTTATTTTATTTTTTACCCCTTTAACAAATATGGTGATTTTACTTACTCAGTTCTGTTTCCCTGAAATAAAATTTTGCGTGCATCTATCAATTATTAATTAAAATTATCATTTTGAATGTTTT
>CM042154.1:103554661-103582161 GCA_023376005.1 Doryteuthis pealeii
GTAATATATGGACAAACAGGAAAACAACGAAAACTAGAAAACAAAGATGGGAAGAAAAACAATTATATGGGCAATTCAAACGAATAGGAGAGGTTGCACATAAAAACACTTGAACATGGTTAAGAAGAGGAAACCTCAAGAGAGAAACTAAATCACCAATTAATGCTGCACGAAAATAATGCCATAAGAACCAATCATATCAAAGCAAAAATAGATAAGACACAACAAAACAGTAAATGTAAACTGTACGGTAATAGAGATGACACTGTAAACCATGTATTAAGTGAATGTAGCAAACTAGCACAAAGAGAATACAAAGCTAGGCACAACTGGTTCGAGAAGGTGATCCACTGGGAATTATGCCAAAAATTAAATTTTGACCATACAACAAAACGGTATATGCATAAACCAGAATCTGTTCTTCTGAATGAAACCCATAACATTCTCTGGGACTTTGAGATAAAGACAGATCACACTATCCTAGCCAGAAGACCAGACCTAGTGTCGATTAATAAAAATAGATAACGTGTCAACTGGTGGACTTTGCGGTTCTAGCATATCACAGGGTGAAGCTGAAGGAAAATGAAAAGATGGATAAATACCTAGACCTTGCCAGAGAATTGAAAAAGCTGTGGAATATGACAGTGAAAGTGATACCAATTGTAGTTGGTGCACTTGGAACGGTCCCAATAAACTTGGAAAAAAGACTGGAGGATCTGGAAATCAGAGGAAGAACTGAGAGAAGTGTCCTGGAGAGAGGACACTTGTTCACACTCAGCCTCCAGTGAAATACATCAGCTAACGCTGATGTGAAAAACTCAAAAGGAGTGAAAATAATAATAATAATAATAATAATAATAAAGCTAAAGCTAACACTGATGTGAAAACTCAAATAATAGAACTTGTCAACTGGTGGATTTTGCAGTGCCAGCGGATCACAGGGTGAAGTTAAAGGAAAATGAAAAAATTGACAAATATCTGGACCTTGCCAGAGAACTGAAAAAGTTATGGAATATGAAAGTGAAAGTTATACCAATTGCAGTTGGTGCACTTGGAACAGTCCCAAAAGGATTAGAAAAGGGTTTGGAAAGTTTGGATATCAGAGGAAGGATTGAAACCATTTAGAACACTGCACTGCTGCAATCTGCCAGAATACTCAGAAGAGTCCTGGAGACCTGAGGAGACTTGCTGTTACTCAGACTCCAGTGAAAGACCATCAGCTAACACTGATGTGAAAACTCAAAAGGAGTTAATAATAATAATAATAAACTAGAAAACAGAAATAGGAAGAAAAACAACTATATGGGTACTTCAAGCGACTAACTGTAGAGATATCACACCAGAAGAAATGGACATGGCTAAGAAGAGGAAACCTCAAGAGAGAAACTGAATCTCTTATAATCGCAGCACAAGGCAATGGCATAAGAACAAATTATATAAAACCAAAAATAGATTAAATACAACAGAATAGAAATTGTAGAATGTGCGGGGTAAAAGATGAAATGGCCAATCACATAATAAGCATAATGAGAGAGAGAGAGAGAGAGAGAGAGAGAGAGAGAGAGAGAGAGAGAGAGAGAGAGAGAGAGAGAGAGAGAGAGAGAGAGAAGACTAATATATACAGTGAGATGAATATGTCTGTAGTATATGAACAAATGAAGGCCGAAATATACATACATACATAAGGAAATTAAACGAGCAGATAGATATAAACAGACTGTAATATATATATATATATATATATATATATATATATATATATATATATATATATATGAAGGAAGGGTGGATGGGTTTAGGATCCGACGATATGCTGTAGATAGAAGGAAAGTGGTCAAGAAATGAACAACTCAAAACAAGTCACAGGGTGATACGTTTCGTCTGTATTCACAGACGTTCTCAGTCATTTGTGACTTTATTAAAGCAAAGCATACGTTTAAATACACGTGGCGGCGGTGGCGCCCGGGAGGTCAAGGGGGTGAGTGTGTAGTGATATGAGATAAGGAGGAGCGGGGAATTTTGGGTAGAATGGGGTCGCTGGGTCAGTTGAGTGGAGGGGGAGAGGATGTTTGTTTGAAGTGCTGGGGCGGTGACAGTGGTTGATGGGTCAATTGGTGTGGGCATATATTAATTTATGTGAGTAAATGTTCATGTGTAGCTAAGTATGTTAGAGGCGAAATGTGAGTAAATTTTCATGTGTGGCTAAGTTATGTTAGAGGCGAAACGTGAGTAAATGTTCATGTGTAGCAGAATTATGTTAGAGGGGGAGTAAATGTTCATGTGTAGCTAAGTTATGTTAGAGGCGGAAGGTAAGTAAATGTTGATGTGTAGCTAAGTTATGTTAGAGGGGAAAGTGAGTCAATGTTCACGTGTAGCCTTAAATTCGCCATAGGAACATACCGAAACCCAACCACTGACACCGTCCTCCGAAACTACAACAACGGAGACCCGGACTTCTCTAAAGGCTTTACCCAAGGAATCATCCTCGCCGCCATCTCCCAACCCAACGAAAAAACACTCCCCAAAAGATACATACAAGCCCTCACACGACTCGCCAAAAACCCACACATCACCATATCCCCCGCTGATAAAAGCGGCGGCGCGGGTCATCATGAAAAAATCGGAATACATAGCAAAAATAGAAGCACAACTAACCGACGACACTATCTACACTCCCACGGATATCACCAAAATCAACAAGGACACCGAAGAATTCAAAAAACAATACAAAAACTCGTCAAAAATAACAAAACGTGGACCTCCCTCATAGAACACCACCCAACCATCCCCACACTTTATGGTCTCCCCAAGACACACAAAGAAAACATCCCGCTACGACCCATCATCTCTGGCATAGGACGCGCCACTCATGAAATAGCCCGCGCCATCTCCAAGATCCTAATCCCTCTATTAGGCACCATCAGTACCGCCCACGTAATAAACTCTGCCGACCTCCTTAAAAGACTCAAAAACACCAACGTCCACAACATGAACTTGAACAGCCTTGATGTAGTCTCCCTATATACAAATATACCTAATAAGAAATGCCTAAATCTCCTCAACACACACTTACGAAAAATCAAATTCAAATCAACCCTACCACCGAAATCTCCAGACACATCACAAACATAACATATTTCAAATTCAACAACAAATACTACCGACAAAAATCCGGATTACCGATGGGCAACCCCCTCAGTGGCGTCCTAGCCTGCCTTTTCCTAGAATTTCTATAATCAGGCCCCTTCAAATACAGGCTACCCGACAACTGCACATACGCTAGATACATAGACGACATATTGATTCTCCTCCCAACAAACACCGAAATAGAACACATCGCCAACAAACTGAATTCCGTAGAACCCTCCATAAAATTCACCTCCGAAAAAGAGTCCAACAACTCCTTACCCTTCCTCGACACCCTACTAATCAAATCGGGAAACAAACTCACCTTCAAAGTCCACCGCAAACCCACCAACAAGAACGACTACATACACTACTACTCCCATCACAACAACAAAATCAAATCTGGCCTCATAATAGGCTTATATCTAAGAGCATTACGCATATGCAGCCCCCAATACTTAGATGAAGAATACAAACACATCGAAAACGCCCTTAAAACCCTAAAATACCCTAAATATTTCATCCTAAACGCCAAGAAAAAAGCACTCGACATACATACGAAAACTAAACCAAAAAACACTTCCACCACCAAGACCTCCCCCAACCATCCCCACACACGCTTAATCCTACACACCCACACTCAAAACATCCCACTTTACAAAAAACTAACGAACCTAGGAATAAAGATCATTCAGACCACCTCCCAAACAATCAAAGACCTCGTCAATTCCTCAACACACATAGACACTCCAAATACCCCAACGCCCCCAGTGCCGGCATCTACACCATCCCCTGCGAAGACTGCAACAAATGTTACATAGGTGAAACCCAACGGGATCTCTCACAACGCCTAAGAGAACACAAAAGATCAATAAGAATACACGACAAACTAAATGCTCTAGTCACACACATGATAGAACACAACCACTCTCTCAACTTCACCCAGGCAAAACTCATCAAATCCATACACAGAAAAAATTTAAGACGACTATGCGAAGCTGCTCTAATACCTCATGTAAAAAATATTAACACCAGAAAAGGCTTCTTCAACCTTGACAGATCATTAGCTCAATCTATAATCCATGAGAACAATCATTCTCTCCATGATAATGGATAACAAATGACAATCAACAAACACTACAATCTCCCACATTTCGCCTCTAACATAATTTTGCTACACATCAACATTTACTCACATTTCGCCTCTAACAATACTTTACTACACATGAACATTTTCTCACAATTCGCCTCTAACATAACTTAGCTACACATGACATTTACTCTCTATTCACTCTAAGATAACTTAGCTACACGTGAACATTGACTCACTTTCCCCTCTAACATAACTTAGCTACACCTCAACATTTACTTACCTTCCGCCTCTAACATAACTTAGCTACACATGAACATTTACTCCCCCTCTAACATAATTCTGCTACACATGAACATTTACTCACATTTCGCCTCTAACATAACTTAGCCACACATGAAAATTTACTCACATTTCGCCTCTAACATACTTAGCTACACATGAACATTTACTCACATAAATTAATATATGCCCACACCAATTGACCCATCAACCACTGTCACCGCCCCAGCACTTCAAACAAACATCCTCTCCCCTCCACTCAACTGACCCAGCGACCCATCCTACCCAAAATTCCCCGCTCCTCCTTATCTCACATCACTACACACTCACCCCCTTGACCTCCCCGGCGCCACCGCCGCCACGTGTATTTAAACGTATGCTTTGCTTTAATAAAGTCACAAATGACTGATGACGTCTGTGAATACAGACGAAACGTATCACCCTGTGACTTGTTTTGAGTTGTTCATTTCTTGACCACTTTCCTTCTATCTACAGCATATATATATATATATATATATATATATATATATATATATATATATATATATATATATATATATATACCGAGAGATAGATTGAAAGTTAGATCTACTGACTGATATATCGATAGATATATATAAATAGAGATAGCTAGATCAATGGACAAACAGAAAGACCGAGAGTTAGTATATAGTTCGACATATAGATTGACAGATAGATAGATGATTTACAGATACACACACACACACACACACACACACAAACATATATATATATATATGTGTGTGTGTGTGTGTATGTATATATGTATACATTCCGAAAGATGATAATTTAATAGATGAATAAATCGATAGAAAGATAGATAGATGGAGTGACAAATAGAGATATTGATAGATAGATGGACTGACGGAGACATAGATAGATGTACGTATGGATGGATATATAGATTGATGGATAGATAGATAAATAGATAGATGAATAGATAGATAGGCAGATAGCAAGACAAACGGACATATATATATATATATACACACACACAAACACAAACACACATATATATATATATTGAGAGAGACATACATACATATAGACAGACAGATAGATAGATAGATAGATAGACACACATGTCTACAGATGATAGATAAACTGAAAGATTGACAGATAGACAGAGAGATAGATGGACTTTATATATATATATATATATATATATATATATTATATATATTATATTTATATATATTTATATATATATATATATATATATATATATATATATATATATATTATACAGAGAGAGAGAGAGAGAGAGAGAGAGAGAGAGAGAGGAGACAGTGGGGGGAGAGCTAGAGAGAGAGATAGATAGATAGATAAATAGATAAAGTGTAACAATACTTTTGTGAAGGACATTCGCGCTTTTATACGCAAACAGCTATGGAAATGAAATATTATCACCATGGTTTGAATTTCTTTTTAAATACTGAACGGTCTTTAAAAAGAATATACTTTGGCTGCCTCTCTTCCGTATTAACCTTGTTTTGTGAATGAACGGACAGTGTTTTTCCAAAGAAAGGAGTGCACAGCGCTGCAAGGAAATTAAATCATGATATCTGCTAAGTTGGGCGCGGAAACATAGCGACAGATAATAAAGTATGTCACATTTTGAATAGGTTGAAGAAAACGAAAGAAATAATGACCTGTGATAAAAATTGAAAATACTGCCATTAATACAAAGAAGCGCAAATTAATAATTCAAAGAGGAATAGAACATTTAGGTTGTGTCGTGATAGAGATGAAACGTTTAACCCCATAATAACCGAATGCAGCAAACTTACACAATAGAAAACAAAAATTAAGCATGAATGGGTGCGAAAGATGATTAACTGGTAATTGTGCAAGAAATTAACATTAGCCCATGCTGAAAAATGGTATATGAGCATATTTTTTCACTTTTGTTTTCTTTATGGAGTTGGGTCTTACGACATTGGGTCAATCCTTGCGTTATTTTAGAACGAAACCGTTTTGTTTTATTTACTGTGTTTGGTGCTCATTTATTTTAAAACTCAATTTTTAAAAAAAACTCATTGATGAGACTGTAAAAGGAACTAACACTCCGGGTCAGAGTGTTCCCGGGATTAGTAACAATGCAGGGATACTCTACACTCCACAGAGCTTCGGAATTGGACATTTAGCACTAGATGCAGTTTAACGTAATAGCTAGGACACTAAGACACTGTCCCACCTCTCTCTTTCATATATAGGTAAAAGGGTTTGGGGTTTGGCCATAAGAGCAATAGGGTCGGTGCCAGGGCTTTACATGACACGCCTATTGACCGGAGGGGACCACTCCGATCGACCGTCTAGCCTAAGAAAGGACCAAAGTGGTGTTTTGCATATCATGAACTCCTCATCCACAAGGATTCCGTCCTCAAGTATAACGAGTCACCACCAACGACCATCAGGTGGTCCCATTTGACTTGGTGTATTCTATGTCCCAGGCGCAACTATGAACGAATTAGATGCCATCCAAGATAATTAAATGCTAAAATTCTCTTGAATTTTGAAATGCAAACTGATCACCCAATGCTGCCCAGATGACCGTATCTATTCATGATAAACAATAAGAAATTAATTTGTCAGCTAATGAATTCGTCGTTCCCACTGATCAGAGAGTTAAAATTAAAATCTTAACCGTCTTACTTGGATAGTTTGTGCGATGGATGGTATGTGGCCGTACAGCTGTAGCATATCCTTAATAATAATATTGTAATTGTAATGACAATGTGAGGCAAAAGATTTGAAGAGATTTGTTGTCACATGTTCGCCCTGAAAACTAATCGGGGAAATATGAATCTGATTGTAATTGACGATTGCAATGGTAAAAGTATGAAAAGCGAACATATTTTAAAGAAGACTTTGATAATAGATAAAATTGTACACAATGACCTTTATTTTTCTTTACTTGTTTTTTTTTTGTTGTTTCTTTTCATTCTTCAGACATCTTCTCTTACATGCATGAATAATGTTGTTCATTGACTAAGAAAGGAACATTGAAAAGAAAAATGAATGCTTCGAGCGTCGAGTCGGAATAGCATACAAACTGAACTACATCTTCACAAAAATAATTAATGAAACAAATAGGCATAAACAAAAAGAAATCTATTTCAGCCTTTTGACAAAAGTGAAAGTGAAAGTAAAGCATTCGCCGCTTTAGAAGAAGAAGAAGAAGAAGAAGAAGAAGAAGAAGAAGAAGAAGAAGAAGAAGAAGAAGAAGAAGAAGAAGAAGAAGAAGAAGAAGAAGAAGAAGAAGAAGAAGAAGAAGAAAAGAAGAAGAAGGCAGAAAAGAGAAAGAAAAGAAGAAGAAGAAGAAGAAGAAGAAGAAGAAGAAGAAGAAGAAGAAGAAGAAGAAAGGCGAGAAAATAATAATAATAATAATAATAATAATAATAATAATAATAAGAAGAAGAAGAAGAAGAAGAAGAAGACAACAACAACAACAACACAACAACAACACAACAAGCGAGGATTGGTGCAAAGAAAAATAAGAAAATGAGAGATTAGAAGAAGAAGAAGAAGAAGAAGAAGAAGAAGAAGAAGAAGAAGAAGAAGAATGAATGAATGAATGAATGAAAAACAAATACGGAAAGAAGAAACTGTTTGCCAGCGAACTGTCGGATGAAATGTGCTTTTAGCTTTGATCCAATCGTCAAAACTTTATTTTTTTCGAGCAATTTTTTGTCTTTTGGCGCGCTTTACAGAGTTACGATACAGAAAAGGGGGTGGGGAGGAGGAATAATTAGAAATAAGCAGAAATGAAATAAAAGAAGCGAGGTAAGTACAAAAGGAGAAAGAATTTCTTTTTAAAGAATAAGATGGAAAATGAACGAAGAAGTTATATAGAGATCAAGCGATTTAAGGCATAAGAAACACAAAAACAAACACAGACACAAGCACAGACACAAGCATAGACACACACATACACACACACACACACACATATATATATATATATATATATATATAATCATCCACAGACACCATGTTTCAATGTTTACGTCTCATCAGTGTAGCTAGACTTAACAGCTATATATATATATATATATATATATATATATTTTTGAAGTGAGAATGACTTAACGGGGAAGACAAAACTTTGAACATTGAGAAAATAAAGCAACCCAATAATTCGGATTATAAATGAATATAAAAATTGCTCAGTTCATTTGTAGACCTGGTTTAGAAAATTGATACAAGCAGAATACATAAAATACAATGCAGAATACAGAATATATATATATATATATATATATATATATATGTGTGTGTGTGTGTGTGTGTGTGTGTGTGTGTGTGTGTGTGAATGTTGTGTGTGTGTGTGTGTGTGTGTGTGTGTGTAGAATATGTAGATACAGTTTAAAGTATTTAGGAAATAAAAATAAACAAAATATTGACCTAAATATCACTCATTCCATTTGCAAAATATTTCCATCACCTTTTAAACGACTCTTTATTCATCCTAATGACCCGATGAAAATGTTATGAAAAGACAAAACGTTTTAAAAGTCGTACTTTACCATCTAAAATACATTTATTATTTTGGAATACTTTGTTCTTATTTCTGTCTTACTCTCTCTCTCTCTCTCTCTCTCTCTCTCTCTCTCTCTCTCTCTCTCTTTCTCTCCTCTCTCTCTCTCTCTTCTCTCTCTCTCTCTATCTATATATATATATATATATATATATATATATATATAAGATGGGTAAAAAAAGTATCGAGATCTTTTTGACACACCTTGTATACTGAAAAAAAACCTTCCATTTATTCCTCATTTTGATCTTGATAAATACAACTTTAAACTTGGTACTTTTTGACACACCTTGTATTTTGAAAAAATTAATGACTGGAATGTAATTTTTTTAGAATACAAGGTGTGTCAAAAAGTACAAATATCTCGATACTTCTTGACACACTTTGTATATACATGTATATATATGCGTGTGTGTGCACGCGCGTATTTATTTATCTATTTATATTTATATATTACGAGTGTTTCAGAAAAATGGATGATTATCTAAATATTTACATATGATTATAATCATTATTAAATTATATATACATATTATTATATATGGTAAGAGGAAGAGGAGAATTAATCAAAAAGAAAATGCATGAAAGAAAGAACAAAATAAAGAAAGAACAAAATAAAGGAAAAAGGGGGGAAAAAGGAAACAAAAGAAAGAAGGAAAGAAAATAAAAAAAGAAAGGGAGGAAAGGAACAATAAGAAACAACCAAAGAAATAAAAAAGATAGAAAATAAAATAAACGAAACAAAGAAATTTAAAAACAAAAGAAGGAAAAAAAAAAAAGAATGAACAATAAGAACAAATGAAAAAAAAGTAATAAAGAGAAAAAGAAAAAAACAAAAAAGAAATATAGAAAGAACAAAAGGAAGAACCAGGAAAAGAAATGACCAAAGAAAGAAACAAACAAACAAACAAACAAAGAAGAATGAATAAATAAAGAAGGAAGCATACAAAAAATAGATATATAAGGAAAGTAAATATGAAAGAAAAGCAAAGAAAGAAAGAACAACACAAAGAAAAAACAAAACAAAGAAAAAACAAAAAGAAAGAGAGAAAGAAAAGAAAGAAGGAACTAAGGTAAGATAAAAGAAAGATGAAGAAAGAACAAAATGACAAAATGAAAGAAAAAATAATAGAAAGAAAAAAAAACAAGGTATGATAAAAGAAATAAAGATGAAAAATTAACAAAGAAAATATCCAAGAATATACAAAAAAGAAAGAAAAGAAAATTTGAAAGAAAGAAATGTAAAAAAAACAAAACAAGAAGAACCCAATGAAAAGAATGTAAGGAAAACAACTAAAGAAAAAAGAAAAAAGACCAGAACAAGTGAAAGAAATAAGAAAAATTACAAAATAACAAAAAATGAAATACTTAATAAGGAGAAAAATGAAAAATGAAATTTAGAAAGAATAAAAGGAATAACGAAGGAAAAATGACCGAAGAAAGAAAGAAAGAAAGAAAGTAAGAAAAAAACATATAATGAAATAAAAAATAGATACATTAAAATAGAAAGATTATTATCTTCTTCTTTTCTTATTGGGTTATTATCTTCTTTCTTTCTTTATTTCTGTGTTTTTTTATCTTTCTTTCTTTCTTTCTTTCTTTCTTCTTTTTTATCTTCTTTCTTTCTTTCTTGGTGTTACCTTCTTTCTTTCTTTCTAGATTTTTATCTTCTTTCTTTCTTTTTTTCCTTCTGGGTTTTACCTTCATGGCTTTTTATCTTTCTTTTGTTTTTCCTTACGCTTTTTTTTTCTTTTTCTCTTTTACTTTCTGCCTTTCGTTTATTCTTACTTTCTTTCCATATTTTTTATCCCTTTCTTTTGTTGTTTCTTCCTTTCTTTCTTTAATTCGTTTTTTTTAATAATTTCTTACATCTGTTATTTTTTACTGAGTTTTATTCTTTCTTTCATTTTTGGTTTCTGTCTATCATAAGTTTCTCTTTTTCATATTCTTTCTTCCTTTCTTCCTTTCTTTCTTTTTTTTTGTAATCTTTTATGCTTTGTTCTTTCTTTTTTCTCGTTATTTTCTGTCATTTCTTTTGGGTTTTTACATTCTTTATTTCTAAAAGATAAAAAATAAAACATAATTAGCTTAAAATAATAAAACTAAGAAAAGAATAGAAAAAAAATGTTGTTATAAATTCTGACAAGTATTTCTTTCTTCTTAATTCTAGTTATTTTTATAGTGATTCCGAGATTGTCGTTTCTTGATATTAGATGTCATAGGGTTCGAACATTATCGATGGACCATTACCAATTGTTATTAATTTTTGCCCAGGCTTTTTTCATCTTAATTACTAGTGTGTTTTTAACGCAACTACCCAGAACTTTTATTTTACGACCAGTGAATGCGTCATCTAATAATAGGTTCAAGATAATTACCGTGGATCCTTCAATAAATAAAGTGATTTTTTCCTAAGGATTTGACAAAAGGAAGCACTGTTTACAGTTGTAAGTTTTTCAAGGAAATCAATAGTGATAAACCGTCTTATGTCCCAAACTGTCAGCGTAACCTTTTTACTAATTGCTTCACCCGGAACCCTTTTTTTTATTGATGTGTCAGTGTGTTTCCACACCATTGACTGTCTTTTCGTCCATGTTTAGCCTATTTTCTAGTTTTTTTTATTAAACTAGCAAATATATGCACCATCCGGTGTAGCGTAATTACCATGGTCTACGGGGAATTTGGGATTTAAAAGAAAACGATAATCGGATTTCTGGAGAAAGAGAAGAAAAAAAGAACAAAAAGAGGTTTGTTTGGAAGGGTAAACATTCAATGAGAGGGGGACAGCCTTTGACCAACAAGGACCCCGCAACTAGAGTTAAAAATAAAAACGGAAGTCTCAGTTTCTGCGGATGAGCAGAAGTGGATGTGATCCCCCAATCCCCCGGGACCACAAACGGAAGTAATAAAATTTGGCCCCTTTTTCGCCGGACACAAGAAGGGTCGAACACGCTTGTTGGGGCTCGGTAGTGACATATCTAGGGTAGCAACGAACGGCGCACATGAACGTAATTTAAGATAGAACAACTCGACTTTACCCTCTCCCTTTCCTTCTCTCTGAGAAAGAACCCACGTACCTAGAAAGAAATAAACAACCCCTTTTTGACTATACGACTTTCGTATGTTGTTTCTCAACTAACGAAGGCTACTACTACTACTGCTAACGACTACTACTACAACTCGACTTTGACCCCTGTGCAACACCATTTAAGTTTTAATGCAATAAAATATTATATTAAATTAGAAAGATAAAACCTTAAGATAAGACCAAACAATTATAAATCAATAATACTAAGCGTACGTTTATTAGAATAAAATTCTTAATCTCAATATGTAAATTATCCTTCCCGTTCACACTGTAAACCGCTATTTTGTTGTATATATAGATACAAATGCATATCATTAGTATGTAGATAAGGCAACAATATTAATAATGTAAAACAATTTTATTGATAATTGAGGTTCAAATAAAAATAAAATCATGGAGAATGTCACATAAATAACCAAGTGAATTTTTGAATTGAGTAGTGATGTAGTTTCAGTTACAGTCAGATAAGATTACTCAAACTGTGTTACCCAACACTAAGTTGGCGACGGTCGGTATCGAACCCAGTGCGCCCTTTTTATTAAAATATTTTTAAGACTATAACCACCATTCTTTTTTTTAGCGTAGGTTATTCATAGTGCGACTTCCAGAAGTTCAACTTTGACAGGAATGTTTCCCTCCGACGACAAAATACAAAATAGCCGCCTACCCCACCGTTCTAAACAACTCCAACGTTATCGTGGATGGGCAAAGGAAGACATTTTGAATATTATTCTCATTCTCTATCTCTGCAGGAAAAAAAACTTTTTGTGAATTTTTCTGGTGAACTAGAGCATACGTAATTAAAAGATAATGAACTTTACAAATTACCAATAGAAATGCGCGTCAGATAAAGAAGAAATGTTTCATATTCAAATGATGTGTATCTGTATTCTTACAAGCAATTATATAGTCAAGATGAAAATCCGCTATCAAAAAAAGAGGACGAAAATGAAAACAGAGGACAAATTTGCTCGAAATAACCTCCCTATCGCTAAAAATTAAAATTCTAAAAAAAAGCTCAGGAGAAAATAATAAAGACAATAATAATAAATAATTATTGGAAAATGAAGGAACAGAAAACAATCAAAAGATGAAAAATAAGATCCACGGAGAGAAAAAATGAATGGAATTGCAAACGAAATTGCCCTGGTTTGATTGCGCAGAGGGCAAGTAAAATTGGAAACAAATCCGTAAAATACATCGTTAAAATAACAGTGAAAATAAAAATAAAAGATTTACGAATCGGAAAAATAAATGGAATTGCAAAGTAAATCGCCTGGGTTTAATTGCGAAGAGGACACGTGAAATGGGAAACGAAATCGAGACAGCTAAAAAAAAAAATGTATGCATTATTTACTAAACTTTGTTTTGTTATGCACACATGTTGGATAGTCTCTTCATTATTTCCACTATCTTGTTCTATATTTGTATTTCCTTTTAACTTGTTCTGTTTCTCCTAAATCTTCAAGCTATCCGGTTTGTCGCTGGCCTTGTTGGGTACAACCATCTTCTTCCGGTCATTATCGGGTTAATCTTTGCTCTCTGGCTTTCTCTTAGCTTTTATTAATGGATAAGGAGACTGGTTATATTTTCATGTACATTTTTATTGATCCGAATCTGCCCAACCTGACGCCTCAAGAATAGCAATTATACACCGCTGTTCACGCCTGGGACTAATCTGACAAACAAACTAAATATTTCTCAGGAATTAGGTGGTCACATGATCAAACCGTCCAATGAGAGAAATGCTCCCAGATCAATCAGGGATCAATGTCATATTTACGTGAATTTCTGTACGAGCTCTTACATTTAACCGTCAATTTTTAATTTTATGGTTCAGTCGGTAGAGCGTTCGGCTAGGTATCACACGGTTCTTGGTTCGATACCGGCCCTCGCCAACTCAGCGTATGAGTAGCACAGGGATCTGTACGGTAAATTGAGGAGCTGATGGTAGGTGTGGCGCTCCACCTCAGATGCTAAAATAATATCCTTGGTCTAGCGCTAGGAAAAGAGGATATATTCCTTTGCTGTCTGGTTGATACCGATATTAGGCCGCCCCGACGACTTTATTTTACTTACAAAAGGAATAGTCGAACTATTCATTATGTACGAAGGTGAGTAAAAAAGTAATGCCATTCTCTTTTTAAAAATATCAACAATAAACTTTGAGGCCCACATTAAGAACCTAACGAGGCTCAGAGCAAGAATCCGACGAGTAAGACCCAACTTGCCAATCGACAATGTCCTCCTTCTGCATGACAACGTTCGAGCACAGACAAATATCAGTACAAGTGAAACAATCGACTCATTCGTGTGAACAACTTTACCGCATCCTCCATACTCACCAGATTTAACACCTTCATACTTTTATCTCTTCTGCCACAGGAAAGAGGGTTTAAGAGGCAAACATTATTGCAGTGTCGAGGAAGTGAAATCTGTAGTGAAGAACAGTCAACATAATTTTTACGGGGCATGGACACATGCTCTCATTCGAAGGTAGAACATTGCTATTGAGAGAAATGGTTACTATTTGGAGAAGTAGGGATGTAATCCACAGAGAACTAGCTTCATCAACAAATCAAAATATAATTGAAATAAGTCTAAACTTTATATATGCGATCTTATTTAATTTATTTCGGTTCTAACGGCGTGTCAATCCATCGGGGTTATTTTATGTTTAGCTAGATGCTAGGGAACTTCATATATTGTACATTAACATTTATAGTTTCGACGTATCATTTGTATTTCACACACATTTATATGATAACAAGTCTTACTATCTAATACTACCTTTTCTTAGATAGCGTAATATGATATCGAGTCCTCCTATCTAATACTAAGTTAATAATTTTCACACGGTTATATGATATTAATTTATCCTCTCTGATATTAATATTTTTTACACGTGGTTATATGATATCATGTAATCCCATTTAATACGAATCCTTATCAAATAAATCTATTTGACATAGAATGTGTCCTATCAGATACTACCACTTCGTCAGGGTGGATCTGGGAGTATTAGCAATAAATTCGTTCTTCTCATTCCCCATTGCCCAGTTGCTTTGGGCAGAAAAATACGGGGTCAC
This sequence comes from Doryteuthis pealeii, assembly GCA_023376005.1. Taxonomy (NCBI): domain Eukaryota; kingdom Metazoa; phylum Mollusca; class Cephalopoda; order Myopsida; family Loliginidae; genus Doryteuthis; species Doryteuthis pealeii. Next base: position 103,569,898 of record CM042154.1, read on the forward strand.
CTGTTTGCCGTAGGAGGCGACCCGTGATGCTTAAGGACGGAATCCTGGTGGCTTCGCTGTCCATGACATGCAACACTCCACTTTGGCTTTTACTTCGACTAGACGGAGAGGCCTCCTCCGATCAGTCGACATGTGAAGCCCTAGCAACTATATGATTTTCCCAACACTATTACACTTATGGTAACCTCCATTACTTTTTATCACATATATGCTAGAAGGCAGTGACTTAGTATCCTGGAAATGACGTTAGACTGCATCTTGTGGTAAAGTTGCAGTTCTGGAACTTTGTGGAATGGGAAGTATCCCTTTATTGCCATTTCTACTAGGTTCACCTTGACCCGAAGTGGTAGTACATGTTAGGGTTCCATCTATGTGTTAATAGATTAACAAATGAGTATTAAATTGTGTATAAAAAATGACTTTGAAAAAAATTGAATACCATACAAGAATGAATAAAATAAAATGTCATCGGTATAAAATAGCCCAACAAGGGTTGACATACCGTAAAATTAAACCAACCAACTAACGAACCATCCCAAACTGGATCTTCATCAGCAGATGAAGTTTAGGTTTATATCCATTTATTGATTTTATTTGTGGGGGACGGTATCCCTCTGCAGGGGAAAAAAGTCAGCGTTTTTTCTAAGTTGCACTGACAGGGCGGACTTGATTTGGAGTTACTTGAGAGTAATGTTGCGAAAATCCCTATTAAGTACAATCGGGTGGGAAAAAGGGAACAAAAAACATTCTTTAAGATAAAAAAAAAAGAGAGGAAAATATCGTTCAGCAGAGAAAATGGCGGGAACTTTTTTTTTTCTTATCGATAATTTTGTTCTTTTTCTTTTTCTGCATTTTTCTTGCAACTCGACTTTTGCTCATTGCAAACTGGAACATGTTGAGGTGTGTGTGTGTGCATTGATGTGTTTAACAAAGTCAGTGCAGTAGTCTGTAATTACAGGCTTTCTTCTTCTTCTTCTTCTTCTTCTTCTTCTTCTTCTTCTTTGTTTGTTTGTGCTCTTTCTTCTTTCTCTTTCTCTTTGCATTTCTCCTTTTTTCTTCTTTGCATCTCTCCTTTCTTCTTCTTCTTCTTCTTCTTCTTCTTCTTCTTATTATTATTATTATTATTATCATTATTATTATTTATTCCCCTGCTTCTTCTTTTCCTTCTTTTATTTGCATCACTCTCCTCTTCTTCTTCTTTCTTCTTCTTCTTCTTCTTTCTTCTTCTTCTTCTTCTTCTTCTTCTTCTTCTTTAGTTTGTGTAAACTCGTTTCTTTCTTCTTACTTTACTACTATCTTCTATTTTTCTTTTTTCCTTTTCAAATTCCTCTTTAGTTTTTATATAGTTTCTTCTTCTTCTTCTTCTTCTTCTTCTTCTTCTTCTTCTTCTTCTTCTTCTTCTTCTTCTTCTTCTTCTTCTTCTTCTTCTTCTTCTTCGCATCTCTATTTTTTCTTTTTCTTCTTTTCTTTCTTTTACATCAAATGGTTCATGTCGCCTTTTGTTGGGATGGGCTTAAAAAAAAGATATTCCAGGGTCATATTAACTTCCTAAGGATTGACAGCGTCTTGGTAAGATTACGGTAATTCGGTCAACGTAAGGTTGGCCCCTAAGCCGAAATGCTGATACCGTAAAACCTATAATCTTAACGTTATGACACCTATAATTACGGACAGAGTAGTTAAAAAGAGAAAAGATGAAAACAAGAAAAAAAAGCAAAGGCATTTTATGTTTCCATAACTACAGGCTTGTTCGTTCAAAATGGGTTAATAATTCGTATGGATTGACAAGAAGTAATACAGAAAAATACCTCGAAATGTCAAATCCGGTCGTAATCTGAAGATATCAATAACATAGGCATAGCGTTACATTTTGACTGAAGCTTCCAACCGGTCTTTGTTAGAAGCTGTTAGATTTTACTGACAATGCTCTTTAATATATCACTGCTCTTCTAAATATTATATTCTATTTTATTAATGCTAATTATGGTTCTGCTTATATCATTTATTTTTCTAAAAAAGCACGAAACATCCTCATTTAGGTCCTATTTAGTTTTTTTGCACAGTGTCTCATTAAAGTCCGAGTACCATATAAAGTCGTATTAAACTTAATGAAAATGGTAAAGATATTATATTCGATAATCAAAGAAGGAAACAAATATAATAAAGTATTAACGCTTCAAGACTAAAACAATATGCTGTCTGATTCCCTAAGACAACCAGATGTTACATAGTTCGTAGGTGGCCTACGAATTATGACTGAAGTGTAGTGAAATTTAAATGTCGGTATTGTAAATGGAACGTTACCATTATAGCCGTTATAGAAGTTATTGACAACTGTTAACCTTTCACTGACCTGGATTCCTCTCCTCTCCATTATATACCAAACAGATGAAGTGGGTATATAACATATATTTAAATGGTGCCGTGACCAGGATTTTAGGAGCAATGTGAGTGTTTTTTTGTGCAAGCGATTACAGATGGCCCTGTGATGTTTTTTAAAGGGATATCTTTATTTGTATTTGTACATGTAAGGCATGAATGTGCGGATAAACCGATCATGTGGAGAAGCAGTATATGTGTAATTTTAGATAATTACAAGAAGCTTCAAAATTGAGAAGCAAGTAAAATTAAATTTATAATTAGTTATGAATTTGAAAATAATAATGATACATAATTCTTGGGTAGCCTAAGAATTATGACTGAATATAGTAAAATTTAAACGACGGTTTTGTAAATAGAAAGTTACCATTATAGCCGTTATATAAGTTATTGACAACGGTTAACATTTCACTGCCCTAGACGCCAATTTCTGATTGGCTAAAGGAAAGGCGTGTGAAGGGAACTGAGTTACTTAGTTCGATTTTGGCGGTTAGTTGAAGGGTACCGACGTAAAGGTCGTCTGTTCCCAGGTAAGCCATTTTCTCACCGCGTGGTTTAACCCTTTTGAGCTTCGGTTTTAATAAAGACGTCTTTGAAAAATAAACAAAGACTTGCTTCATTATTAAAAACAAAGAGGTTGAGCAGAGACAACGAAGCCGAGCACAACAGAAGCCGTATCGATCAGAGGAATAAATCAACACAAAATAAGATGGACAGTCGGGTAGTAGAACCACCTAAGAACTCCTTTCCTCTCCATTATGTACCGAACAGATGAAGTGAGTATGTAATATAAGAAAGTAAAGATCTGTAATGGTTTATAAGCTGTAGATTCTTGTTAGACCAAGTTTGAGGAACAAAGAAAAAAGGATCGCATTCTAAAGATAGACAAAGCAAGACTGTCTGACGCCAAAATTCAAAACTCCTACGAACTAACGGACATTCTGGGAAGGAGGGGAGTGAAGGGATATATGAGAAGAATGAGCAGAAATGCAGTGGCCAGCGAAGAGACCAGTTACGAATACCAATCCTCTTAGAATAGGGTGAATCAAACCACACCTTTGTAACTTGTTCATTTGCTACAATTTATAATACCCATATAAAGGATAATTTTTGTTACGACTCAAACTTCTTTGTTCATTACTTGAATTGTTTTGCTTGTTTCATTGATGTTATATTTCCCATAAAATTGATGTTGCATTTCCCATAAGATTGATGTTGCATTTCCCATAAGATTGATGTTACATTTCCCATAAAAATGATGTTGCATTTCCTATAAGATTTATGTTACATTTCCCATAAAATTGATGTTACATTTCCCATAAGATTGATGTTACATTTCCCATAAGATTGATGTTACATTTCCATAAAATTGAATTGATGTTGATGTTACATTTCCCATAAAATTGATGTTACATTTCCCATTTCCCATAAAATTGATGTTACATTTCCCATAAAATTAATGTTGCATTTCCCATAAGATTGATGTTACATTTTCAATAAAATTGATTTTACATTTCCAATAAAATTGATGTTAAATTTCACATAAAAATTGATGTTACATTTCACAGAAAATTGATGTTGTATTTCACATGAAATTGATGTTACATTTCACAGAAAATTGATGTGACGTTTCCCATAAAATTGATGTTACATTTCCCATAAATTGATGTTACATTTCCATAAAATTGATGTTACATTTTCCCATAAAATTAATGTTGCATTTCCCATAAGATTGATGTTACATTTTCAATAAAATTGATTTTACATTTCCAATAAAATTGATGTTAAATTTCACATAAAAATTGATGTTACATTTCACAGAAAATTGATGTTGCATTTCACATGAAATTGATGTTACATTTCACAGAAAATTGATGTGACGTTTCCCATAAAATTGATGTTACATTTCCCAAAAATTCATGTTATTTTTCCCATAAAATTGATGTTGCATTTCCCATAAGATTGATGTTGCATTTCCCATAAGATTAATGTTACATTTCCCATAAAATTGATGTTACATTTCCCATAAAATTAATGTTGCATTTCCCATAAGATTGATGTTACATTTTCAATAAAATTGATTTTGCATTTCCAATAAAATTGATGTTAAATTTCACATAAAAATTGATGTTACATTTCACAGAAAATTGATGTTGCATTTCACATGAAATTGATGTTACATTTCACAGAAAATTGATGTGACGTTTCCCATAAAATTGATGTTACATTTCCCAAAAATTCATGTTATTTTTCCCATAAAATTGATGTTGCATTTCCCATAAGATTGATGTTGCATTTCCCATAAGGTTGATGTTGCATTTCCCATAAGATTGATGTTACATTTCCCATAAAATTGATGTTGCATTTCCCATAAGATTGATGTTACATTTTCAATAAAATTGATGTTACATTTCCAATAAAATTGATGTTAAATTTCACATAAAAATTGATGTTACATTTCCAGAAAATTGATGTTGCATTTCACATGAAATTGATGTTACATTTCCCATAAAATTGATTGACGTTTCCCATAAAATTGATGTTACATTTCACATAAAATTGATGTTACATTTCACATAAAATTGATGTTACATTTCACATAAAATTATCTTCAACATACAAAACATCAAACCAAAACTGGAAAGGTATTCTGTTCTACTGTGTATCCATAGCAGGAGGGAGAATATTTGGATTCATAAATTGTGAAAGAGAAACAGACTCGTCGTACATTTGAACTCGGAAAGCTGAGTGCACTTCATATAACGATAACCGTTACACAATAGAATATTAATGCAAACATTCAATTCTTCTGCTGTAAATATATTTTTCGATGCTATGATAATTCAATAAAATATTTTCTAATTTCGATTCCTGATTAAAATAACTCTATATTTTTTCGTGTTTTTTGTTCTTGTTTGTTTTTAATCAAATTTGAAAATAGAAGGCAGTTTAAAATTGGTTGGAACTAATGCAATGTGCGATTTTTGAGATTAATTCTTTAGACAATATTTATTGAAGTGTTATCTCTCTTTATAATTTAGGATTGATACAATGAGTGTTTTCTTTTTAATATTGTTCTTTCAGATGATAAAAATGTTGTCCTTAATCTTCTTCTTTATTCTCTGACATGTTCGTCCAAAATTAAAGAACACATTAGAAATGTTATTTCTCTTATTTATTTAGATGAGGCGTGATAATTTGTATTATTTTGATTATTCGGACTAGTGTCCTCATCTTTATTGTTATCTATACTATTTCTCTGAATTTTTTAGATGAGGCATGCTAATTAGTATTATTTTGATTATTCGGACTAGTGTCCTCATCTTTATTGTTATCTATACTATTTCTCTGAATTTTTTAGATGAGGCATGCTAATTAGTATTATTTTGATTATTCGGACTATTGTCCTCATCTTTATTGTTATCTATACTATTTCTCTGAATTTTTTAGATGAGGCATGCTAATTAGTATTATTTTGATTATTCGGACTATTGTCCTCATCTTTATTGTTATCTATACTATTTCTCTGAATTTTTTAGATGAGGCATGCTAATTAGTATTATTTTGATTATTCGGACTAGTGTCCTCATCTTTATTGTTATCTATACTATTTCTCTGAATTTTTTAGATGAGGCATGCTAATTAGTATTATTTTGATTATTCGGACTATTGTCCTCATCTATATTGTTATCTATACTATTTCTCTGAATTTTTGAGATGAGGCATGCTAATTAGTATTATTTGGATTATTCGGACTATTGTCCTCATCTATATTGTTATCTATACTATTTCTCTGAATTTTGAGATGAGGCATGCTAATTAGTATTATTTGGATTATTCGGACTAGTGTCCTCATCTATATTGTTATCTATACTATTTCTCTGAATTTTTGAGATGAGGCATGCTAATTAGTATTATTTGGATTATTCGGACTATTGTCCTCATCTTTATTGTTATCTACACAACGTTTTGGTCTATGCGCCTACTTTAGTTATTTTTTGTCGGGTTCGGGAACCTTCTCGAACTCGGGTACCTTCTCTTTGAACAAGGGAAAATTCTACCTCCGTGGATTGTGTAAACGGTTCGGGTCGAAGTTCCAGGAAGCCTGCCGATTATGACATGACATCTCTCAAGTTTGTCAAAAAGGTTCCTCAGTTCGGAGATAAGGTTCCTGAGTTCAAGAGGGTTCCTGAGTCCGACAAGAAGTACCTGAAAAATGTCGGAGGGCACATAGGCAGAAACGTTGTTTAGATAACCAAAAATATGAGTACAATAGTCCGATAATCCAAAAAATACACATTAGAAATACTAGTACAAAATAAAAAAACACCTTCCGGGCGATGTAAAAGTAAAGTTTTGAAACATATTGCCTGAGGGGTTGGAGTAAAAAATTCAATGTCACGAGTTTGTACCCTAAGTAAGTAAAATCAACAAATTCATTAAAGGATTAAAAAATTAAAAAATTGAAATGTAAACTTTAAATATGTATTAAAATAAAACTAACTATATATAGACATATAATACCAGTCATGTATTTATTAAAACTTGTTTTAAAAACAATGAGGACTGTCTAATGTTGCATGTTCAAATTTTGAGTGTATTTATTCTATGTTATGACAATTTTGGGTAATGTGACGTAAGCAGTGACGAAATTTTTGTTACAGACAAAAAACTGGAAGCTAATCTCCATTATTAATAGATTTCCCCTGTTAGTAAAACATGTACCCAGAGATTCGGCAACGGCTTGTTTTGTTTTAACTTACACCGAAACCGTCAGAGATTTTTTTGAAAGTCTTATTACTGGTGAGGATATTATAAAAATATTGCTTGAAATCTTATTTGGTATTCCTTGCTATGTTCGTTCCAAACTAAAGAACAACTCAGACATGTCTTACTCTGTTAGTAAAACATGTCCATAGACATTCTGAAACAGCTTGTCGTTTGTTGTGAGTCATTGCTTCAGGACACCAACAGGAAATGGTTTTTTTATACAGTCTTGTCGCTGACAATGAGAAGTGAACCTTTAAAATACCGTTAAAGGATATACTCAATGGATCAATCATAAAAGCCGACCTGTTCAGTAACGAAGAGGTGGGCTTAATCCAAAGAAGCTGCTATGAGAAGATGACTCGAAGAATACACTAATAAGAGCAAGGCAATATTAATTACGGCAGCCAATAACATTAGCTGCAACATACGGATAAGCAGGAAAACAGCAAGAAAACAGAAATTGGAAGAAAAACAATTATATGGATATTTGAAGTGACAAATTGGAGAGATTACACATGAAACGATCAGGACATGGTTAAGAAAAGGAAACCTCAAGAGAGAAACCGAGTCGCCCATAATTTCAGCAAAAACAATGTCATAAAAACAAGTTATATCAAAGCAAAGGTAGATAAGGGATAAAGGAATAGCAAATGTAGGGAGTGTGGAATATTCTAGGAATTTCCTATTACGAACTGTTAATAAATAATCAAATAATCACCTCTAATCTCTACGGCAATCAACTTCAATAGCTTTGAATAAAACCGTCTCTCCTTATTCATCAGAAAGCGAGTCACTCCCCCATCATGATAAAGCCCCTTATCGCACAGGTCAATTGACTGAAAATCTCTAACAGGAGATCGGTTGGGAAAAATTGCTTCATCGTCCATAGTTTCCTGACGAGGTTGGGAGGGCGCCCCGTTGCGTCGTAGCCAACAGGCCGGACTGTGTGTGCATCATGGTAAGCGAGTCCGAATTCCAGTCACATTATTCCGTTCAATTTCAGACCAATACCTTTTGTAAGGGTATTAGCCCCCTTATACTCCAGCTATTGGTTAAATAGTACCCGTACTGTCATTCTGCCAGAATGGTTTCGGCATTTAATAACCGTCGAAGGTTGATATGCCATTACAAAAAACAAAACAAACCAAAGTGAAAAGGTTAAACAAGAGTTGGTCTCATATTTTGCATTGGAAACTAAAGAATTTTACAAGTGAGGCCTATGTAAGCTTGTAACCAGATAAAATGAGGTTCTATGAAGCAATGGACGTTATGTTAAGGATTAGATATTTCTATAGACATAAGTTTCTTTTATTGATAATGTATACTCTAAAGTGGGACATTACATTCGTTCCAATATTTGATCAATAAAAACACAGTAAAGATCAAAACCTCTTAGTGGCCAATACCCAATTGAAGCAAATAAACAGCTGACGCAGACAAAAAAGAAAACCCAAGAGTCGATTGCGAAGGTCGATAGTAAAGATCAAATTCGGATATCATAATGTCAGCCGTGGATCAAAGTATATTTACAAAATAAAAACAAACTATCCGGCAACACACACATGAAAAAGGATTCTAATCATGACATTCTTTATAAAAAGGCCTACCCATAGGGTAAGTAAAGTCACTTAGTCGAGGCCTAAAATTTACGTGTCCTGGGTATGAAGTTAAACTAATGGTGAAGTTCCAGTTCTAGAGAATATAGAGTATTCGTTAATCACCATTAACCCCTGGTCTTCCCTGATCTGAGGTATTAGTACCAGTATGGGCCCTGTTATATGCCGATATGTGGGAATAACAAATTTGATAATAAAAACAGTGAAATATGTTAACACATAACAATATTTGTTTCATTTATTCTCACTGACAGGGGAAATACAGTGGATGGTTTTGCATACAGTCCGGCTATGTGTATCATACGTGTGATCACGTATGGGACCAGTCCTTGTCTGCCTAACTGTCCGTATTTTGCCTCCCTCCTTGTTGGAGAGTATATCCGGTTTGAATCGTTAGGGGGAGATAACTCTCCCTAACATGTCCTATGGATTAAATAGACAGAATGAATTTTCAAAAATGTGTTTAAAAATTGGGTTGAAAGAAAAAAAAGAATCCTCAATATCCATTAAGAATAAATAAAACAAGTTTTCGTCATAAAATAACTCAACAAGGGTTGACATGCCGTAAAATCCAAGCAACCATTCAACCTAAAATTTACTTCTGATTTAAGATTTCTCTACTTCGCTTGTATAGTCACAGATTGAGAAATTCTAAAGTTTTTCTTTTACACTTGGTTTAACTTTTACCATTATTCAATTCAAAGAAATATAATATCTATTTATTTTAAATCCTCCAGACTTAAATATATTATTTAACACATGTTGTAAAAAATAACATTTTGGTCCGAAATTCATTACTAGAAATGTCATTTATGGATCTTCTTAATCTTAATTGAATTATAAAATGACTTGATTAGTTAAGTTAAAAGTTGAAGTTAATTGAAACAATCCCATCGTGACATACATTTATAAATAAATTAGTTTATTATAAATTATTTTAATTCATTACCTAGATATATAAATGAATTATTTATATTATATCTACATCTAGATAATAAAGGGTTATGCTTAAGTTATATATACCATGTACTTTTCACAATATCACAATTTTTCATTAAGGGAAATCCTCCTTTTTGGCTTACATATCTGGTACCTAAACTTGGCGGCTAAGAAGAAAAAAGACAATTTTTAGCTGGTGTGAAATAAAAGCAAATTTTCAAGTCATTAAAGAAAGTCGAAGCCAATATTTTTAATTGATTAGCGGTACCTATGGATATACCACAGTATGATTATTTAATCATTACAACGTTTGGTATGTTTAATTAAGTGCTATTTATAAATAGTTCAATATGTAAAAAGTATAATAATCTTAATTTAATTCTCTCTCACTCTTAAGCTGATTTAAAGAGTTGTATTTTTTTACTGGTGAATTTGTCTTATTTTTACGCTGAACTGCATCTAATGATGAGGTTCCAATTCTGGAGTTCTGCAGGGGAGTACATCATTGTTATTATTCACAGGTTCACTCTGACCTAAAGTGGTAGTACCTGTTAGGATCCTAGCTCTAGGTTAAATAAATAAAATATGAACTAAGATATATGTTTTAAAAAGTATTTAAATAAAAAGAATACCCAACAAAAATGAATAAAAGAAAAACATCATCAGCATAAAATAACCCAACATCGGTTGACATGTCGTAAAATCCAATCAAACAACCAACTATCAGGACTTATAAGTAGAAGCTGTTACAATATTTTCTCGATTAACAAAAGACGGATTATTAAAGAAATTCATTCGCCTTTCTGTAATTGTCAGTCTGGAATTATCATGATTATTCAATAGGATTAGTTATTTGAAACCATATAATTTGCTATGAATTATTAGTATTAGATAAGGAATATTTGAAAACATAAAACTGTGTGCATATCATTTGTATTTGATAGAAATATTTCTATCATATAGCTGTATGCAAACAAAGGATGATTAAATAGGAATAGTTACTTGAACCCATATAATTGCTTAAAATATTAGTATTAGATGGGGATATTTGGCACTTGAATACTTTGTGCAAATTATTAGTATTAAATAGCTATACTTTGTATGATATTTCTCAGTCCAAATTATTTGTATTAGATAGGAAGACTTGGTACTTGATAACTCTCTGCAAAATATTAGTATTATATATTTGGTACGATATTACGCTGGTAACATTTTTAGTACTAGACAGGAATATGCGGTACTTCATTACAATATATAAATTATTTGTATTTGAAAGGAATACTTGATATCATATATCACAATACAAATGGTTATTGACAAATAAAAATGTGCAATAAAAAATTGAACATTAAAAATATAGTTGTGATTATCATAAAACATGTAGAAATTAATCAAATTTTGGTAATAAGTTACATATCAGGAAACATATATGAGAAAGGTATGAATTGAATTAATCTCCCTCTAGCTGTGGGTAAATGGTAGGACAGACTGGTATTTTTAACCTTGGTATGGTAACCAGTCTGGGAGAAGGAACACTCTGAAGTCAAACCCGTTAAACTCCGGTTGAAAATGATCTTACGTCACTTCCTGCTCGTGTGGAGAGGTTAAGTATATACTTATATAGAGTACAATTTTCTAAAAAATGTAATTAACTAAAAAGAAAAAAAATAGACATACATATTATATATATATATATATATATATATATATATATTATATATATATACATATTAAAAATCTGTTAAGATTAGACCTTGTAAGTATGAGCCATTACAATAGTTTCTTGACCAACAAAAGACAACGCTTTAAAGAAATTGATTTGCATTTCTGTAATTGTCAGCTTGGGTTTGCCATTCGCTTTTGTTAAAAAAAGATTCGTTTTCTTTCTTATTCTTATTCTTCGTATTATTATCATCATCGTCACGTGGACTTTCTTTTTAATCATATACCGTTTCATATAGAATGTCCCTCATTCATAACCCGATTCGTTCACCAATTTCTTTTTTTTATTTCCTTTGCCAGTGACCTTGGCTTCGATCTTGAATGGCAGAAAAATAAATGAAATAGAAATACAGAAAAGAAGAACTCTTCCCTTTGATAGGCATCTTATTCACTGGCATGTTACACACTGTTAATTTAATGAACAGCGAATAACACACCTAGTTCTCATTCTAACCCCAAACACCAACCCTCTTTTTTAAGGGAGGTGCGCTCTACATGCGTCATAAGACAAGCGATCAATCTAGGCATGAAACTGATTGATCTGATAACGAAAGAAACAATTGGTTAGCAACGGCTATTCAGCTTACCGTCAACTCCATATCTATTCCAGTAAATCATTGATTTTCCCTGGGTCATTTGTCGGAAAATAAATCAACGGGTAATACATGTTACCCGTTTATTTCTTGAAGGGAAACGCAAGCAATCTCGTCCAGGATTTGAACTCAGGTTGCCAATTCCATTTCCTACGACGATTACTATTACGCTAAGTGCGCCTCCTTAGATACCCTTAGGCGTGGGGAAGACTATTGCGAAGTGTGTTAACGATTTGAGAATACTT
>CM042154.1:103587161-103608306 GCA_023376005.1 Doryteuthis pealeii
TATCTATTTAGATATGTTCTTATCTATCTATATACTTATTATCTATGTGTAAATAGGAGAAAAAAGTCCTAAGATATGATATGTATATATAATTATTTTCTCAATTCAATTTGAAAAATGCCTAGATGCAACATTTTTATTAAATTTTATCAAATCTTTGAATTTCATATCTTCATCTTTTTTTTTATTTTTTATGTTTTTTTCTTTTTCATTTCGTTTATTCTATTTTTTCAGATCTTAATTCTGAACTTGAAACGTGCCTTTCCAAAAGTGATTCCTTTTCTAATACGTTACTGAGTTGATGTACGTTGGTTTTTTCTTTTGTCGATGGGTCATCCTGGGTCTTTACCACATCAAAGTGAGTAATTATTGGAAGTATTTCAAGAAAATGAGAAGAACATCAAAACTGAATTTAATTATTTAATAAACTTTGCGACTGAGTGTCTTATAAATGTATGGATGAACTGAATTGAAACATTTGATAAGATTAACCTAAAAGGAATTTATTGGGAAAAGTTTCCACCCTATGTTTGGTGAGATTCAAAGGGAATTAATTTTCCATTAACCGGATATCTATCTATCTATCTATCATTTATATTTTGTTAATATATCTATCGATCTATCTCATTGCGTTCATCTATTTATATCATTGTGCTCATATCTCTCTCTCTCTCTCTCTCTCTATCTATATATATATATATATATATATATATATATATATATTTAATAATACCGATGTTCCTAGAAAATATGTCCGTTGTCATCTTGCAAGACCCTCTGGTTAAAGATGAAGTCGTCCAAATTGTCCAAGATTAAAATGTAAACACTATTTATCTGATGTTGCTTATCCGACGAATTTTTATTTCTCATGAGTGTCTTTGCCACAGGTAAATAATGGACCACTCAGCTTTTATCATAAATAAAGGGAAGAAAAGGACATGCTTTACAGAAAAATATGAGAAAGAAAGAAAGAATGAAAGGGTAGGGGAAAGACAGAGAGACAGACAAGCGCGTGGAAGCGATAACGTTAATCTGTTTCAATCAAACATAATGAAAAGATGAAAAGAAAGAAAGAAAAAAAAGAGCGAGAGAGAGAGTTGAATCAAGTTTATTATACTTTTTACATATTGAACAATAGATCTTAAGTAAACATATCAAACGTTGTACTAATTAAGTTGTTACACAGTAGTATATCCACAGGTCTCACTAGTCATATATCAATACTAGTGTGAGTCAAAAGTTTTGCAATTATTTGGTAACGTGAGGCACAATACGGCAGTTTCAAATGAGTTTACCTAGTTTATAAAGGTAACAACCAACACTGTACTTTGAGAAACCAAGCTTACCTGATACCCTCCGTGAGCTACTCATCAGATTCGTTTCTACAGCTTGCAACACGGCCTCGGAATCCACGGTTCTAGGCCTACCTTTGCCTGATCGTCGAAGTTCGTGCAGCCCGAGTGAAATCTCCTGAACAGACAGATGACTGTACGGTGACAAATCACAACAAATGTTTTTGGTTGCTGTTACGATTTTATGGGCCATCCTTTAGGCTTCTAGCAAGAGCGCTTGTCCAGCTTGGTAAAGAATCCTTTGGTTTTTCCTTGGTGCTCCCCAGTATTGTAAGTCCTTCGTCAATGACTGGAAATGGACGTCTCTCAGTATCAGTGATTAAGTAGTCACCAGCCACGCAGTCGGGCTGTTAATTGGCTGAGGTTTAAACCATGGGACCTTGCTTAGTCTATAAATTTAAGTGGTGTATTATAGTACATCTTATATACCAAAAATATCCAACAGTTGCCTCCTCGGTGTTATGACCCAGCTCGAACTCGTAAGACATAATTTTCCGAAATAGGCTATATTGCGCGTTTATCAATAGAATATTCAAATCCCATATGGAATACAGCAATGTACAGCTCACCAAACAACAACGACACTATCAATCAATCAATATGATGTATGCGCAGCAAACTAGCACGTACAATATTGCATATCATAGGTATGACGGTAAACAGCATCTAATATTGAAATTCCAATTCCAGAGGTCTAGGGATTGCAGAGTACACAATTTTCGCCATTACTCAGAGGTTCACTCTAGCTCAGTGTGGCAGTACATGTTAGGGTCCCATCTATTGGTTAAATAGGAAAAAAAATCAGTTTTAAAAATGAGCTAAAAATTGAATTAAAAAAATAAATTGAATATCTATTAAGCAGGAATAGAATAAAACATCTTCAGCATAAAATAACCCAAGAAGTGTTTACATGCCGTAAAATTCCCAAAACCAAAAAACCAACCAACTAAAATATTGCAAACATTTATTTAGTGTATTCAATGTTTTAATATTTATTTCATTATTATGATATTTTCATACCCCAACCACAAGACAACAAAGTTTGTACCAATCAAATTTTATCTGTTGAATATTTAAACACAAACAGACATTTTTAGTTAGGTATCATTTATCATCCTTTACTAGTAAATTATTAGCCAGCATGTAGCATTCTAGTTATGTTGTTATCTATCTATTTAAATGTGTTCTCATCTATCTATCTATCTATCTATTTATCTATCTATCTATGAAAATGAGTTATCTCTCTATCTATGTATCTATCTATTGTGATATTCATTATCTTTCTATCTATCTATCTCTCGAAATATGTTCTTATCTATCTATGTATGTATCTATATATATATATATATATATATATATATATATATATATATATATGTGTAAATGAGTTATCTCTCTATCTATTTATCTATCTATGTTGATATTTCATTATCTTTCTATCTATCTATCACTCGAAATATGTTCTTATCTATCTATCTATCTATCTATCTATCTATCTAAATATGTTCTTATCTATCTATCTGTCTATCAATCTTTCCATCTATGGAAATATGGTTTTATCTATCTATCTATCAATCTTTCCATCTATGGAAAAAATGGTTTTATCGATCTATCTATCTATCTATCTATATATATATATATATATATATATATATATATATATATATATATGTGTGTGTGTGTGTGTGTGTGTGTGTGTGTGTGTGTGTGTGTGTGTGTGTAAATATGTTCTTATCTATCTATCAATCTTTTTATCTATGTAAGGATTATCTATCTATCTCTATCTCTCTCTATATGTATACACACACATATATATCATATATATATGTGTGTGTGGTGTGCGTGTGCGTGTGTGTGTGTGTGTGTGTGTGTGTGTGCGTGCGCGTGTTAAAGAATAGAGGGGAAAAGTGAACAAAAGAACAACTCAGAAAAGTAGATGTAGGAGATATATTTCGTGGTGCATTGAGCACGACTTCTTCAGTCTTTTATTTGAACATTTGTGCATCATACATGTGTTTTATAGAAGAGAAAGTGAGAGGTGAATTTGAGGATGAAGTCAGGGGGTGGGATAGCGTTTGCAAATCAGTGATCCTAGCACACACCGAAACGATAAACTTAAAACCTGGATTTTTTAACATTGGCATATCGATCGCAAAAAACTATAACACATGAAAATAAAATCAAAATTGAAAATGGATAAAACTGCTGGTCCATAAAAAAATTCCCGGATTTACTCCAATCCTCCTATCCTCATATATATATATATATATATATATATATATATATATATATATATATATATATATATATATGTTCATTTCTATCTATCTATCAATCTATGTAAATATGTTCTTATCCATCTATCTATCTTTCTATGTAAATATGTTCTTATCTATCTATCTATATTTCTATGTAAATATGTTCTTATCTATCTATCTTTCTATGTAAATATGTTCTTATCTATCTATTTATGTAAATATGTTCTTATCTATCTATCTATCTATCTATCTTTCTAAGTAAATATGTTCTTATGTATCTATTTATGTAAATATGTTCTTATCTATCTATCTATCTATCTATCTATCTTTCTAAGTAAATATGTTCTTATCTATCTATCTATGTAAATATGTTCTTATCTATCTATCTATCAATCTATATATATATATATATATATATATATATATATATATATTATATATATATATATATATATATCCATGTAAATATGTTCCTGTCTATCTACCTATCTATGTAAATATGGTCATATCTAGCAATTTATTTATCTATGTAAAAACTGTTATATCTATCTATCTATCTGTCTATGTAAATATGCTATCTATCTATCGGCCTATCTGTCTATTGCATTCTCACTATCTATCTATGTATGGATGTATCTAAATATTTTCTTATCTATCTATTTCATTTTTATTATCTATTTATCTATAAATATGATTTTTTAAGCAACTATTTTTCCAGAATTCCTTTCCATTAATATAAACACTGCTTTTTTTGGAATAGATCTGTTGCAAAAACAAATCTAATCTCGCAAAAATATTTATTTCGAGACTTTAGCGGGCGAGATATGGCCTCTACGTGTGAAGATTGACTTCGTATGTTTATAGTTTTTAAAACCATAACTCGCCGCTAGCATTTTTAGTTTAGGTTGAACACACTTTGAACACTTTATTGTTTAATCCAGTATACAGTTTGATATATCCCTGTATTCGCCTCAGCCGCTAAAATAATCTCCTTGGTCTATTGCAAGTGAAAAGGGGATATACTCCCTCACTTTCCAGCTGATAATTTTTTCCAAAGATTAATAAACTCATAGAATTATGATTGATATATAAAAAAGGATTTACGACGAATTAAATAAATTATTTGTCTGAACAGACAAAATAGAAGAGAATATATTAATTATAGAAATAACAAGGAAAAGTCTATACATAGTTGTATAAGAGAAACATTGTAATAATAAATAGTCCTTTAGTAGATAAAAGCATAAAGATTCTTGGTGTATATATTTACCAACCCTTCAGCATGAGCAGGATGTGTCACAAGGTCAATTACTTAAGCAGAGTTTAACAGGTTTGAATTCAGAATTTTCCTTCTCTTAGACTTATCCAAGGTTAAAGAGCTCAGTCTGTCCTACTATTTACCAAAAACTGGGAGAAAACTTGGATTCATACCTTTCCCAAGGGTATTAGCACTATCTGAAGTGCAAACAGCCACGTCCAGGATTTAAACTCGGGTCGACGAGTCCATTTCCTACGACCCTAAACATTACACCACACACCTCCAACATTAAGAGTCTTGGTATAAGATGAAAGTTACAAATTTACATGATGAGAAATGTTCTCGTTTGTCAAGCGACATAAGATTTCTATGGGCAAGAAATCTCCCTGTCTCGTAGACAGGAGATACGCTATTATCTTCGTCGAAGTTGGTACTTCTGGTTTTATAATTCTGCTAGCTACGCCAACTAACGCCTACTGAAAAAACATTGCAAGTAAAGAATATTATTCCTACAAGACTATTCAAAATAATTTTAAAAAATCAACAGAATTCTCCAGACATGAATAGAGTGTTACATAATTTATGTGGTAGCATAGATTGTTGACAGACCCTGTAGCGAGAATTCAAGGGGGGCCAAATGGAAGAAATACCAGGTTCGTTGGTTACCCTGGCCCCAAAGCGGCGAATCTCGTGTGTCACGTGATTAGTAAGTTTACATTTCAGTTTCAACTTGATGTTGGAGCAGAGAGCATTGGCCTCACCTGCTGAGGTTGTATCTCACCCGCGCGGCGAAAAAGAATGGGTTAAATAAATCTTGATCAAGGAAAAATATATTGTGGTTTAATTAACTGCATGACTAAAATGTTAGCCCTTAGAAGAAGCTCTTAGTAAGGAGACAGCTAGACAACAGATGACAGCCAAAGTAAAGGAAACGGTCAGACAAGAAGATAGCCGAAGCACTAAAGCAGAAATGAAGTAACAATTAAGTCTCTGTCTCTCTGTTTCTGTCTATCTCTCTGTCTCTCTGTCTCTCTCTTTCTCTCTCGTTTTTATACCTGATGTACGAAGTCAAATGTGGGTATACAACAAGAGGTCTGTGATCAAAATTTTAGTAGCTGAAAAGTGTAAATCATATGAGATTTACAGAAGGGTGTGTAATATGTATGGAGAATTATGTTTTACTAAAATAAACAGATGGGATAAAGATGAGATTACACCAACGACCCAGAGTAGAAACAGACAGTCTGTTCAGTGAAACAGACACTGACTCCCCGGTAAAGAAAAAGTTACGGTTGACGCGGTAAATAAATAAGGTCATGCTGACAGTGTTATGGGGCATTTAAATTAATCCCCTGTTGGAATATTTTGTATAATAAGGTGTGCTGGAGACCACCACTTAAACTTATATACTCTCCGTGGCCGCGTAGATTAAAGCCAGCTAATCTACACGCTCTAATACGGGGTTAATTAACTACTTAATCCCCGATCTTGAAAGCCGTTTAATTGTTGGTATTCGACACGGACGATCGGATCAATAACTAAGGACTCAGCTTAACCAAGGATTCTTTACTAAGGAACAAACAAACACAATGATTCGGCCTAACACCAAGGAACAATGATTCTACCTAACACTAAGGAACAAGGATTCTACCTAACACTAAGGAACAAGGATTCTACATAACACTAAGGAACAAGGATTCTCCCTAACACTAAGGAACAAGGATTCTACATAACACTAAGGAACAAGGATTCTACCTAACACTAAGGAACAAGGATTCTACCTAACACTAAGGAACACAAGGGGTCTCCATTGTAAAGGGCTCTTCCCTGCAGTCTAAAAATGGCCTCAAAATTCGTAACATCCCCATTCCTTGATTTCGGTGTAAAAGGTACAACTGTAAAGTGTGTTACCTATTGTCAACCCTTTAGTTGAGAATAAATGACATATAAGAAATATTTCTGTTTGTCTTATTAGTTTTGTTCATATATATATATATATATATATATATATATATATATATATATATATATTATAATGGAGATTGTGTGTTTTTCTGTCTGTAACCGAAACTATATTACTACTCAAATCACAATTCCCTTAGTTATTGACATCACATTCTCAATGATTTCATTTTTATTTTAACCTCAATTATTAATAAAATCGTTTAACATTATTAATACTGTTAACCATATCTACATACTAACAACATGCAATTATGTTTATATATACAACAAAATAGCAGTTTACGGTGTGAACAGGAAGGATAATTTGCATATTGATATTAAAAAATCGAATTTAATAAATATGTGCTCAGTGTTATTGATTTCTAACTGTTTGGTTTTATTTTAATGAATATAAGCAAAAATCTCTTCAATAAATCTTAAATGAAATCCATTAACAAGAAAAAATAACTGTCATTTTATTCTTTACTTCCTCTTTTAAGTAAATCCTTAAATTAAAAAAAAAAACAATGAAAGACGAGATTGATGGAAGAGTAAGTTTCAGTTGTTCTATTTTTCGATTATACCCTCTCTGTTTCAAATCTTTTTATTTGTATTATATTTAGTTTCATTAGCCTTTCTAATTTAATATAATATTTTATAACATTTAAACTTAAACACTTGCACCCGGAGAGTGCATATATTTGCTAGTATATATAAGGTATGTTCAAAACGTATCGACATTTTTGTACTTTTTGACACACCTTGTATTCGGAAAAAATAACGTTCCATAAATTGTCCATTTCTATCTGGGTAAAATACAGCGTCAAACTCGGCATTTTTATGACACACCTTGAATGATGAAAGAAATTAACGTTCCATTTATTGTTCCTTTCTATCCTGGTAAATACAGCTTCAATCTCGACACTTTTATGTCACACCTTGTATGTGTGTGTGGGGGTTGTGATCTTGTTTTCTTATATTCATAAAGAAAGAATGCTCAATATATTTCGGTGATAGAGCATATGTAGGTCTAAGTATATATTCTCCCATTCAATTGGCCTCCGGCAGTATATGACACAAGGTTAATGTTTAAGAGGTTTAAATCTAAATTGAGTTTCCCTTCTATTTGACTGGTTGCTCAATCTTCCCCACTATTAACTCATAGCTGGAGGGAGAACAGAAGGATTCATGCCTTTTCTATGTGCATTAGCGTGAAGTGAAATCCAAGCGGTTTCGTCAAGGATTTGAATTCAGGTCACCGATTTAATTTCCTTTGACATTAACCATTACGCTAAACTCGGCTTTTACACGCACGAATCTCTCTCTCTCTCTCTCTCTCTCTCTCTCTCTCTCTCTCTCTCTCTCATATATATATATATATATATATATATATATATATATATATATAATATATATACCAGGGTAAGTAAAAATTAATGCCATATTATTTATCTTATATGAAGTTTAAAAAAAACTAAGGCCTACATTGAAACCCTAACGAGGCTCAGAGCCAGAATCCAACGGGCAAGTCTTGACCTGCTAATCGACAATGTCCTACATCTGCATGACAAGGCTCGACCACACACAAGCATCAGGAGAAGGAAGAAAATTGCCTCATTCGGTGGACAACTTTACCGATGCTTGTGTGTGGTCGAGCCTTGTCATGCAGATGTAGGACGTTGTCGATTAGCAGGTCAAGACTTGCCCGTTGGATTCTGGCTCTGAGCCTCGTTAGGGTTTCAATGTAGGCCTTAGTTTTTTTTTTAAACTTCATATAAAATAAATAACATGGCATTAATTTTTTTACTTACCCTCGTATATATATATATATATATATATATATATATAATGAGAGAGAGAGAGAGAGAGAGAGAGAGAGAGAGAGAGAGAGAGAGATTCGTGCATGTAAAAGCCGAAGAAATGATAGTTTAAAGGCGCTCAATCTGGTGAGTATGGAGGATACTCACCAGATTGAGCGCCTTTAAACTATCATTTCTTCGGTCCCATAAAAGATGGCTTGAGAGGCAAACATTCCAGTGACGAGGAAGTGAAATCTGTAGTGAGAAAGTGGCTCAAAGAACAGTCAACAGAATTTTACGGGATAGGGATACATGCTCTCATTCGAAGGTGGAACATTGATATATAGAGAAACGGTGACTATGTGGAAATGTAGGGATTGGATCCACAGAGGACCAGAGTCATTTTTATCTATGATACATGTTCCTGTGTTAGTAATTATACTTGTTCTAAACAAAATGGCATTAATGTTTGACTCACTATCGTGTATATATATATATATATATATATATATATATATATATGTGTGTGTGTGTGTGTGTGTGTGTGAATCGATTAAACATGTTAGGCTGGAATATTTATTCTTGAAGATCTTCAATTGATTACTTTCAAGCTATTGAGGTCCAAATTGTAGAGAAGTTGACCCATATTTTCTCCAATCGCCTTTAAACACGTCCATTATTTGTTGTTGTTTTTGTCTTTCTTTTGGGGATGAGGTTTATTTGGTTGGGAAGGTTTATTTACTTTTTATTCATTGATATATATATATATATATATATATATATATATATAAACTATAATATAACTATATATATAAACTATAATATAACTATATATATAATATATATATATAAACTCATATATATATGAGGTAGGTAAAAGGATAGTGAACAAGAAATGATAACTCAAAACAAATCTAAGAGTTGAAATATTTCGTCCGATTTATAAGGACATCTTCAGTCAAATGATTTTTATTGAAAGCAAAATTACGTGCATGTACATATGATTTGGTGAGGGGATGAGTTAGTAGCGGACGTGAAGCGTAGGGAGGATAGGGTCAAAGAGGAATGAAATGTGGGGATAGTTTACAGGTTAGGAGTAGATGGGCACGAGTGTACGACAATGGAGGAGGGTAAAGTTCATAGTAACTGTCGGATTCTACTCCATCCATCCTATCTTCAAATATATATATATATATATATATATGTATGTATGTATGTGTGTGTGTGTGTGTGTGTGTGTATGTGTGTCACGTTTTGTTATTCGTTTGTTTCTATTTATAAAGACCGTGTTTAATAATTGAGCATAGGTTGGTATAAGTAGATCTAGAATCAATGGAGCGTAGGTGTATGTCAATTTCTCGCCTATGTGAACATTATATATATATATATATATATATATATATATATATATATATATATATATATTTGTTTATGTGTGTATGTGTATGTGTATGTGTAACTTTATGTATGTGCATGTGTATACATACAGTTTGATAAAAATGTTAACACCTTCATATCATTTCAAAATTTTTTCACGCGTTCACCATCTTGCAACACATTAATGGAATCTCCAACAAATCGTCGCTCTGTTTTCCCATTCATAAAATCTCATTTAATTTTTGTCTATCTATATTTAATTCATTCTTGCTTTCTCACCTTTTCCGTAATTCTTTTTTGTTTTTCTTCCCCTATGTCTCATTGTTTCTTTCTTTCTTTCTGTCCTCCTTCCTTCCTTCCTTCCTTCCTTCCTTTCTTTCTTTCTTTCTTCTTATTTTCCTTCCTTCCTGTTAATATTTCTTTGGGAATATCTTTATTAGAAAATCAGAACGGTTATTACGGAGACCACCTATAGAGATTCCCGTAATATCATTTTGAAACTCCTATAGAAATGTTAACATGTATTATTTGGATTATTCTGACTACTGCCCACGTCTTTATTTGACACATGGCCTAGTGGATATAGGAGTTAAGTTAATACAGTTCTAAGTGTCACTTACCTGTTTTGCTGGTCAAGGGCGAAATTAACACGGTTTTAACCCTTGTACCCAGTCATGGTTAACGGAATGAGAACAGTCTACTCTTGTGAATTGAATAAAAGGTTCGGTTCGAAGCTCCCTAACGACTCTCGCTTACGTCAAGAAGTATTCCGAGTTCGAAGAGAAGGTTCCCAATTTTGGGGATGGTATTCCTGAGTTTAAGAATGTTCACGAGTCTGAAAAGAAATATCTGCAGAAGGCCGGAGAGCATATCGACCAAAACGTTGTGCATATAACAATAAAGATGAGGACAATAATCCGAATAATTCAAATAATAAAATTATCAAGCCTCAATTTTTAAAAAAACAGAGAAACCTAACGTTATTTTGATAAGTAAAGTAAAGTAAAGTCGACGGGGCGACCTAATGTCGGTATCAGCCAGTCAGCGAGGGAGTCAATCAATAGCGCTAGACCAAGGAGATTGTTTTAGCATCTGAGGTGGAGCACCACATTTACCATCAGCTCCTTACTTTACCGCACAGATCCCTGTGCTACTCATACGCTGAGTGAGCGATGACCGGTATCGAACTAGGAACCTTGTGGTTTCTAGCTGAACGCTCTACCGACTGAGCTAACCCGGCTCATAAGCAAACGATAAGAAAGTTTGTGTTTTGAACTTTGGTAGTTGGATTTCTGCTGTACTACAAAGCAGATTTATTCTGTTGAGCTTGACATTTACTTTTTCAGGGCTTCGATATTTTCCCTAGGGAGGCTTCATTCTCACTATGAAAGATGGTTTGAAAACTCACAGAGTTTCAGCCAA
The DNA here is from genome assembly GCA_023376005.1 of Doryteuthis pealeii. NCBI lineage: Eukaryota > Metazoa > Mollusca > Cephalopoda > Myopsida > Loliginidae > Doryteuthis > Doryteuthis pealeii. The sequence goes on from CM042154.1 coordinate 103,598,572, forward strand.
TCTGAATTATTTACAACAACAAAGCAGATTTATTCTGTTGGGCTTGACATTTACAAAGCCCCCATTTTAGATGGCCAACCTGAATTATTAATCATCTCAAAAATTCATTGGTTTGGTTTGTTTTGTTTTACGGCATATCAACCTCAGTGGGTCATTTAATGCCGATAAAGTTTTGAAATAAATCAATTCTTAATGGATAATACAATTTTTTTTATAAATACATTTTTCTATTTAACTCATAGATGGGACCCTAACAGGTACTACCACTCCGGGTCAGAGTGGACCAGGGAGCAATGGTGATGAAAGGGTGATCCACATTCCCCAAACCTCCAAAACTGGAACCTCACCATCAGATAGAGTTTAACGTCATTCCCAGGACATGTAAACCCGCAGCCACCGCCTTCTAGCACCCATATGATAAAAAGGGGTTGGGGCTTGCCATAAAAGCAATAGGGTTGGGAAAATCATATAGGTGCTAGGGCTTGACGTGACCAGCCGATTGATCGGAGGGGGCCTCTCCGACCACCCGTCTATCCCAAGATAGGGCCAAAGTGGAGTATTACATGTCATGAACTGCTCATCCACCTGAGCTCTATCCTTAAGCATCACGGGTCGCCACCCATGGCCAACAGGTGGCCCCATTTGGGGAGTCTTACCCCTCTGCAGAGGTGCAGTCGGTGCATCAAAAATTCAGAGAAATATTTAATGTTAACATGATAATATGCAACCAATGTGTTTTGACCCTTATTTTCCATATTCATTAAATGTTGTTTTCTATATTAATTGAGTATATTTGGCATTATTTAATAAATGTACCTGTTTACCAAATGTGAATAAAATTCCAATGGGATGTAGGTGGAGAGTTACTTTCATACGCTGAGATAGATATGTACTTAGTTATTATATTTCATAAGTAATGGGGAAACATATTAACAAAGAAAGACGTAGATATATAGAATGACGAGTGGCAACCACGCAATTTTCTCCTGAAAACCGGCTCTTGGGTGAATAAACAATAGTCGGGAAAATAGTATTACCCATCGAATACGCCAATTAGTTTTAAATCACGTTCTCGCTATCACGGGGTTTAGACGATTCACAAAACAATCCACCCTACAAAGAATAGGAGGAGAAAAACAAATGCAATTCCTACAAACTGGAAACGTGAGGATTGAATATTTGCACAAAACAAAGTCATTCATCCTCGTGAAGAAGAAAGAGGGGGAGGAAAATCTGATTTAAAAAAAAATTAAGCTTGTTATTTTTCTTATCGTGTGGGTAACACAATAAATTATTAGTAATATTTGTCAAGCAAGCTTGCTGCTTGTTTGCACACACATACATTCACACACACACATACGTTCACACACACACACACACACACACACACACACACACACACACACACACCACACTCAAATAGACACACACACACACACAGACATATATATATATATATACATGTTTATCTCTCTCTGTACGTGTGCATTCAAGTTATACACACACACACACACACATATATATATATATATATATATATATATATATATATATATATATATATATATACATGTTTATCTCTCTCTCTGTACGTGTGCATTCAAGTTATACACACACACACACACACACACACACATATATATATATATATATATATACATGTTTATCTCTCTCTGTACGTGTGCATTCAAGTTATACACACACACACACACACAACACACACACACATATATAATATATATATATATATATATATATATATATATATATATATATATATATATATAAACTGGTGTATGTGTGTGTGTGGTTGTATTCATATCTGTCAGTATTAATATAAGTCTTGATCTGTTAATATCCGTCAATATATTTATCTATTTATCTATCCCTCTATATGTAAGTATATATATATATATATATATATATATATATATATATATATATATATTATATATATATTATATATATATATACACATATACACACACACGTATATATGTGTGTGTTAGTGTATGTGTGTGCGTGTTCATATCTGTCTGTATTAATATACATCTCGGTCTGTTCATATATATCAATCTGCCTTCGTTAATCATAAAACTATATATGTATATATGAGTGTGTGTGTGTGTGTGTGTGGGGTGTGTGTGTGTGTGTGTGTGTGTGTGTGTGTGTGTTTGTTTATATGCGTGTGTTCATATCTACCTATCTATTTATCTATCTATTATTCCTAATGAATGGTGTGGCTTAATAAAATATCAATTCTGGCAAACAATCAAGAGTTGAACTTACAAATAAATGATCAATGAGTCTAGAATTGATAGCGACAGCCACAAAATATCAACCTAGTCTTTTTAATTTCTTATCAATATCTACAGTTATGTCTTGAAACTCCAGAAAAAAAAAACTTGTCCTTAAGTGTTGGTAAGTATGTCTCACAATATGTCGCAATTTTTTTATATAGAGATTGGATACCTTTATACGTAGCCTTGCGTTGAATGATCTTGTTGGGAATTGATCCCAAATATACAGCCAAAATGGTTAGGAAATGCTGCGTGTGATCTTAAACAAATCGTGGAAGCAACATCCCACAGAAAAGCAGCTATAAGGACCACCTGCCTTCTGTTACACAAACCATCCGGGTATGGCGAACAAGACATACTGGACACTGATGGAAAAATAAGGATGAGCTAATAAGCGACGTCCTTCTGGGGAAACCGACACATGGACATGCTAGTGTGGCCGTCCAGCGAAGACCTACCTAGACAGCTATGTGCAGATACAGTATGCTGTGCGGAGGACCTCCCGAGGTCAATGAATGATAGGGATGGTTGGCGACAGATTGCCATGGATATTCGTGCTACTGGCACGACAAGATGATGATGAGGATAAACATCTATCATGGAGGGGAGTGGTGTAATGGTTATCGTCGTAAGTAATGGACACGGTGAAATGAGTTCAAATCCTGGACGATCCGATTTGCATTTCACATAGTGTTAAACACTTGGGAAAGGTATGAATCCAATAAGTATCCTAAAACTATGGCTAAATAGTTGGTCAGACTGGGCTTTTTAAGTTTTGGTTAGATAAGCAGCGTAAAAAGGGAAACCCCTTTATTCAAACCTGTTAAACTCTGCTTAAGGAAGTGACCCTCTGGTAAAATCTGTTCATGCGTTGGTGTTGGGTAAATACTTATAAATAGTATTTAGACACAACTAGACCGATTTTAGATATCTCTGTCTGTCTGTCTGTCTGTCTGTCTTCCACCCCTCTCTCTCTCTCTCTCTCTCTCTCTCTCTCTCTCTCTCTCTCTCTCTCTCTCTCTCTCTCCTCAAACACACACACGCACATAATGAAAAAAGGGGTTGGTAAATACGTATATACGTAGCCTTGTGGCAGACTAATTAGATCTCGTAAATACCTATGTGGTATCCAATGGATAAAGCTTCGTTTGGAAAAAGACCGAAATCTTTAACTTCACAGTTTTAGGTATTATATGAGACTTTCTTTGTTGTTTTCTGGACACATGAATTCACAACGATATCAATCTTGCATACCTACTTGAATGCCAAACTGTTTTTTTTATTTTGTCTTGTATTGTCTTGCAGCATATCCCTCCGAAAACCCACTGTTATTTGGTCATTTTGAAACAGTTGAGAAAGTTCAAGAGTGTCGTATTAATTTTGAATATGGTATATTTTCATAATATCTTAATAAAAATACTCAATAACATCCTACATTACTTCTTGCAAGAATTTGGCGTCGTCAACGAAGATTAAAGGGGTTGGTCCACGTTAACTGCAGACATATTTCTGGCTAAACAGACGAATGCGGGAGGGGCAGGCACGAGTGCAGATGAATGTCTCCTGGGGCAGTAGTATAAACCGACTGCCCATCAGCAGAGGGGTAAATCCCCTAATGGGACCACCTATTCGCCAAGGGTGGCGCCCGTGATGTTTAAGGACGGATTCTACGTGTCTGAGCAAATCATGACATACAGCACTCCACATTGGACCTTAGGCTAAACGAGCGATTGGAGAGGTCCGCTCCGATGTTTTGTTTTACGGCATATCAACCTCAGTGGGTCATTTAATGCCGATAAAGTTTTGAAATAAATCAATTCTTAATGGATAATACAATTTTTTTATAAATACATTTTTCTATTTAACCCATACATGGAAACCTAACAGGTACTACCACTCCGGATCAGAGTGGACCAGGGAGCAATGGTGATGAAAGGTCATGTCAAGCCAAAGCACTTATATGATTGTCCCAGCTTGTTCGCCATTATGGCAAAGCCCAACCCTTTTTATCATCTGGGATATTAGGGTCCTGGATATGACGTAAAATTGCATCTAATGCTGAAATTCCAATTTTGGGGCTCTGGGGGAGTGCGGTGTACCCCTTTCTGACCTAGAGCGGTAGTACCTGTTAGGATTTTATCTATGTATTAAATAGAAAAAAAGAGTTTAAAATAATTGAGTTTAAAAAGAAGGGTGAGCTCGAAATAATTGAATATCCATTAAAAATGAATAAAACAAAAATTCATCGACATAAAATTATCCAACAAGAGTTGACATGCCGAAAAATCCAACCAACCAACCACTAAACCAACCTCTATTTTATCTTATCTTTTCCTTCGTGCATTTTTATGTCTGCTTTCTCTTTTTTTTTTATCCATTTTGTTTAATTCTTTGCTATTTTCTTTCTTCAATTTCTGTTTCTTTCTCATCTTCTTTTTTTCACTAATTTCTTTCACAAAAAAAAGTAAATAAAAAAAGAATTGTTCTAAACAATCTATTCTCCAGTAAACTTTCTATCACCATAAAGAAAAAGCAAAACAAAAACTTTAAAGCTATTTTTCGATGTCCAGAAAGGAAGCAAATATTCATTCGCTTCTAAAGCAATCTTTTATTTTTAATCGCCGCTTTTCAGAATATCTTCATTCTATTTCGAGAACTCAGAAATCATCTCTTTGATTTATTTTAACAATTTACGTTCCAACTTTTTCTTTATCTATTTATTTTATCTATTTATTTTAAGACTTTCTTTTAATTTCCTCCATCCGGTAAATGTGTTTTGTTTATATATTCACTTTTGTTAGATAATTGTTTCTTTTCGATTTTCTTAACACAAGTTTCTCATACAATTTCGCCACAGTGGTTTTCCATATTTATTAAAGCCATTTATTCACAGAATATCCATTCTATCTTCTTTCATGTTTATTCGATATTTTTTAAATTCTATATTTTCCCCATTCTGGACGGATTTTTTTTTGTTTTTGATTTTGAAAAATTATCAGCATACTAAAGATTTTGTCTGAAAAGAAGAGTAATTTATGCAAGCATCTATTTAAAGTAGATTGTATTTTTTTTATCTACCTACCTAACTGTTAGTACAGTGGCCAGTCTAAAAGAAAAACTGAATTCATATCAGTTTTATTTGGCGTAAAAACATACCTTTTCTTGCATACTACTCGCTGCGCAGGGGTGGGCTTTTAGAAAAGTTCTTTACACGATAACTTTCCATATTTCTCCCGTTAGCGCTAGGTTTCCTTGCACACAGCCTTATAACTACATAATACACTAATGTTAAAAATGTTATTTCAACTTCTAGCCTCGGTAGAGCTAACAGCTTGACTCCTATTTATGTGATAGGCTCTTTCTTTTTTAACATCTATAAAGATTTTTGAAGGCAATTTACAATGCAATATGTGTTGAAAATGATATTTATCTAACTTTTTTTTATTATAAATATTTTCGGAAATAAAATTCCATCATCAGAGTTATTGAAAGTACTAGGTGTTCTTTTATAGTACTTATCCCACGAAATAAATAAATATATTGCATTGTAAATTGCCTTCAAAAATCTTTATATTACACATACACACAATGCTTCAAAGATACTATTTTAAAAAAAAAAACCTTTATTTCACTATGCCTGAGCGAGGCTAGATTTATAGTAAAAATTAAAAGAATTTCGAACAATCTCCACGAGCGCAGGAGCAGCCGAACCGAATTAACATCACGGAAATAACCGATTTAACATCACAGAAGTAACCGAAAAAGAAAAAAATTTAAATATACGGCGTTCCTCAACTTCTTAAAACAACAGATGATTACAACATCGCCGTGGGATAAGTACTATTAAAAAAAACACCTAGTACTTTCAATAACCCTGATGATGGAAATTTTATTTCCGACAATATTTAGAATTAAAAAAAAAGTTAAATAAATTCATTTTCAACACATATTGCATTGTAAATTGGCTTCAAAAAACTTTATATACACATACGCACAATGCTTCAAAGATACTATAATAAAAACCTTTATTATAATTATTTATATAATATATATATATATATTATATATATATATATATATATATATATTATATATACAGATTAAAATTCATATGTAGGTGTAAAATAATTCTTTCTCTCTCCGTGTGTCACTCTCTATCTATTTATCTATCTATCAATATGTCTATCCCACACACACACACACACACACACACACTAGTGTATATATATTATATAATATATATATATATATATATATATATTATATATATATACATGCATATATATATTAAAATATAAATGAAGATATGTACACCGCTGAGCAATGTACATAATAAAGAATTTTTCTTAAGACAAAGCAGTGTGGATTCTCGATCAGCAGTCTCATTAATTTTTTAAAGAAACGTACGCGAAGTTTCACACCGTATCAAATGGTAAGTCTTAGAGGATTTTTTTGACAAATGGTAACATTGCTGGAATACGTGCACTAAATACGGAGAGGAATAATGTTGCGATTTGTCAAAGAATTGTTGGAGAATTTGTTATCAAGCGGAGTACAGTGGGTTTGGATTTAGAATGTTCATTCTGACTGATTGGTTGCCTCACCGAGGTTAAAGAACTCAGTTTGCTCTAATATTTATTCATGTTGCAGACAGATTTGTTTGGCTGTATCCTACGGCATGTCAACCCTTGTTGGGCTATTTCATATCAAAATCATGTTGTTTTAATCATTCGTGATAAGTATTGAAAATTTTTTGTTAACTCAATTTCTTTTTTAAACACATATTTTAAAACCTAATTTTCTATTTAGCCCATAAAATATATTACCACTCCGGGCCAGCATGAACATAGGAGTAATTGCCATGAAGGAGTACACCACACTCACCAGAGCTCCAGAAATTGAACTTCACCATTAGATGCAGTTTAACAAGAATTGTCCGTTGAGTTCAACAAAACACACACACACACACATATATATATATATATATATATATATATATATATATATATATATATATATATATATATATATTTGTTCCCGTTAGAAGTAAATGCTAAGTCTAGCCAAACTGAATAGACTTGAAACGTCGCAACACGGTGTCTGTCGATAACTAATATATATATATATATATATATATATATATATATATGTGTGTGTGTGTGTGTGTGTGTGTGTGTGTGTGTGTGGAGTAAATTGATAGAGGCATGTATATATAAGTTAACATTAGGTTTGCAAATCGAATAAGCGAGAAACTGACAGTTACCAGAGGCCTTGATATATATATATATATATATATATATATATTATATATATATATATATCAAGGTCTCCTTTGGGCTATTTTATATCGAAAACGTGTTGTTTTAATCATTCGTGATGGGTATTGAACATTTTTTAAAAACTCAATTTCTTTTTTAAACACATATTTTAAAACCTATTTTTCTATTTAGCCCATAAAAGATACTACCATTCCGGGCCAGCATGAACATGGGAGTAATTGCCATGAAGGAGTACACCACACTCACCAGAGCTCCAGAAATGGAACTTCACCCTTAGATGCAGATTAACGTCATACAACAAACACTTCCTTGTTTGACTTGAAAATATCACTTCATAGGAACTTTTAACATCGACAATAAACTGAGTGTGATCTCTCTGTTGCCACGTGTTTGAATCTTTCTTTCCCGTCGTCATCTCTTCATATCGCCTTTGTCTCCCCGTCTGCGTTGACTCTCTTCAGCTGCCCTGTCGTGGGGCGTTAGAATACATTGAATGCACCTCTAGAGAGGGGTAAGTCTCCTCCAATGGGGCCACATTGGCCATGGTAACAACCCGTGAGTCTTAAGGATGAACTCCTAGTGGTTGAGCAATCCATGACATGAAACACTTCCCTCTAGCCCTTACTTAGGCTAGACGAGCGGTTGGAGAGGCTCCCTCCGGTCAATCAGCTGGTGATGTGCTATTAGGCCGTGACTGAGGGTTTTCATGGCCTAGGTATGATGTTAAACTCTATCTGATGGAGAAGTTCTAGTTCCGGAGGTCTAGGGAATGTGGAACACCCTTCATTACCTTTGCTATCATGTCCACTATGATCTGAAGTGGTACTACCTGTTAGAGTCCCATCTATAGGTTAAATAAAAATATGAGTTTCAAAAATTCTCTACCCATCAATAATTAATAACAAAACACCTTCGGCATAAAATGACTCAATGGGTTGACATGCCGTAAAACCAAAATCATCCAATCCAATCTCTCAAAGCTATATTATTGTTTGACTACTAAACACCTCCAATTACCATTTCTCCCTAACACTAACACACGACCAACTCCGCCAGTTGTTTTTTAGGGTTTTGGAAAAGTAGTTAACAATCGCAAATGTATCTCAAATAAGTTTGCTTCAGCGATTTCACTGAGTCATATCAAATCATTGATGGTATGCTATTTGTTCCAGATATTGCATTGCAATAATCCAAATATTAAAACGATTGTTCCTAAAATTCTCACATTTCTGTTGCATAGCCTGGTGCAAATAGATATTTGTCTCTACGTGAACTCACATTAAACAGGGTTCCTGTTTTTTAAAAAACAAAATGACACCATATTCTTATTAAAGGACAAGCCTATGAAATTAGCAGACGTGTTAATATTCCTAGGTAGCGACATCTCATCTACTGAACGCAATGCCAACATACTAATAGGAAATGCATGGTCGGCCATTGACAGGTTATCGACCCTATAGAAAACTGATCACTTTGATAAAATAAAACGGGAATTCTTCCAAGCAGAAGGGTTTTATGGTCAAATTACGTTGAAAGCAACGGTTGCCCCTAGATCACCAAAGTTAAGCGACGATTAGCCTATCAATACGTAAATGGGTTACCATTTAAGCAACAGCAGATATTGTAAAGTAATTACATATCAAAATGGAATTGATTATGGTATTAAATAACCCGAAAAGAGTTGATATGCCGAAAAAACAACCAAATCAACCAATCCATCAGTAGAAGTGTCAGTACTACTATATTACTGCACCTCTTTAAACTCTACCGAAACGTTTTAAGAGAAAAGCTACAGAAGAATGCTAATCTACTATCTTGAAACCGCTCAGGACACGCTGGGATATGCTCGATAAGTAGAAACCTCACTCTCTACAAATAACTACTTTTGAACTGCTACACATGGACATACTAGTGTTGGCCAACCAGGAAAAAAAAACTCGATGGTGTCTAGAGTACTTGCAAGAGCGATAGACGATGTAGACAGATTTCGCGCGCGGTGTATGTGTTTTTTTATTTTGAGAAAGGAGAGAGAGAGAGAGAGAGAGAGAGAGAGAAGAGAGAGAGAGAGAAGAGGGGGAAAGTCAAGTAACCTGTGCTGTTTTTAACGTGATGATATGATGATATATATATATATATATATATTATTATATATATAT
>CM042154.1:103608406-103635906 GCA_023376005.1 Doryteuthis pealeii
TCCCTATTACCTCTGGAATTGGAATTTCAATATAGATGCTGTTTACCGTCATACCTATGATATGAATTATTGTACGTGTTAGTTTGCTGCGCATACATCATATAAACAAAACAGTTTCGCTGTTGTGACAGGCAGCCGCTGTGATTGATAGTGTCGTTGTTGTTTGGCGAGCTGTACATTGCTGTATTCCATATGGGATTTGAATGTTCTATTGATAAACGCGCAATATAGCCTATTTCGGAAAATTATGTCTTACGAGTTCGAGCTGGGTCATTGTGGTATACTAAGAACCGGAAGCACCGGTTATACCATTGTTTGTATGAAACGGAAGTAGTGTTTCAGCCATCTTGTATTGTTGCAAATAAAAGGCGGAGGTGAGTTCTTCTCGCAGTTAACGTCAACTGGGCTACACGTCTTATTATTCGCTAAGCGCGTTATAACAGTCATAACACCGAGGAGGCAACTGTTGGATATTTTTGGTATATAAGATGTACTATAATACACCACTTAAATTTTATAGACTAAGCAAGGTCCCGTGGTTTAAACATCAGCTAATTAACAGCCGACTGCGTGGTTGCTGACTACTTAATCACTGATTACTGAGAGAACGCTCATTTGCAAGTCATGACGAAGGACTTTACAATACTGCGGAGCCACAAGAAAAATCAAAGGATTCCTACCAAGCTGGGGACAAGCGCTCTTGCCTAGAAGCCTTAAAGGATGCCCATAAAATCGTAACAGCAACCAAAAAACATTGTTTGCGATTTGTCACAGCTACAGTCATCTGTCTGTTCAGGAAATTTCACTCTGGGCTGCCACGAACTCGACGATCAGGCAAAGGTAGGTCCAGAACCGTGGATTCCAGGCCGTGTTGCAAGCTGTAGAAACGAATCTGATGAGTAGCTCACGGAGGGTATCAGGTAGCTTGTTTCTCAAAGTATAGTGTTGGTGCTTCACCTTTATAAACTAGGTAAACTCATTTGAAACTGCCGTATTGTGCCTCACGTTACCCAAAATTAATTGCAAAAACTTTTGACTCACACTAGTATTGATATATGACAGTGGAGACCTGTGGATATACTACTGTGTAACAACTAATTAGTACAACGTTTGATATGTTTACTAAGATCTATTGTTCAATATTGTTTAAAAAGTATTTAATAAAACTTTGATTCAACTCTCTCTCGCTTCTTTGTTTTCCTTCTTTCTTTTTCATCTTTTCATTATGTTTTGAGTGAAACAGATTAACGTTATCGCTTCCACGCGCTTGCCTGTCTCTCTGTCTTTCCCCTACCCTTTCATTCTTTCTATTCCTTTCTCAATTATTTCTGTAAAGCATGCCTTTTCTTCCCTTTATTTATGCATAAAAGCTTGAGAAATGGTCCAATTATTTACCTGATGGCAAAGACACTTCATGAGAAATAAAAATTCGTCGGAAGCAACATTAGATAAATAGTGTTTTACATTTTAATCTGCGACAATTTGGACGAGCTTCATCTTTAACCACGAGGGTCTTGCAAGATTGACAACGGACATGTATTTTCTAGGAACATCGGCTATTATTAAATATATATATATATTATATATATATATATATATATAATATATATATAGAGAGAGAAAGAGAGAGAGAGAGATCTATGAGCCCACAATGATATAAATAGCATGAACGCAATGAGATAACGATAGATATATTAACAATAATATAAATGAAGATACGATAGATAGATATCCGGTTAATGGAAATTAATTCCCATTTGAATCTCATCAAACATAGGGTGGAAAACTTTTCCAATAAATTCCTTTTAGGTTAATTCTTATCAAATGGTTTCAATTCAGTTCATTCATACATTTATAAGACACTCAGTCGCAAAGTTCATTAAGTAATAAATTCAGCTTTTTGATGTTCTTCTCATCTTGAAATACTTTCCAATAATTACCCCTTTGATGTGGGTAAAGACCCAGGATGACCATCGACAAAAGAAAAAGCCAACGTCATCAACTCAGTAACGTATCAGATCTTAATTCTGAACTTGAACGTGCCTTTCCAAAAAGTGAGTCCCTTTTCTTGATACGTTACTGAGTTGAATGAACGTTGGCTTTTTCTTTGTCGATGGGTCATCCTGGTCTTTACCACATTCCAAAGTGGGTAATTATTGGAAGTATTTTCAAGCAAAAATTGAGGAAGAACATCAAAATCTGAATTTAATTATTTAATGAACTTTGCGCACTGAGTGTCTTATAAAAATGTATGGTAGAAACTGAATTTGAAACATCTGATAAGATTAACCTAAAGGAATTTATTGGGAAAAGTTTCCACCCATATGTTTGGTTCTGAGATTCAACAAGGGAATTAATTTCCATTAACCGGATATCTATCTATCTATCTATCATTTAATTATTTTGTTTAATATATCTATCGATCTATTCATTGCGTTCATCTATTTATATCATTGTGCTCATATCTCTCTCTCTCTCTCTCTCTCTCTCTAAATATGTATATATATATATATATATAATATATATTATAATATATTTAATAATTACGATGTTCCTAGAAAATATGTCCGTGTCATCTTGCAAGACCCTCTGGTTAAGATGAAGTCGTCCAAATTGCAAGATTAAAATGTTAAACACTATTTATTGATGTTGCTTATCCGACGAATTTTTATTTCTCATGAGTGTCTTTGCCACAGGTAAATAATGGGACCACTCAGCTTTTATTCATAAATAAAGGAAGAAAAGACATGCCTTTACAGAAAAATTATGAGAAAGAAAGAAAGAATGAAAGGGTAGGGAAAGACAGAGAGAACAGGCAAGCGCCGTGGAAGCCGATAACGTTAATCTGTTTCAATCAACATAATGAAAAGATGAAAAGAATAGAAAGAAAAAAAGAGCGAGAGAGGTGAATCAAGTTTATTATACTTTTTACATATTGAACAATAGCATCTTAGGTAACATATCAAACGTTGTAACTAATAAGTTGTTACACAGTAGATATTCCACAGTCTCACTAGTCATATATCAATACTAGTGTGAGTCAAAAGTTTGCATTATTTGTAACGTGAGGCACAATACGCAGTTTCAAATGAGTTTACCTAGTTTATAAGGTGACAACCAAGCACTATACTTTTGAGGAAACCAAGCTTACCTGATACCCTCCGTGAGCTACTCATCAGATTCGTTTCTACAGCTTGCAACACGGCCTCGGAATCCACCGGTTCTAGGCCACTTTGCCGATCGTCGAATTCGTTGCAAGCCAGAGTGAAATTTCCTGAACAGACAGATGACTGTACTGTGACAAATCGCACAACAAATGTTTTTGGTTGCTGTTTACGATTTTATGGGCCATCCTTTAGGCTTCTAGCAAGAGCGCTTGTCAGCTTGGCTAAAGAAATCCTTTGATTTTTCCTTGGTGCTCCCCAGTATTGTAAGTTCCTTTCGTCAATGACTGCAAAATGGACGCTCTCAGTATCAGTGCATTAAGTAGTCACCAAACCACCGCGTCGGGCTGTTAATTAGCTTTGATGTTTAAACCACGGGACCTTGCTTAGTCTATAAATTTAAGTGGTGTATTTATATACATTCTTATATACCAAAAATATCCAACAGGTTGCCTCCTCGGTGTTAGACTGCTTATAACGCCGCTTTAGCGAATAATAAGACGTGTAGCCAGTTGACGTTAACTGCGAGAAGAACTCACCTCCGCCTTTTATTGTGCAACAATACAAGATGGCTGAAACACTACTTCCGTTTCATACAAACAATGGGTATAACCGGTGCTTCCCGGTTTCTTAGTATACCACAATTGACCAGCTCGAACTTGTAAGACATAATTTCCCGAAATAGGCTATATTGCGCGTTTATCAATTAGAACATTCAAATGTCCATATTGGAATACAGCAATGTACAGCTCGCCAAACAACAACGACACTATCAATCACAGCGGCTGCCTGTCACAACAGCGAAACTGTTTTGTTTATATGATGTATGCGCAGCAAACTAACACGTACAATAATTCATATCATAGGTATGACGGTAAACAGCATCTAATATTGAAATTCCAATTCCAGAGGTCTAGGGATTGCAGAATACACCATTCTCGCCATTACTCAGAGGTTCACCCTAGCTCAGTGTGGCAGTACATGTTAGGGTCCCATCTATGGATTAAATAGGAAAAAAAATCAGTTTTAAAAATGAGCTAAAAATTGAATTAAAAAATAAATTGAATATCTATCAAGCAGGAATAGAATAAAACGTCTTCAGCATAAAATAACCCAAGAAGTGTTTAGATGCGTAAAAATTCCCAAAAACCAAAAAAACCAACCAACTAAAATATTGCAAACATTATTTAGTGTATTCAATGTTTCATATTTATTTCATTATTGTGATATTTTCATACCCCAACCACAAGACAACAAAGTTTGTACCAAATCAAATTTTAACTGTGAAATTTAAACACAAAACAGACATTTTTAGTTAGGTATCATTTATCATCCTTTACTAGTAATTATTAGCCAGCATGTAGCATTCTAGTTATGTTGTTATCTATCTATTTAAATGTGTTCTCATCTATCTATCTATCTATCTATGTAAATGAGTTATCTCTTCTATCATTTATCTAATTCTATGTTGATATTTCATTATTTTTCTATCTATCTATCTCTCGAATTATGTTCGTTATCTATCTATCTATCTATCTATCTCTCGAATATGTTCCTATCTATCTATCTATCTATCTCTTATATGTAAATGATTAATCTCTTATCTATTTATCTATCTATGTTGATATTTCATTATCTTTCAATCTATCTATCTCTCGAAATACTGTTCTTATCTATCTATCTATGTAAATATGTTCTTATCTATCTATTCTGTCTATGAATCTTTCCATCTATGTAAATATGGTTTTATCTATCTATCTATCTATCTATCTATTCTATCAATCTTTCCATCTATGTAAAATATGGTTTTATCTATCTATCTATCTATCTATCTATCTATCTATCTATATATATATATATATATATATATATATATATATTATAAATATATGTGTGTGTGTGTGTGTGTAAATATGTTATTATCAATCTATCAATCTTTCTATCTATGTAAATATTTTATTATCTATCTATCTATCTCTATCTCTCTCTATATATATATACACACACACACACACACACACACACACACATATATATATATATATATATATATGCGTGTGTGTGTGCGTGCGTGTGTTAAAGAATAGAGGGGAAAAGTGAACAAAAGAACAACTCAGAAAAGTAGATGTAGGAGATATATTTCGCGGTGCATTGAGCACGACTTCTTCAGTCTTTTATTTGAACATTTGTGCATCATACATGTGTTTTATAGAAGAGAAAGTGGACAAGTGAGAGGTGAATTTGATGATGAAGTCAGGGGCGTGGGATAGCGTTTGCAAATCAGTGATCCTAGCACACACCGAAACGATAAACTTAAAACTTGGATTTTTTAACATTGGCATATCGATCGCAAAAAACTATAACACATGAAAATAAAATCAAAATTGAAAATGGATAAAACTGCTGTGCCATAAAAAATTCCCGGATTTACTCCAATCCTCCTATCTTCATATATATATATATAGATATATATATATATATATATGTTCATTTCTATCTATCTATCAATCTATGTAAATATGTTCTTATCCATCTATCTATCTTTCTATGTAAATATGTTCTTATCTATCTATTTATGTAAATATGTTCTTATCTATCTATCTATCTATCTATCTATCTTTCTAAGTAAATATGTTCTTATGTATCTATTTATGTAAATATGTTCTTATCTATCTATCTATCTATCTATCTTTCTAAGTAAATATGTTCTATCTATCTATCTATGTAAATATGTTCTTATCTATCTATCTATCAATCTATTCTATCTATCTATCTATATATATATATTATATATATAATATATATATATTATATATATATATATATATTATAATATATCCATGTAAATATGTTCCTGTCTATCTACCTATCTATGTAAATATGGTCATATCTAGCAATTTATTTATCTACGTAAAAACTAAGTTATATATCTTCTCTATCTGTCTATGTAAATATGCTATCTATCTATGGCCTATTCTATCTATTGCATTCTCACTATCTATCTATGTTATGGATGGTATCTAAATATTTTCTTATCTTTCTATTTCATTTTTATTATCTATTTATCTATAAATATGATTTTTAAGCAACTATTTTTCCAGAATTCCTTACCATTAATATAAACACTGCTTTGTTTGGAATAATCTGTTTGCAAAAACAAAATCTAATCTCGCAAAAATATTTATTTCGAGACTTTAGCGCGGCAGATATGGCCCTCTAGTGTGAAGATTGACTTCGTATGTTTATAGTTTTTTAAAACCATAACTCGCCGCTAGCATTTTTAGTTTAGGTTGAACACACTTTGAACACTTTATTGTTTAATCCAGTATACAGTTTGATATATCCCTGTATTCGCCTCAGCCGCTAAAACAATCTCCTTGGTCTATTGCAAGTGAAAAGACAAAATAGAAGAGAATATATTAATTATAGAAATAACAAGGAAAAGTCTATACATAGTTGTATAAGAGAAACATCGTAATAATGAAATAGTCCTTTAGTAGATAAAAGCATAAAGATTCTTGGTGTATATATTTACCAACCCTTCAGCATGAGCAGGATGTGTCACAAGGTCAATTACTTAAGCAGAGTTTAACAGGTTTGAATTCAGAATTTTCCTTCTCTTAGACTTATCCAAGGTTAAAGAGCTCAGTCTGTCCTACTATTTACCAAAAACTGGGAGAAAACTTGGATTCATGACCTTTCCCAAGGGTATTAGCACTATCTGAAGTGCAAACAGCCACGTCCAGGATTTAAACTCGGGTCTACGAGTCCATTTTCCTACGACCCTAAACATTACACCACACACCTCCAACATTAAGAGTCTTGGTATAAGATGAAAGTTACAAATTTACATGATGAGAAAATGTTCTCGTTTGTCAAGCGACATAAGATTTCTATGGGCAAGAAATCTCCTCTGTCTCATAGACAGGAGATACACTATTATCTTCGTCGAAGTTGTACTTCTGGTTTTATAATTCTGCTAGCTACGCCAACTAACGCCTACTGAAAAAAACATTGCAAAAGTAAAGAATATTATTTCCTAAAGACTATTCAAAATAATTTTTAAAAAATCAACAGAATTCTCCAGACATGAATAGATTTACATAATTTATGTGGTAGCATAGATTGTTGACAGACCCTGTAGCGAGAATTCAAGGGGGGCCAAATGAAGAAATACCAGGTTCTCGATTGGTTTACCCTGGCCCCAAAGCGGCGAATCTCGTGTGTCACGTGATTAGTAAGTTTACATTTCAGTTTCAACTTTGATGTGGAAGCAGAGAGCATGGCCTCACCTGCTGAGGTTGAATCTCACCCGCGCGGCCGAAAAAGAATGGGTTAAATAAATCTTGATCAAGGAAAAAAATATCTTGTGGTTTAATTAACTGCATGACTAAAATGTTTAGCCCTTAGAAGAAGCTCTTAGTAAGGAGACAGCTAGACAACAAGATGACAGCCAAAGTAAAGGAAACAGTCAGACAAGAAGATAGCCGAAGCACTAAAGCAGAAATGAAGTAACAATTAAGTCTCTGTCTCTCTGTTTCTGTCTATCTCTCTGTCTCTCTGTCTCTCTCTTCTCTCTCGTTTTTATACCTGATGTACGAAGTCAAATGTGGTATACAACAAGAGGTCTGTGATCAAAATTTTAGTAGCTGAAAAGTGTAAATCATATGAGATTACAGAAGGGTGTGTAATATGTATGGAGAATTATGTTTACTAAAAATAAACAGATGGGATAAAAATGAGATTACACCAACGACCCAGAGTAGAAACAGACAGTCTGTTCAGTGAAACAGACACTGACTCCCCGGTAAAGAAAAAGTTACGGTTGACGCGTAAATAAATAAGGTCATGCTGACAGTGTTATGGGCATTTAAATTAATCCCCTGTTGGAATATTTTGTATAATAAGGTGTGCTGGAGACCACCACTTAACTTATATACTCTCCCGTGGCCGCGTAGATTAAAGCCAGCTAATCTACACGCTCTAATACGGGGTAATTAACTACTTAATCCCCGATCTTGAAAGCCGTTTAATTGTTGGTATTCGACACGGACGATCGGATCAATAAACTAAGGACTCAGCTTAACACAAGGATTCTTTACTAAGGAAACAAACAAACACAATGATTCGGCCTAACACCAAGGAACAATGATTCTACCTAACACTAAGGAACAAGGATTCTACCTAACACTAAGGAACAAGGATTCTACATAACACTAAGGAACACCCTAACACTAAGGAACAAGGATTCTACATAACACTAAGAACAAGGATTCTACCTAACACTAAGGAACAAGGATTCTACCTAACACTAAGGAACACAAGGGTCTCCATTGTAAAGGGCCTTCCCTGCAGTCTAAAAATGGCCTCCTCAAAATTCGTAACATCCCCATTCCTTGATTTCGGTGTAAAAGGTACAACTGTAAAGTGTGTTACCTATTGTCAACCCTTTAGTTGAGAATAAATGACATATTAAGAAAATATTTCTGTTTGTCTTATTAGTTTTGTTTCATATATATATATATATATATATATATATATATATATATATATATATATTATAAGGAGATTGTGTGTTTTCTGTCTGTAACCGAAACTATATTACTACTCAAATCACAATTCCCTTAGTTATTGACATCACATTCTCAATGATTTCATTTTTATTTAAACCTCAATTATTAATTAAAATCGTTTAACATTATTAATACTGTTAACCATATCTACATACTAACAACATGCAATTATGTTTATATATACAACAAAATAGCAGTTTACGGTGTGAACAGGAAGGATAATTTGCATATTGATATTAAAAAATCGAATTTAATAAATATGTGCTCAGTGTTATTGATTTTCTAACTGTTTGGTTTTATTTTAATGAAATAAGCAAAAATCTCTTCAATAAATCTTAAATGAAATCCATTAACAAGAAAAAATAACTGTCATTTTATTTCTTTACTTCCTCTTTTAAGTAAATCCTTAAATTAAAAAAAAAACAATGAAAGACGAGATTGATGGAAGAGTAAGTTCAGTTTGTTCTATTTTTTCGATTATACCCTCTCTGTTTTCAAATCTTTTTATTTGTATTATATTTAGTTTCATTAGCCTTTCTAATTTAATATAATATATTTATAACATTTAAACTTAAACACTTGCACCCGGAGAGGCATATATTTGCTAGTATATATAAGGTATGTTCAAAACGTATCGACATTTTTGTACTTTTTGACACACCTTGTATTCGGAAAAAATAACGTTCCATAAATTGTCCATTTTCTATCTGGGTAAAATACAGCGTCAAACTCGGCATTTTTATTGACACACCTTGAATGATGAAAGAAATTAACGTTCCATTTAATTGTTCCTTTCTATCCTGGGTAAATACAGCTTTCAATCTCGACACTTTTATGTCACACCTTGTATGTGGTGTGTGGGGGGGTTTGATCTGTTTTCTTATATTCATAAAGAAAAGAATGCTCAATATATTTCGGTGATAGAGCATATGTAGGTCTAAGTATATATTCTCCCCATTCAATTGGCCTCCGGCAGTATATGACACAAGGTTAATGTTTAAGAGGTTTAAATCTAAATTGAGTTTCCCTTCTATTTGACTGGTTGCTCAATCTTCCCCACTATTAACTCATAGCTGGAGGGAGAACAGAAGGATTCATGCCTTTTCTATGTGCATTAGCGTGAAGTGAAATCCAAGCGGTTTCGTCAAGGATTTGAATTCAGGTCACCGATTTAATTTCTTTGACATAACCATTACGCTAAACTCGGCTTTTACACGCACGAATCTCTCTCTCTCTCTCTCTCTCTCTCTCTCTCTCTCTCTCTCTCTCATATATATATATATATATATATATATATATATATATATATATATATATATATACCAGGGTAAGTAAAAATTAAATCCCATATATTTATCTTATATGAAGTTTAAAAAAAAAAATAAGGCCTACATTGAAACCCTAACGAGGCTCAGAGCCAGAATCCAACGGGCAAGTCTTGACCTGCTATCGACAATGTCCTACATCTGCATGACAAGGCTCGACCACACACAAGCATCAGGAGAAGGAAGAAAATTGCCTCATTCGGTGGACAACTTTACCGATGCTTGTGTGTGGTCGAGCCTTGTCATGCAGATGTAGGACGTTGTCGATTAGCAGGTCAAGACTTGCCCGTTGGATTCTGGCTCTGAGCCTCGTTAGGGTTTTCAATGTAGGCCTTAGTTTTTTTTTTTAAACTTCAATAAAATAAATAACATGGCATTAATTTTTTACTTACCCTCGTATATATATATATTATATATATATATATATATAAGTGAGAGAGAGAGAGAGAGAGAGAGAGAGAGAGAGAGAGAGAGAGAGATTCGTGCATGTAAAAGCCGAAGAAATGATAGTTTAAAGGCGCTCAATCTGTGAGTATGGAGGATACTCACCAGATTGAGCGCCTTTAACTATCATTTCTTCGGTCCCATAAAAGATGGCTTGAGAGGCAAACATTCCAGTGACGAGGAAGTGAAATCTGTAGTGAGAAAGTGGCTCAAAGAACAGTCAACAGAATTTTACGGATAGGGATACATGCTCTCATTCGAAGGTGAACATTGATATATAGAGAAAAACGGTGACTATGTGGAAATGTAGGGATTGGATCCACAGAGGACCAGAGTCATTTTTATCTATGATACATGTTCCTGTGTTAGTAATTATACTTGTTCTAAACAAAAATGGCATTAATGTTTGACTCACTATCTGTAGTATATATATATATATATATATATATATATATATATATGTGTGTGTGTGTGTGTGTGTGTGTGAATCGATTAAACATGTTAGGCTGGAATATTATTCTTGAGATCTTCAATTGATTACTTTCAAGCTATTGAGGTCCAAATTGTAGAGAAGTTCCCATATTTTTCTCCAATCGCCTTTAAACACGTCCATTATTTGTTGTTGTTTTTGTCTTTCTTTTGGGGATGAGGTTTATTTGGTTGGGAAGGTTTATTTACTTTTTATTCATTGATATATATATATATTATATATATATATATATATAAACTATAAAATATATATAAACTATAATATAACTATATATATATATATATATATAACTCATATATATTTGAGGTAGGTAAAAGGATAGTGAACAAGAAATGATAACTCAAAAACAAATCTAAGAGTTGAAATATTCGTCCGATTTATAAGGACATCTTCAGTCAAATGATTTATTGAAAGCAAAATTACGTGCATGTACATATGATTGTGAGGGGATGAGTTAGTAGCGGACGTGAAGCGTAGGGAGGATAGGGTCAAAGAGGAATGAAATGTGGGATAGTTTACAGGTTAGGAGTAAGATGGGCACGAGGTACGACAATGGAGGAGGGTAAAGTTCATAGTAACTGTCGGATTCTACTCCATCCATCCTATCTTCAAATATATATATATATATAATATATGTATGTATGTATGTGTGTGTGTGTGTGTGTTGTGTATGTGGGTCACGTTTTTGTTATTCGTTGTTTCTATTTATAAAGACCGTGTTAATAATTGAGCATAGGTTGGTATAAGTAGATCTAGAATCAATGGAGCGTAGGTGTATGTCAATTTCTCGCCTATGTGAACATTATATATTATATATATAATATATATATATATATAATATATATATATATATTTGTTTATGTGTGTATGTGTATGTGATGTGTAACTTTATGTATGTGCATGTGTATACATACAGTTTGATAAAAATGTTAACACCTTCATATCATTTCAAAATTTTTTCACGCGTTCACCATCTTGCAACACATTAATGGAATCTCCAACAAATCGTCGCTCTGTTTTCCCATTCATAAAATCTCATTTAATTTTGTTCTATCTATATTTATTCATTCTTGCTTTCTCACCTTTTCCGAATCTTTTTGTTTTCTTCCCCTATGTCCATTGTCTTCTTTTTTCTGTCCTCCTTCCTTCCTTCCTTCCTTCCTTCCTTTCTTTCTTTCTTTCTTCTTATTTCCTTCCTTCCTGTTAATATTTCTTTGGGAATATCTTTATTAGAAAAATCAGAACGGTTATTACGGAGACCACCTATAGAGATTCCCGTAATATCATTTTGAAACTCCTATAGAAATGTTAACATGTATTATTTGGATATTCTGACACTGCCCACGTCTTTATTTGACACATGGCCTAGTGGATATAGAGTTAATTAATACAGTTCTAAGTGTCACTTACCTGTTTTGCTGGTCAAGGGCGAAATTAACACGGTTTTAACCCTTGTACCCAGTCATGGTTAACGCGAATGAGAACAGTCTACTCTTGTGAATTGAATAAAGGTTCGGTTCGAAGCTCCTAACGACTCTCGCTTACGTCAAGAAGTATTCCGAGTTCGAAGAGAAGGTTCCCAATTTTTGGGGATGGTATTCCTGAGTTTAAGAATGTTCACGAGTCTGAAAAGAAATATCTGCAGAAGGCCGGAGAGCATATCGACCAAAACGTGTGCATATAAACAATAAAGATGAGGACAATAATCCGAATAATTCAAATAATAAAATTATCAAGCCTCAAATTTTTAAAAAAAAACAGAGAAACCTAACGATTTTGATAAGTAAAGTAAAGTAAAGTCGACGGGGCGACCTAATGTCGATCAGCCAGTCAGCGAGGAGTCAATCAATAGCGCTAGACCAAGGAGATTGTTTTAGCATCTGAGGGTGGAGCACCACATTTACCATCAGCTCCTTACTTTACCGCACAGATCCCTGTGCTACTCATACGCTGAGTGGACGATGACCGGTATCGAACTAGAACCTTGTGGTTTCTAGCTGAACGCTCTACCGACTGAGCTAACCCGGCTCATAAGCAAACGATAAAGAAAGTTTGTGTTTTGAACTTTGGTAGTTGGATTTCTGCTGTACTACAAAGCAGATTTATTCTGTTGAGCTTGACATTTACTTTTCAGGGCTTCGATATTCCCTAGGGAGGCTTCATTCTCACTATGAAAATGGTTTGAAAACTCACAGAGTTTCAGCCAATCTGAATTATTTAAACAAACAAAGCAGATTTATTTCTGTTGGGCTTGACATTTACAAAGCCCCCATTTTAGATGCCAACCTGAATTATTAATCATCTCAAAAATTTCATTGGTTTGGTTTGTTTTGTTTTACGGCATATCAACCTCAGTGGGTCATTTAAATGCCGATAAAGTTTTGAAATAAATCAATTCTTAATGGATAATACAATTTTTTTATAAATACATTCTATTTAACTCATAGATGGGACCCTAACAGGTACTACCACTCCGGGTCAGAGTGGACCAGGGAGCAATGGTGATGAAAGGGTGATCCACATTCCCCAAACCTCCAAAACTGGAACCTCACCATCAGATAGAGTTTAACGTCATTCCCAGGACATGTAAACCCCGCAGCCACCGCCTTCTAGCACCCATATGATAAAAAGGGGTTGGGGCTTGCCATAAAAGCAATAGGGTTGGGAAAATCATATAGGTGCTAGGGCTGACGTGACCAGCCGATTGATCGGAGGGGGCCTCTCCGACCACCCGTCTATCCCAAGATAGGGCCAAAGTGGAGTATTACATGTCATGAACTGCTCATCCACCTGAGCTCTATCCTTAAGCATCACGGGTCGCCACCCATGCCAACAGGTGGCCCATTTGGGGAGTCTTACCCCTCTGCAGAGGTGCAGTCGGTGCATCAAAAATTCAGAGAAATATTTAATGTTAACATGATATATGCAACCAATGTTTTTGACCTTATTTTCCATATTCATTAAATGTTGTTTTCTATATTAATTGAGTATATTGGGCATTATTTAATAAATGTACCTTTACCAAATGTGAATAAATTCCAATGGGGATGTAGGTGGAGAGTTACTTTCATACGCTGAGATAGATATGTACTTAGTTATTATATTTCATAAGTAATGGGGAAACATATTAACAAAGAAAGACGTAGATATATTAGAATGACGAGTGGCAACCACGCAATTTTCTCCTGAAAACCGGCTCTTGGGTGAATAAACAATAGTCGGGAAAATAGTATTACCCATCGAATACGCCAATTAGTTTTAATCACGTTCTCGCTATCACGGGGTTTAGACGATTCACAAAACAATCCACCCTACAAAGAATAGGAGGAGAAAAAACAAATGCAATTCCTACAAACTGGAAACGTGAGGATTGAATATTTGCACAAAACAAAGTCATTCATCCTCGTGAAGAAGAAAGAGAGGGGGAGGAAAATCTGATTTAAAAAAAATTTAAGCTTGTTATTTTTCTTATCGTGTGGGTAACACAATAAATTATTAGTAATATTGTCAAGCAAGCTTGCTGCTTGTTTGCACACACATACATTCACACACACACATACGTTCACACACACACACACACACACACACACACACACACACCACACACACACACACTCAAATAGACACACACACACACACAGACATATATATATATATATACATGTTTATCTCTCTCTGTACGTGTGCATTCAAGTTATACACACACCACACACACTATATATAATATATATATAATATATATATATATATATATATATATATATATATACAGTTTATCTCTCTCTCTGTACGTGTGCATTCAAGTTTATACACACACACACACACACACACACACATATATATATAATATAATATACATGTTTATCTCTCTCTGTACGTGTGCATTCAAGTTATACACACACACACACACACACACACACACATATATATATATATATATATATATATATATATATATATATATATATATTATATAATATAAAACTGGTGTATGTGTGTTTTGGTTGTATTCATATCTGTCAGTATTAATATAAGTCTTGATCTGTTAATATCCGTCAATATATTTATCTATTTATCTATCCCTTTATATGTAAGTATATATATATATATATATATATATATATAATATATATATATATATATATATATTAAATATATATATTATATATATATATTACACATATACACACACACGTATATATGTGTGTGTTAGTGTATGTGTGGTGCGTGTTCATATCTGTCTATTAATATACATCTCGGTCTGTTCATATATATCAATCTGCCTTCGTTAATCATAAAACTATATATGTATATATGAGTGTGTGTGTGTGTGTGTGTGGGTGTTGTGTGTGGTGTGTTGTGTGTGTGTGTGTTTGTTTTATATGCGTGTGTTCATATCTACCTATCTATTTATCTATCTATTATTCTAATGAATGGTGTGGCTTAATAAAATATCAATTCTGGCAAACAATCAAGAGTTGAACTTACAAATAAATGATCAATGAGTCTAGAATTGATAGCGACAGCCACAAAATATCAACCTAGTCTTTTTAATTTCTTATCAATATCTACAGTTATGTCTTGAAACTCCAGAAAAAAAAAACTTGTCCTTAAGTGTTGGTAAGTATGTCTCACAATATGTCGCAATTTTTTTATATAGAGATTGGATACCTTTATACGTAGCCTTGCGTTGAATGATCTTGTTGGGAATTGATCCCAAATATACAGCCAAAATGGTTAGGAAATGCTGCGTGTGATCTTAAACAAATCGTGGAAGCAACATCCCACAGAAAAGCAGCTATATGACCACCTGCCTTCTGTTACACAAACCATCCGGGTATGGCGAACAAGACATACTGGACACTGATGGAAAAATAAGGATGAGCTAATAAGCGACGTCCTTCTGGGGAAACCGACACATGGACATGCTAGTGTAGGCCGTCCAGCGAAGACCCTACCTAGACCAGCTATGTGCAGATACAGTATGCTGTGCGGAGACTCCCGAGGTCAATGAATGATAGGATGGTTGGCGACAGATTGCCATGGATATTCGTGCTACTGGCACGACAAGATGATGATGAGGATAAACATCTATCATGGAGGGGAGTGGTGTAAATGGTTATCGTCGTAAGTAATGGACACGGAAATGAGTTCAAATCCTGGACGATCCGATTGCATTTCACATAGTGTTAAACACTTGGGAAAGTATGAATCCAATAAGTATCCTAAAACTATGGCTAAATAGTTGGTCAGACTGGGCTTTTTAGTTTTTTGGTTAGATAAGCAGCGTAAAAAAGGGAAACCCCTTTATTCAAACCTGTTAAACTCTGCTTAAGGAAGTGACCCTCTGGTAAATCTGTTCATGCGTTGGTGTTGGTAAATACTTATAAAATAGTATTTAGACACAACTAGACCGATTTTAGATATCTCTGTCTGTCTGTCTGTCTGTCTGTCTTCCACCCCCCCCCTCTCTCTCTCCTCTCTCTCTCTCTCTCTCTCTCTCTCTCTCTCTCTCTCTCTCTCTCTCTCAAACACACACACGCACATAATGAAAAAAGGGTTGGTAAATACGTATATACGTAGCCTTGTGCAGACTAATTAGATCTCGTAAATACCTATGTGATATCCAATGGATAAAGCTTCGTTTGAAAAAGACCGAATCTTTAACTTCACAGTTTTAGGTATTATATGAGACTTTCTTTGTTGTTTTCTGGACACATGAATTCACAACGATATCAATCTTGCATACCTACTTGAATGCCAAACTGTTTTTTTATTTTGTCTTGTATTGTCTTGCAGCATATCCTCCGAAACCCACTTGTTATTGGTCATTTTGAAAACAGTTGAGAAAGTTCAAGAGTGTCGTATTAATTTTGAATATGGTATATTTTCATAATATCTTAATAAAAATACTCAATAACATCCTACATTACTTCTTGCAAGAATTTGGCGTCGTCAACGAAGATTAAAGGTTGTTCCACGTTAACTGCAGACATATTTCTGGCTAAACAGACGAATGCGGGAGGGCAGCACGAGTGCAGATGAATGTCTCCTGGGCAGTAGTATAAACCGACTGCCCATCAGCAGAGGGGTAAATCCCCTAATGGGACCACCTATTCGCCAAGGGTGGCGCCCGTGATGTTTAAGGACGGATTCTACGTGTCTGAGCAAATCATGACATACAGCACTCCACATTGGACCTTAGGCTAAAACGAGCGATTGAGAAGGTCCGCTCCGATGTTTTGTTTTACGGCATATCAACCTCAGTGGGTCATTTAATGCCGATAAAAGTTTTGAAATAAATCAATTCTTAATGGATTAATACAATTTTTATAAATACATTTTTCTATTAACCCATACATGGAAAACCTAACAGGTACTACCACTCCGGATCAGAGTGGACCAGGAGCAATGGTGATGAAAGGTCATGTCAAGCCAAAGCACTTATATGATTGTCCCAGCTTGTTCGCCATTATGGCAAAGCCCAACCCTTTTTATCATCTGGATATTAGGTCCTGGATATGACGTAAAATTGCATCTAATGCTGAAATTCCAATTTTGGGCTCTGGGGGAGTGCGGTGTACCCCTTTCTGACCTAAGAGCGGTAGTACCTGTTTAGGATTTATCTATGTATTTAAATAGAAAAAAAGAGTTTAAAATAATTGAGTTTAAAAAGAAGGGTGAGCTCGAAATAATTGAATATCCATTAAAAATGAATAAAAACAAAAATTCATCGACATAAAATTATCCAACAAGAGTTGACATGCCGAAAAATCCAACCAACCAACCACTAAACCAACCTCTATTTTATCTTATCTTTTCCTTCGGTGCATTTTATGTCTGGCTTCTCTTTTTTTTATCCATTTTGTTTAATTCTTGCTATTTTCTTCTTCAATTTCTGTTTCTTTCTCATCTTCTTTTTTTCACTAATTTCTTTCACAAAAAAAAGTAAATAAAAAAAGAATTGTTCTAAACATCTATTCTCCAGTAAACTTTCTATCACCATAAAGAAAAAGCAAAACAAAAACTTTAAAGCTATTTTTCGATGTCCAGAAAGGAAGCAAATATTCATTCGCTTCTAAAGCAATCTTTTATTTTTAATCGCGGCTTTTCAGAATATCTTCATTCTATTTCGAGAACTCAGAAATCATCTCTTTGATTTATTTTAACAATTTACGTTCCAACTTTTTCTTTATCTATTTATTTTATCTATTTATTTTAAGACTTTCTTTTAATTTCCTCCATCCGGTAAATGTGTTTTGTTTATATATTCACTTTTGTTAGATAATTGTTTCTTTTCGATTTTCTTAACACAAGTTTCTCATACAATTTCGCCACAGTGGTTTTCCATATTTATTAAAGCCATTTATTCACAGGATATCCATTCTATCTTCTTTCATGTTTATTCGATATTTTTTAAATTCTATATTTTCCCCATTCTGGACGGATTTTTTTTTGTTTTTGATTTTGAAAAATTATCAGCATACTAAAGATTTTGTCTGAAAAGAAGAGTAATTTATGCAAGCATCTATTTAAAGTAGATTGTATATTTTTTTTATCTACCTACCTAACTGTTAGTACAGTGGCCAGTCTAAAAGAAAAACTGAATTCATATCAGTTTTATTTGGCGTAAAAACGTACCTTTTCTTGCATACTACTCGCTGCGCAGGGGTGGGCTTTTAGAAAAGTTCTTTACACGATAACTTTCCATATTTCTCCCGTTAGCGCTAGGTTTCCTTGCACACAGCCTTATAACTACATAATACACTAATGTTAAAAATGTTATTTCAACTTCTAGCCTCGGTAGAGCTAACAGCTTGACTCCTATTTATGTGATAGGCTCTTTCTTTTTTAACATCTATAAAGATTTTTGAAGGCAATTTACAATGCAATATGTGTTGAAAATGATATTTATCTAACTTTTTTTTTATATAAATTTTCGGAAATAAAATTCCATCATCAGAGTTATTGAAAGTACTAGGTGTTCTTTTATAGTACTTATCCCACGAAATAAATAAATATATTGCATTGTAAATTGCCTTCAAAAATCTTTATATTACACATACACACAATGCTTCAAAGATACTATTTAAAAAAAAAAAACCTTTATTTCACTATGCCTGAGCGAGGCTAGATTTATAGTAAAAATTAAAAGAATTTCGAACAATCTCCACGAGCGCAGGAGCAGCCGAACCGAATTAACATCACGGAAATAACCGATTTAACATCACAGAAGTAACCGAAAAAGAAAAAAATTTAAATATACGGCGTTCCTCAACTTCTTAAAACAACAGATGATTACAACATCGCCGTGGGATAAGTACTATTAAAAAAAACACCTAGTACTTTCAATAACCCTGATGATGAATTTTATTTCCGACAATATTTAGAATTAAAAAAAAAGTTTAAATATGCATTGTAAATTGGCTTCAAAAAACTTTATATTACACATACGCACAATGCTTCAAAGATACTATATCCTTTATTAATATATATATATATATATATATATATATATATATATATATATATATATATATATATATATATATATATATATATATATATACACAGATTAAAATTCATATGTAGGTGTAAAATAATTCTTTCTCTCTCCGTGTGTCACTCTCTATCTATTTATCTATCTATCAATATGTCTATCCACACACACACACACACACACCACACTAGTGTATATATATATATATATATATATATATATATATATATATATATATATATATATATAATTAAATATAAATGAATTATGTACACCGCTGAGCAATGTACATAATAAAGAATTTTTCTTAAGACAAAGCAGTGTGGATTCTCGATTAGCAGTCTCATTAATTTTTTAAAGAAACGTACGCGAAATTTCACACCGTATCAAATGGTAAGTTTTAGAGGATTTTTTGATAAATGGTAACATTGCTGGAATACGTGCACTAAATACAGAGAGGAATAATGTTGCGATTTGTCAAAGAATTGTTGGAGAATTTGTTATCAAGCGGAGTACAGTGGGTTTGGATTTAGAATGTTCATTCTGACTGATTGGTTGCCTCACCGAGGTTAAAGAACTCAGTTTGCTCTAATATTTATTCATGTTGCAGACAGATTCGTTTAGCTGTATCCTACGGCATGTCAACCCTTGTTGGGCTATTTCATATCAAAATCATGTTGTTTTAATCATTCGTAATAAGTATTGAACATTTTTTGTTAACTCAATTTCTTTTTTAAACACATATTTTAAAACCTAATTTTCTATTTAGCCCATAAAATATATTACCACTCCGGGTCAGCATGAACATAGGAGTAATTGCCACGAAGGAGTACACCACACTCACCAGAGCTCCAGAAATTGAACTTCACCATTAGATGCAATTTAACAAGAATTGTCCGTTGAGTTCAACAAAACACACACACACACACACACATATATATATATATATATATATATATATATATATATATATATATATATATATTTGTTCCCGGTTAGAAGTAAATGCTAAGTCTAGCCACACTGAATAGACTTGAAACGTCGCACACGGTGTCTGTCGATAACTAATATATATATAATATATATACTGACAGTTACCAGAGGCCTTGATATATATATATATATATATTATATATATATATATATATATATATTATATATATCAAGGTCTCTTTTGGGCTATTTTATATCGAAAACGTGTTTTTAATCATTCGTGATGGGTATTGAACATTTTTTAAAACTCAATTTCTTTTTTAAACACATATTTTAAAACCTATTTTTCTATTTAGCCCATAAAAGATACTACCACCCCGGGCCAGCATGAACATAGGAGTAATGGCTATGAAGGAGTACACCACACTCACCAGAGCTCCAGAAATTGAACTTCACCCTTAGATGCAGTTTAACGTCATACAACAAACACTTCCTTGTTTGACTTGAAAATATCACTTCATAGGAACTTTTAACATCGACAATAAACTGAGCGTGATCTCTCTGTTGCCACGTGTTTGAATCTTTCTTTCCCGTCGTCATCTCTTCATATCGCCTTTGTCTCCCCGTCTGCGTTGACTCTCTTCAGCTGCCCTGTCGGTGGGGCGTTAGAATACATTGAATGCACCTCTAGAGAGGGGTAAGTCTCCTCCAATGGGGCCACATTGGCCATGGGTAACAACCCGTGAGTCTTAAGGATGAACTCCTAGTGGTTGAGCAATCCATGACATGAAACACTTCCCTCTAGCCCTTACTTAGGCTAGACGAGCGGTTGGAGAGGCTCCCTCCGGTCAATCAGCTGGTGATGTGCTATTAGGCCGTGACTGAGGGTTTTCATGGCCTAGGTATGATGTTAAACTCTATCTGATGGAGAAGTTCTAGTTCCGGAGGTCTAGGGAATGTGGAACACCCTTCATTACCATTGCTATCATGTCCACTATGATCTGAAGTGGTACTACCTGTTAGAGTCCCATCTATAGGTTAAATAAAAATATGAGTTTCAAAAATTCTCTACCCATCAATAATTAATAAAACAAAACACCTTCGGCATAAAATGACTCAATGGGTTGACATGCCGTAAAACCAAACAATCATCCAATCCATCTCAAAGCTATATTATTGTTTGATACTAAACACCTCCAATTACCATTTCTCCCTAACACTAACACACGACCACTCCTTCCGTTGTTTTTTAGGGTTTGGAAAAAGTAGTTAACAATCGGCAAATGTATCTCAAATAAGTTTGCTCAGCGATTTCACTGAGTCATATCAAATCATTGATGGTATGCTATTTGTTCCAGATATTGCATTGCAATAATCCAAATATTAAAGCGATTGTTCCTAAATTCTCACATTTCTGTTGCATAGCCTGGTGCAAATAGATATTTGTCTCTACGTGAACTCACATTAAACAGGGTTCCTGTTTTTAAAAACAAAATGACACCATATTCTTATTAAAGGACAAGCCTATGAAATTAGCAGACGTGTTAATATTCCTAGGTAGCGACATCTCATCTACTGAACGCAATGCCAACATACTAATAGGAAATGCATGGTCGGCCATTGACAGGTTATCGACCCTATAGAAAACTGATCACTTTGATAAAATAAAACGGGAATTCTTCCAAGCAGAAGGGTTTATGGTCAAGTTACGTTGAAAGCAACGGTTGCCCCTAGATCACCAAAGTTAAGCGACGATTAGCCTATTCAATACGTAAATGGGTAACCATTTAAGCAACAGCAGATATTGTAAGTAATTACATATCAAAATGAATTGATTATGGTATTAAATAACCCGAAAAGAGTTGATATGCCGTAAAAAAACAACCAATCAACCAATCCATCAGTAGAAGTGTCAGTACTACTATATTACTGCACCTCTTTAACTCTACCGAAACGTTTAGAAAAAAGGCTACAGAAGAATGCTAATCTACTATCTTGAAAACCGCTCAGGACACGCTGGGATATGCTCGATAAGTAAGAAACCTCACTCTCTACAAATAACTACTTTGAACTGCTACACATGGACATACTAGTGTTGGCCAACCAGGAAAAAAAACTCGATGGTGTCTAGAGTACTTGCCAAGAGCGATAGACGATGTAGACAGATTTCGCGCGCGGGTGTATGTGTTTTTTATTTGAGAAGGAAGAGAGAGAGAGAGAGAGAGAGAGAGAGAGAGAGAGAGAGAGAGAGAGAGAGATAACCTGTGCTGTTTTTACGGATTGATAATGATGATTATATATATATATATATATATATATATATATAGAGAGAGAGAGAGAGAGAGAGAGAGAGAGAGAGATCAAAGTAATGTGCTGTTTTTACGGATTGATGATGATATATATATATATATATATATATATAGAGAGAGAGAGAGAGAGAGAGAGAGAGAGAGAGAGAGAGAGAGAGAGAAAGATGAAAGAGGGAAAATAAAAGAAAGAGAGAGAAAGAAAGAAAAAAAAAAGAGATAAAAAGTAATGAAAGAGCAAAAAAAAAAAGAATATCAAAATGAAAAGCAAAAAAGGATAGATAGATAGATAGATAGATAGATAGAATGAAAAAACAAGTAAAATCAAAAAATAGAAAGCATGTCAATAAGAAGGAAATAAAATAAAATTGCATCAATGGTAAATACATAAAAAGAATGAAAGAAAGTGATACTGCGTATTAAATACGAAATAACGACGAAATAAAAAATAGATTCTTAGAAAGACAGAAAGAAAGAAAGAAAGAAAGAAAGAAAGAAAGAGAAACATAACATAACAACGAAAATGGCAAGAATGAGAAATAAAACAAAAAGAAAATCAAAGGGAACAAAGAAAGAAAGATTATGTAATCTTTCTACCCCTTTTTCTACCTTTCTTTCTCTCTCTCTCTCTCTCTCTCTCTCTCTCTCTCTCTCTCTACCTCTGTTTCTCTACCTCTCTCTATCTCTCTCTCTCTCTCTCTCTCTACCTCTGTTTCTCTACCTCTACCTCTCTCTACCTCTGTTTCTCTACCTCTACCTCTCTCTACTTCTACCTCAACCTCTCTCTACCTCTACCTCTCTCTCTACCACTACCTCTACCTCTACCTCTACCTCTCTCTACCTCTAACCTCTCTCTACCTCTACACCTCTCTCTAACACCATATTTGTAGAAGCGTGACCTGCAGTCGTTAAATAAGTTGCTGAAGACTTAATTACACATCGCCTGGTGACGACACAATTTGCCAATTAGTATCAATCATCCACTAGACTGACAACATATGTCACTGATGTCACATCTGGTGCCTCCCCACACCACCACCACTCTTCCAAAATGTACAAATGAACCGTTAGCCAACTTCTCTCTTACTAGACCGCTCCCTGTTCCCAAGGCTACACCTGCTTATTAGAAGACACTCTTTGGAAATCTGGGTTGGAAATTCATTCCTAACGTTACGCGCGCGAAATTTAGAGAAAGCGGAGATTTAGAAAGAGAAAGAAAAGCAAAAGGAAGAAAAGACCGGGAGTTGGTGCCATCGCGATTTGAACTCCTCATATCTGTCGGCCATGAACTTGTGAAAACAGATAATAAGTTTCTAATTTCCGGGACTTCGTAAATCTCAAATTTAATGTCGATTATTTCCAAACACCCTCCGGTAGATTGGATGGCGGAGTACCTGTCGAAGTTAAAGTGTGTGAAAAGAGTTAACCTTCTTTAGTCATTATAATCAAGATGTCATCAAGTACAGTACACTAGAAGTTTTCGCTGGGAAAACTTCCGTCTGTTTACTTCCGGTGCTATCTGTGTTCGCTTTACCTACCCTGCGGGGGTAGTTAGAGTTAATAATCGGTTGAGAAATATATTAGTAATAATTAACTGCGACAGAGGTTTGTGTCGTGTAAGAAGGAACAGCGAGGGACTGGAAAGTAAGAAACGAGGGTGTACAACGTGAAGGTAGACGTCCTGAGGTGACGCAACGAAATCTTCCTATCAACTTCCTTTCTCAGTTAACCCTTGTATGATGTACTTAGCCAGGTGGTAGGACATTTCCCGAAGCTAGTACTTATAATGCAGTTTTCCGAGGCAGGTATGGAGGTGAGCTCTCTGCAATGGAAAGACCGACACAGCACGATCATCCGCCCTTTCAGTGCCCCTATTTCGTTTTGCATCGGAATGCACTACATCTTAAGAAATATTAATACGAGGGTGAGTCAAATGTTTTGCATTACTTTAGTACGAGCTAGTAATTATAAATGAAAGCTAGAAAAAAATGAAAATGAAAATAAGATAAAACGTGAGATAATGGAACGAACGAACGAAAGAAAGAAAGAAAGAAAGAAAGAAAAGGAAAATCGAAAGGAAAGGGCAAATAGGATAGATAGATAGATAGATAAATAGATAGATATATCAATAAATACACAGAAATAAACCACTCTGTCGACTGTGGGTGTAGAATACACCGACCGTACCTCTACAGAGGAGTAGAATACCCCCTATATATACATATATTATATATATATATATATATATTTATGTGTGTGTGTGTGTGTGTGTGTGTGTGTGTATGTGTGTATATATGAAAAAGGAATGACTTACCGGTGAAAATATTCGGTTGGTCTCAATATTTGGTTGGTAAGAGTTTTACTCGGAGAAATCAGCGTTATAACAAAGACAAAGTGCTCAATACTTAGGTAGAGCGGATTTATTATAATAGTGTGTACAGAAATAACCTACTCGAGTTTCACCATAACGATTTTCACGGTTAAATCCACTGGATTTAACTGATTTAACCCTGAAGATCCTTACGATGAAACTCGAGTAGGTTATTTCTGTACACATTATAATAGTATATATATCTTCGTTAAATACTCCTGATATATTTTAGTACATCTGTGAGAACAAAAAGAAAGATTAGAGAGTCAAAAAGAAGATTGGCCCTCTTTAATTGTTAACAAAGCCATAGCAGATGGCTGTCACCACGTTTTACCTTCATCACCTCTTTCCTAAAGTTCTCTGAGAAATTTGCTTAATTTTCTTCATTAATTACCCCCTATACATTTTAGAATCTCTGTGAGGTTTATTTCAAAACGGTTCAATTCAATTAAAAAAAAGTTACAGGCTTTTCAGTGTTTCATCTACAGTTTTTTACCCGTGCTCTGTGTAAGTAACATCCTTTTTTTTATTGTTTAATTATTTTTTTTTAATTCACAAATAAAATGCCTTAAATTTAAAAAGGTACAAGTTCTTCATAACTAAAGCTGAGAATTAATTTAAAATCAAATTTGCTAAGTAAATAAATTTTCATTGTTTCATTTTTCCGGTGAATTCTAACAACTAGAGCTGAGAATTAATTCAGATCAACTTATATTGTAATAAAATCATTATTTGTGACGTTTTGGGATAATAAACGAAGGAAAAGAAATAACGAGATAAACATTACGGTTCACTGACACTTACAATAACTTAATAGGTTTTTATATGTTAGTAATGTTAATATATACTCCTTTTTAAAATCTGATTTCATGTTTTATACATTTTTTCTTTTATACAAAACAATAAAAAAATCTATACAAGTCATGCGGTTCTTACAAAATAAGTTGAATGAATTAATTAAATTCTCAGCTTCACTTATTTGAATTTCTTGGAAAATTTCTGACGCTAATAACTTGTGACGATAATGTTTTAATGATTTTATTTATTCTTTAATAAATAAATTGTCTTCTTTTCTGTTAGAAAATAATTCTGACGCGAATGTTTAATCATTTACTTATTCTTTTAGTAAATATATTTTCTGTTAGAAAATCATGTTATTAAATTATCCTGTCACATTGTCTCTCTAATAATAATATAAACCAATGTCAATGTATATATAGTGTGTCAGAGAGAAACATATCTCTTTTTCTCTCACCCATTCTTACTCTTTCTCCCTCCCTCCCTCTCTCTCTCTCTCAATATATATATAATATATATATATATATATATATATTTTATAAAAAAGGAAGGTCCGCAAAATGTATTTTGTTCTCAGAAAAAAATTTTTTTATTCTTTTTGTTTTACATGTGCAACACGTGTTTCAGATCTTCTGGTATCTTCTTCAGGCTTTGGTTGATAATATGAAAATGAATTCTTACATGTATGTGTATATATATACATACACATGAGCACTTCACCCTCTCTTTCCCTTTTTTTTTTTTTTTTTTTTTATGGGGGTGGAATGGAATTTCATCTTTAACACTAGTCCCTCAAGCCGGTGTTCCTGCTTTGGGTGGCTGACCAATAAAGTCATTAGCTGAATTTTTATAGCCTTTAACTTTTCTTATTTTTTATACTTTTCTAATTGGGTTGTCTTGATAAAGTTCATCAAATGTTCATTTTATATATCAGGTGTGTGTGTGTTTGTAATTTGTTTTTTTGTTCTTTGTTCCGAAGACATTCTATGTTTTTCTACTTAAATTTATACTTTTGGGGTGTGTGTATGTGTGTGTCTATGTATATGTGTCTATGTTTACCTTGTATGTGTGTGTGTGTGTGTGCGTGCGTATGTATATGGTTGTACTCAGTGTGTATATGTGTACATATATATACATACTTAAGAGTTGAATTAAGAATTAAATTTAAGTCTATTCATAACTATCTTTCTATCTATTTATCTATCTATCTATCTTACTTTGTTTATAACTATCTCAGTTTGTTTATATCCATTTATCCATCTATTTCAGTCTGTTTATATCTATCTATCTATTTCAGTCTGTTCATATCTATATATCTATTTCATTCAATTGATATCTATCTATCTATCTATCTATCTATCTATCTATCTATCTATCTGTTTTAGTAAGTTGATATCTATCTATCTATCTATCTATCTATCTATCTGTATATATATATATAATATATATATATATACATACATACATACATTTTTTTTTTTTTTTTTTAAATGATATAGCAATCTATCTATCTATTTATTTCAGTGTGTTTTATGTCTATCTATCTATCTATCTATTTATTTATCTATCTCAGTCTGTTCATATTTATCAATCTAT
>CM042154.1:103650906-103670906 GCA_023376005.1 Doryteuthis pealeii
CTGATCCTTTGGGCAGTGTAAAGTATCCTTACATTTCCATTACTTCCAGGTCCATTCTTATTTGTATCAGAGTGGAGTCCCCGTGGCATAGTGGTTAAAGTACTGGAGTGCAACATCTTAGAAAGTGATGAACCCTTAGTAGAAGAACAATGACTAAGAAATAATATTTACCCATATCAGAAGAGGGAATAGTTGGATTCATTCCTTTCCTAAGGGTATTAGCGCTATGTGAAATGCAAACAGCCGGGATCAGGATTTGAGCTCAGGTCGACGAGTCCATTTCCTACGACGGTAAGCATTACACCACGCACCTCCGTAGTTCAAAAGCTTTAGAGTGTGCTGAGTCACCACTTTCGTATTGTCTGGAATTGGTTGATTGTTAGAACCTTTTGAATTTTTAAAATGAGGTCTTATTATATAACTGTAGAATCACATTCTTTACTTTCTGGTTACCTTCAACTTCTTTTTTTAGCACTTTGGTTGCCTTGAATGAATTTTTCTTTAATAAAATAAACTCTGTAATTTTTATCCTGGGCTCTGCCTGGTTCTTCAGCTCTGTCACCGGAGGCTATAGAATACACCGACTCTACTCTCTTTCAAAAGGTCTTTAGAGAAAACATGGGGATATCCACGGCATGACACTAAACTACATGTAGTGGTCCGGGCCTAGTTCTGAATTTCTGGGGAGTGTGCACCTTCATTTCCATTATTCCTAGGTCCATTCTTGTTTGTATTAGAGTAGAGTCCTTGTGGTTTAGTACTTAAAGTGCTGGACTGTGACATTGACAGTATTTTCTTAAATTATATTTACAAATTCATCTCTTAGGCAATTTACAAGATGCTATTTTCTTTCAAAAGGTTTTCAGAGACAACTTGGGGGTTTCCAAGGTATGGCATTAAACTGAATCTGGTGGTCTGGCTCCAGTTCTGATCCTTTGGGGAGTGTAGAGTATCCTTAGATTTCCAGTACTTCCAGGTCCATTCTTATTTGTATCAGAATGGAGTCCCCGTGGCGTAGTGGTTAAAGTACTGGAGTGCAGCATCTTAGAAAACGATGAACCCTTAGTAGAAGAACAATGACTAAGAAATAATAAGATGCATATGCAACAAAACACTATATGCACTTTTGCATTGGATTGTATAAACACCATCTTAGCCCAACCATCTTTGAATGACACAGCAGGGTTAATGGCAATTCATGTTGTTGGATTTTTGGATATAAGGCATCAGGCAAATGGTCACTTCTACTTATAGACTCGCCTATAAACACGTGACCTGAGAAAAATTTCTATTGTCCAATCACTGGCACTGCTGCTGCTGCTTCTGCTGTATTAATAGACATACCACTCTAAGTTACTTCATTGACATTTGGATTATCTCTGACGAAGGACTTACAAGGAATACGTTAACACTGGATTCTTACTGGCTTGCTTACTTATTCATTACATCTGGAACGAAGGATGGCTGCCAGATACTCAACACATGTTACTTAAAAATTAAGGGAAAATGCGATAATAAACATCAACAAATGAATCTGTTGTAAGAACTATTACATAGAGGAGTCCTGGAGACATAGTCACTAATGTGTTTGACTGTGACATCGTAATAAGGAAGCTCAAACCGCTGTCTTGCTATTATGTTCACTTTCGGATTAATACCCTTGGAAATTTTATGGAACTCCTCATTCCCTAGCTATGGATTAGATAGCTGTTCTTCTACAAATATGGATTTGGTGCTAAACAACATATGGTTGATATGCAATTAAAACTAAGAACAAAACATACGTTCAATTATATATATATATATATATATATATATATATAATATATATAAGAAAGATCCGGTATGTATGTATGTTTGCATGAGTCTACACACACCAAGCCCATGTCATTTTAGTAAAATTGCTGGAGAAAATAGCAAATTTTAATAAAATCCACATCCTATTTTTTCCGAGAGTCGGTTAAAAACTTTTTGCCTCTCATTTCTAAAAGAAAGGAAAATTAAAAGATGATTAAAAAATAAAACAAATGAATAAAGGATAAGATATAATTTTAAAAACAAAATAAATATAAGACAAATAAAGGAAAAATGTAATCGAGGAATAATAAAAATAATAAATTATGAACAAGTATATATAAAAAAATAAAAGATAACACAATTATTTAAAAAAAAAACATTGTTAGTAATCTACATATAAATATCGATAAGAGATTTATATTTAGCTTTTTATATCCCGGGAAAGGGGCTTAGTTCTGTTAGTTCTTTATATTACCCTCGACGGTGCCCTGCATGTAATAGCAAGCTATATTAGATAAACCATTGTTAGTGGGATAGATTCTCACTGGTTGACCCATATTTATGGCTTTGTGTCACATCTAAGCTAGGCTTAGTAAATAAGTATATAACCCTCGGCGTCTACTTTGCCACTATCTTTCATCTATACTTTTATTTTATTTATTCTATTTTTAGTTTATTTACTTTTTTACTTTGTCCATCAATTAGTTGTCAGTATCTTAATATTTTATAGTTTACAAGGAGAACAAAACGAGACAATGTGTGCTTTTAGAAATCACACTGAAGCGGATGAGCTTTAACATGGCGATGAGATTGTCATAATGGTTTGTTTTTGTTTTGTTTGTTTCTTTTAGTTTGCTAACAAATATTCCCATTGATACATTTGATCTCTGTTTTCTACGTTTCCGTTGTGTTTACACCAAACTCTCTAAAATGTCTTAATTTCTATGAGACAGAAATTAATTATACTAGCAAGAGATAACTGTTATTGCCGATTTTGGAGTTGACAACAGCATAAAACTGTTAAAATACTACCATGTCATATGGGCTTAAAATATATTCTACCTCCCACCAAAAACGAGTCCTGAGTATTCCTGTAGCCGGTGGAAAGGTGCTAGTAGAAGAACAATGACTAAGAACTAATATTTACCCATATCAGAAGAGGGAATAGTTGGATTCATTCCTTTCCTAAGGGTATTAGCGCTATGTGAAATGCAAACAGCCGAGATCAGGATTTGAGCTCAGGTCGACGAGTCCATTTCCTACGACGGTAACCATTACACCACGCACCTCCGTAGTTCAAAAGCTTTAGAGTGTGCTGAGTCACCACTTTCGTATTGTCTGGAATTGGTTGATTGTTAGAACCTTTTGAATTTTTAAAATGAGGTCTTGTTATATAACTGTAGAATCACATTCTTTACTTTCTGGTTACCTTCAACTTCTTTTTTTAGCACTTTGGTTGCCTTGAATGAATTTTTCTTTAATAAAATAAACTCTGTTATTTTTATCCTGGGTTCTGCCTGGTTCTTCAGCTCTGTCTCCGGAGGCTATAGAATACACCGACTCTACTCTCTTTCAAAATGTCTTTAGAGAAAACATGGTGATATCCACGGCATGACACTAAACTACATGTAGTGGTCCGGGCCTAGTTCTGAATTTCTGGGGAGTGTGCACCTTCATTTCCATTATTCCTAGGTCCATTCTTGTTTGTATTAGAGTAGAGTCCTTGTGGTTTAGTACTTAAAGTGCTGGACTGTGACATTGACAGTATTTTCTTAAATTATATTTACAAATTCATCTCTTAGGCAATTTACAAGATGCTATTTTCTTTCAAAAGGTTTTCAGAGACAACTTGGGGGTTTCCAAGGTATGGCATTAAACTGAATCTGGTGGTCTGGCTCCAGTTCTGATCCTTTGGGGAGTGTAGAGTATCCTTAGATTTCCAGTACTTCCAGGTCCATTCTTATTTGTATCAGAGTGGAGTCCCTGTGGCGTAGTGGTTAAAGTACTGGAGTGCAACATCTTAGAAAACGATGAACCCTTAGTAGAAGAACAATGACTAAGAAATAATAAGATGCATATGCAACAAAACACTATATGCACTTTTGCATTGGATTGTATAAACACCATCTTAGCCCAACCATCTTTGAATGACACAGCAGGGTTAATGGCAATTCATGTTACTTAAAAATTAAGGGAAAATGCGATAATAAACATCAACAAATGAATCTGTTGTAAGAACTATTACAGAGAGGAGTCCTGGAGACATAGTCACTAATGTGTTTGACTGTGACATCGTAATAAGGAAGCTCAAACCGTTGTCTTGCTATTATGTTCACTTTCGGATTAATACCCTTGGAAATTTTATGGAATTCCTCATTCCCTAGCTATAGATTAGATAGCTGTTCTTCTACAAATACGGATTCGGTGCTAAACAACATATGGTTGATATGCAATTAAAACTAAGAACAAAACATACGTTCAATTATATATATATATATATATATATATATATATATATATAATATATATATAGTGTGTGTGTGTATATAAGAAAGATCCGGTATGTATGTATGTTTGCATGAGTCTACACACACCAAGCCCATGTCATTTTAGTAAAATTGCTGGAGAAAATAGCAAATTTTAATAAAATCCATATCCTATTTTTTCCGAGAGTCGGTTAAAAACTTTTTGCCTCTCATTTCTAAAAGAAAGGAAAATTAAAAGATGATTAAAAAATAAAACAAATGAATAAAGGATAAGATATAATTTTAAAAACAAAACAAATATAAGACAAATAAAGGAAAAATGCAATCGAGGAATAATAAAAATAATAAATTATGAACAAGTATATATAAAAAAATAAAAGATAACACAATTATATAAAAAAAAACATTGTTAGTAATCTACATATAAATATCGATAAGAGATTTATATTTAGCTTTTTATATCCCGGGAAAGGGGCTCAGTTCTGTTAGTTCTTTATATTACCCTCGACGGTGCCCTGCATGTAATAGCAAGCTATATTAGATAAAGCATTGTTAGTGGGATAGATTCTCACTGGTTGACCCATATTTATGTCTTTGTGTCACATCTAAGCTAGGCTTAGTAAATAAGTATATTACCCTCGGCGTCTACTTTGCCACTATCTTTCATCTATACTTTTATTTTATTTATTCTATTTTTAGTTTATTTACTTTTTTACTTTGTCCATCAATTAGTTGTCAGTATCTTAATATTTCACAGTTTACAAGGAGAACAAAACGAGACAATGTGTGCTTTTAGAAATCACACTGAAGCGGATGAGCTTTAACATGGCGATGAGATTGTCATAATGGTTTGTTTTTGTTTTGTTTGTTTCTTTTAGTTTGCTAACAAATATTCCCATTGATACATTTGATCTCTGTTTTCTACGTTTCCGTTGTGTTTACACCAAACTCTCTAAAATGTCTTAATTTCTATGAGACAGAAATTAATTGTACTAGCAAGAGATAACTGTTATTGCCGATTTTGGAGTTGACAACAGCATAAAACTGTTAAAATACTACCATGTCATATGGGCTTAAAATATATTCTACCTCCCACCAAAAACGAGTCCTGAGTATTCGGTGGAAAGGTGCTAGTCCTGAATATCTGAAAATTATCGACCCTTCCTCACGAACTGGATGTGACACAAGGTCAATTTATTAAGCGGAGTTTAACAGGTTTGAATTCAGAATATTCCCTCTCCTAGACTGGTCGCCTAATCAGGGTTAACGAGCCCAGTCTGCCCAACTATTTACCCATATCAGAAGGGGGAATAGTTGGATTCATTCCTTTCCTAAGGGTATTAGCGCTATGTGAAATGCAAACAGCCGAGATCAGGATTTGAGCTCAGGTCGACGAGTCCATTTCCTACGACGGTAACCATTACACCACGCACCTCCGTAGTTCAAAAGCTTTAGAGTGTGCTGAGTCACCACTTTCGTATTGTCTGGAATTGGTTGATTGTTAGAACATTTTGAATTTTTTAAATGAGGTCTTATTATATAACTGTAGAATCACATTCTTTACTTTCTGGTTACCTTCAATTTCTTTTTTTAGCACTTTGGTTGCCTTGAATGAATTTTTCTTTAATAAAATCAAGTCTGTTATTTTTATCCTGGGTACTGCCTGGTTCTTCAGCTCTCTCACCTGAGGCTCTAGAATCTATCGACTGCACCACTACAAAGGGGTAAGGTCCCCGAATAGGGCCACCTGTGGACCGTGGGTGGCGATCTGTGATGCTTAAGTATGGAAACCTGGTGGCTGAGTTGTCCAAGAAATGCAATACTTCACCTTGGTCATTACTTGTGCTAGAAACGTAGTTGAAGAGGCTTCCTTTAATCAAACATCTGATCACGTAAAGCCCTAGGATCTATATGGTTGTCCCGCCACTATTCACCTTATATCAAACTTCAACCCTTTTAATCCTATATGTGCTATCCATGAGAATGTTTGTGTCGTAGGTATGACGTTAAACTGCATCTAAGTTTACTTCGACATATAGCAAAATCAACATTTTGTCTCATGTTTCATTCTCTATGGTCTTCAATTGTAAACACATTTAATTTTTTCAAAACTTTATTTCATTTACGTTAGTTAAATATATAAAGCACGCGGTTTTCATCTCACATTCTCTCCCCCTCCCTCTCTCTCCCTCCCTCCATATATATATATATATATATATATATATATATATATATATATATATATATATAATAAAATAACTTAAGGTAACAACGGACTTGAATTTATGGTTGTAATAAAAACAGGTTGGCAAATAGCCGTCCACGGTATCAGTCGTAATATTATCAGTTTGACACTTAATTCACAGTAATAAAATACTTCATATTTCCGCCATCTTCTTTTAGTTGCCGATAGGAAATATAATTCTGACATTGTCAGATTCTGATTCCTGCTTTATTCTAAGAGATGTTTGAAGTCACTCTGACCGCTTGCCCGACATGTGGCTAACTACAGTGTATATGCTCCCTTAACAAATCGCATGTATAAAACAATTGCGTGACGTGAGTGTGTGCTTGGCTCATATTCTATAATTCCTAATTCCATGAGATTAGGTATACATATAATTTGAAGAAAAAGTGGAAGTGAATCTGACAGTATGTAATACT
Source organism: Doryteuthis pealeii (assembly GCA_023376005.1). NCBI lineage: Eukaryota > Metazoa > Mollusca > Cephalopoda > Myopsida > Loliginidae > Doryteuthis > Doryteuthis pealeii. Next base: position 103,657,854 of record CM042154.1, read on the forward strand.
ATGAAAAATTGAAAAAATACAAGTTCATAAACGAGTAATGTTTATTTTGCCTACGCTGTAGTGTTTCGATCTGTTTCAATAGATCTTCATCAGGGCCTTTGTTAGTTTGGATGAAGATCAATTGAAACAGATCGAAACACTACAGTGTAAGCGAAATAAATTTTACTCGTTTATGAACTTGTGCTTTTTTCAATTTTATATATAATATACGAGGGTGAGTCAAAAAGTAATGCCATTTTCTTTATTTCATGCAATTTTCTTAATAAAACTAAGTCCTACTTTGAAACCCTAAAATGGCTCAGAGCAAAAATCCAACAAATAAGACCCAACTTGCAAATCGACAATGTCCTCCTTCAACAATGCTCGACCACTCACAAGCATCGGTACAAGGGAGAAAATCGCCTCATTCAGGTGGACAACATTCCCGCATCCTCCATACTCACCAGATTTTGCATCTTCAGACTATCATCTCTTCGGCCCCATGAAAGATGGCTTGAGAGGCAAACATTATTCCAGTGACGGGGAAGTGAACTCTTTAGGAAAGAAGTGGCTCAAAGAACAGTCAATAGAATTTTACTGGGCAGGGATACATGCTCTCATTCGAAGGTGGAACACTGCTATTAAGAGAAACGGTGCCTATGTGGATGAGTAGGGATATGATCCACAGAGGACCAGCTTCATTTTTATGTATGATACATGTCCCTGTGTTGGCAATTATACCTGTCCAAAACAAAATGGCATTGTTTTTTTACTCACCCTCGTATGTAGACGACTGACATGTTTAATTAATCTGGGGATTCCCCATAGTGTAGGGTTTAATGTGCTAAACTACAACATCGTAGAAATTGAGTCCGAAGTCCAGTAACGCTATTATGGTCAGTTTTGGACTAATATAGTTGTAAAAGATATGATTTCCTCATTCCTCAGCTATAGGTTAAATAGTAGCACTACCTTTCTTCTATAGGATGGATTTAGCATTAGATAACCCACGTAGGTTGATATACCATTAAACAAAGAAACCATAACAAATCCAGTTAATCTGGCCTGGTGGGGGGGGGGTCTAGAAAATAAAATCTCTGTAAACAAAATAAGTATCCTAAATATATACAGGTGCACCGTTTCGGGGCCTTCCTCTAAAACGGTGCTCATTCTCTCCTGATGATCCCAAAACCAAATACATAACATATAAAAAAAACAAACAAAACAAAAGAATCATAGAACTGAACTTCTTGTCGGTTTTGCTATTAGAATAAGGAGCATTCTACAGCCCGCTCGCTTTATGGTGAGTTTCCTTTACTTATCAAGTAACTTTCTTTTTCAGGTTGTGACAGATATCCCTATTGCATTTTAAACTGTCACCTGTGTAATGCAAGTAAACTTAGGCAATTAATAATTGTAACTCCATCTAATTAATATTCTTTCACCTGCAGTTCCCAATACAATGATACATTCTGCAATTATTTCTGCATAGACTTGATGAATAATGACATAAAAATGAAGACATCATTATTTTTAAAAGTAATTCGCAACCGTTTCATTTCATTTGAATGTCTCCACAGGCCTCTATGACTTGTTTGAGTATTCTAGACGATCTTAACAATGCTGTTTATTATTTTCACTCCTTCTTTAGTTTTTCACATCAGCGTCAGCTGATTGTATTTCCCTGGAGTCTGAGTGACAACAAGTCTCCTCAGGCCCCCAGGACTCTTCTGAGTATTCTAGCTGATTTCAGCAATGCTGTTTTCTGGATGGTCTCAATTCTTCCTCTGATTTCCAATTCTTCCAGTCTTTTTTCCAAATTTATTGGGACCGTTCGAAGTGCACCAACTACAATTGGTATCACTTTCACTCTCATATTTCACAGCTTTTTCAATTCTCTGGCAAGGTCCAGGTATTTATCCATCTTTTTATTTTCCTTCAGTTTCACATTATTATTATTATTATTATTATTATTATTATTATTATTATTATTATTATTATTATTATTATACAGTATCAAATATACTTTTGTTGTTGTCGTTGCTGTTTAAGCATTTTGAATTTTTGCTATACCTATATACAACTATTGGATTATGAAAAATGTATTTATATATTTATCTCCGGCATCCATTAAACACAAAGACGATGATTTACTCTATTTTTCCACTGTAACAATCTGGAACATCCTACAGCAACATTTAGTTATTCTTTATTTGAAGCCAATTTGTCGTTTCCTTTTCTTTGAGAGTGTCCTTAGCTGCCTCCGTCATTAAATGCTTTCACATCCAATAAACACTCATTTTATTTATAGTATTGTACCTAACTGAAAATAAGTCAATTAGAAATAAGAATAACTTTACAATTAATATTTGATTTTTATCTCTCTTGAGAAATCAAAATGAAAATTGAACACGAATAGACATCTCACACTTGTAAACTGAAGAGGAAATTACTTTATTATATATGAGGGAGAATCTAATAAAAACCTTGCTACGATGTCTTATTCTCTTTGCTGTGTTATGCTAACATACAAACAAAAAGAGGCGTGTGGTGTAATGGGTAACGTCGTAGAAAATGGACAAGGCAAGTCGAGTTCAAATCCTGGAAGAGGATGTTTGCATTTTATGTAGTACTAATACACCCGAGAAATATATTCTTCCAACAGCAATGGGTAAATAGTAGGGTAGACTGAGATCTTAGTTAGGCAACCAGTCAAGAAGTAAAATTAGAATTCAAACATGATAAACTTGTTAAATGTTTGAATTAAGCTTTAAAAATTTGAGCATTGCCAGTGAGTGCTTGTCTTATTGGGTGCACTATATGTCTGGTTCAGTGCAAAGCTTAGTAAATAACAACGCACCGAAAATTGCAATCTCTCTCTCTCTCTCTCTATATATATATATATATAGAGAGAGAGAGAGAGAGATACACAGAGAGAGAGAGAGACAGACAGACAAAGAGAGAGAGAGGGGAGGGAGAGAGAGACACACAGAGAGAGGGAGGGAGAGAGAGACAGAGAGAGAGACAGAGAGACACAGAGAGAGAGAGAGACAGAGACAGAGAGAGAGAGAGAGAGAGAGAGAGGGGGAGGGACAGAGAGAGACAGACAGACAGACAGAAAGAAAGAGAAAAAGGGAGATATCGAAATACATCTGGGGAGACTAGTAGATAACAATAGATACTAATTAATAAACGACCTTTAAAATAGTTTTGATTTCATACCTCTATAATATACGAAAGCGATATCAACATACACATTGAAAATTGTAAGAGAACAGTACTGGTACGTTTTAACCCATAGCATTCCTTTCCCAAGGATATTGGTCCAGTAATGAACGTAACAGCGCCACTAGGGTTATACCTCACTACATTCTCGCAGTTCAGCACATTAGCCATTACAACACAGCCATTCCAACATTACGAGAAATAAAGAAATAAGTTGATAAATCAATAAAACCCCAAATAGGTATCATTTAAAGGGAATTGTCTATTTTCCCAACAATTTTAGAAGATGTCTTCTGAATTGATGGATTGATTGATTTTAATGGCATGTTAATCGGTTTAGGGTTATGTTATGCCTATAATTTAGATAGTCGCATTGATTGTTAGGTCATATCTATATTTATTGATTAATTGTTTCCTAAGAGGTTTTTCGTTTCGAATACGAATCCTTTTTCAAACAGATCTATTTGACCGAGGGTGGATCTAGAAGCAAAAGTAAAGTCGATGCACTCTACCAGATTTTAAGAATCACAGACTCACTAACAAATAAATGTTCGTGTCATACTCAACCCATCAGTTTTGGTTGGAGCGTTGATTTACTGGTTTTAAAACCAGATTTAAAACGTCACTAAAATTAATCAAGAAATAAATTTATCTTTGAAGGATTATTTTGCACACAACCATATCGAATACGAATCCTTTTTAAACAGATCTATTTGACCCAGAGATTTGAAGCTAACTGATACTACCATTCCGGGACCGAGTAAACCAATGAGTAATAGCAATGAAGATTTATTCCACGCTCCTCAAATATCCTGAATTAGTGTCTCACTATCAGATACAGTTTAGAGTAATGTAACAGACTTTATTGACTGAGCCCATGGAACATGAAATATAAAAGATACAGACAGTTAGGGCAAAAGATTTAAGGAAGTAAGAAAGAGTTCTTAATAAATATAAAAGTCACTTACTGTGAATGATCCATGTAGTATGTTGTACATACAGACATGGGTACGAGCCTAAGTTGGAAGCAGGGCCCCCACCTTAATGGACAGAGACATCACTCGTCTAGTGCATTTTTGTGGATGCCAGGCCAAAAAGAGGCCGAGAGCTTAAATATCCAGGTAGTAGTGCCACCTGGCGGAAAATCCTCACGACAAGGGAAGATAACACTTTTCCACCCAAGTCCATCACAGTAAGGACAGAAATCGCTACATGGGTTTAGGAAGGGCAAATTCTCCAAGTGAATATAGCCTTGAAAATCAGTATTGATAATCATGAGTCTTTTTATTACAAGGGAACGAACATCAACCGAATATGTAGCAGTCCAGTGTATTCTGCGCCATAGCGACTGGCAGGACTCGAAAAAACTGATGGCGGGAAGTAAGATACGTATTAAACATAAACTTTTTGTTTGTATTTTACAAACGATTTGTCTATACTTTCGGCGCCTTGAAACTTTCTACATAACCGGAAGTTCTCTGGCAATATAAATTCATTAAATCAGCCAATGAAATACAGCATTAAATCAATTTCATCCTTACGACAATCATCTCCTTCGGATCTGTTTCTTATTTCGGTGTATTGGTCAGACAATCAAGATGGCGACAATGGATTTTATCGTCTGATTTAACCAATTCCATTTATTAGCCATATGATTCACAACTGATCCTGATACTGTCATCTAATTACTGATAGTAATATCAATTATGCGACTGACTCGCTTCCACTTCCACTCTCTCTTTATCTTTCTCTCTCTCTCTATGTTATTCCGGCTCTATGTGTCACTTTCTTTTTCTTTCTTTCAATGAAAAATGTATTAGGTTACTGATATATAGAGAAAAGAATTGAAGGATTCCAATTCAGGTTTTCAAAATAGTTACAGGAAACTTTAGTTAAATTAGTTTTTATTAATTATAAATAAATTAAACTTACATTCAAAATTTTAAATGATCTCTTTGTATATATATATATATATATATATATATATATATATATATATATATATATATATTGTGTTGTTGGTTGATGTTAAGTCCACGTATGCTTCTTTATAAATAAATATGTTATGTATAAATCGTGTTCGTGTGTACGTTGTTTTTTTTTGTATTTTGAAGCATTGGTAAAAAAGAACAAAAACAAAACAAAAAAGAACAAAAAACAATTTTAATATTCAACTGTTGTTCTGTCGCTGGTTCGATTGTTTTATGTTTTGTACTGTTTCCAATGCTTCAAAATACACAAGAACAAAGTTTATATATATATATATATATATATATTATATATATATATATATATATATATTATATATATATATATAAAGAGAAGAGGGAGAGGGAAAGAGAGAGAGAGAGAGAGAATGACATTTTATTTAGGACAGATATAATTACCAACACAGAAACGTGTACCATACATAAAAAAAACTCGTCCACTGTGAATCACATGCCTAATTCTCCACAGTTCTCTCAATAGCAATCCCTGCCCCATAAAATTCGGCTGACTGTTCTTTGAGACATTTCCTCACTACAAATTTCACTTCCTCGTCACTGGAATAATGTTTGCCTCAGACTATCATCTATTCGGCCTCATAAAAGAGTGTTTCCACTCCATGGACTGTCTTTTCAAATCAGATTTGCAGTGGAAAACCCATGTTTAACCCATTTGTAAACAGTTCTTTTTGTTTAATACATGCTTCTCGATTCATATCACACCTTCTATAAATTTGAAGAAATTTAAGTGAGAAGCTATCATTGGTAAGGTGATGGCTTCTATTTTCTTGGAAATCTGTATTGTTGCGTAATCAAGATAGACTACCTGGAAAAGGCAAAAACTATCAATGGACTGCAACTATTCATCAGAAATGCGACAACTGCAGGAAGCAATCAAGTCAAACCCCAGAGGAAAGCTGAGGACAGGTGTGCTTTAGCTCCCGGAGAATGTGTCCGTTCACACTTCTCAGGTTGCAGTTGTTAAAGCAGCCAACTGTGGTATTGAATTACACCCCAGTCCTCTTATTCACCAGACCTCGCTCTATCTGTCTTCTTCCTCTTGCCGAAACTCAAATCCCACCTGCATTGTCGCCATTTTGGAAAGAATATTGGTGTCAAAGGTGCTGTGCATACGATTTTGCGGGACTAAAATGGCAACTTCTTCATTTATGGGGGTTAAAATTATTGACCATATACAGACCAAGTCCACTGATATCAATGGGGGAGGGGCTATATTTAAAAATAATGAAAAATATTCTTGCTTCTCTGACCCCTTCTGTGTTAGGCTTAGAAATATTAGAAGGATGTATACAAGGTGCATAAAAACTTTTGAGATTTTTTGTACTTTTTGACACACCTTGTATTCTGAAAAAACGTTCCATTCATTAATCTTTTTCAGAATACAAGGTGTGTCAAATTGTACCAAGTTTGAAGCTGTATTTCCCAAGATAAAAATGAAGAATGAATGGGACGTTATTTTTTTTCAGAATACAAGTTGTGTCAAATGTACAAAAAAATGGATACTTTTTTGGCACACATTATATATATATATATATATATATATATATATATAGAGAGAGAGAGAGAGAGAGAGAGAGAGAGATCAATGTCTTTTGCTATTATCCTGAATATAATATTCAAAAATCTATCTTTATATATATATATGTGTATGTGTATGTGTGTGTGTTTGTGTGTATGTGTGTGTGTGTGTGTGTGTGTGTGTGTGTGTGTGTGTGTGTCCGTGTCTGTGTGAGAATATGCGTATATATGTATGAGTGCGTGTGTGGATGTGCCTTTGTCTCTGTTCGTGCGTGTATACGTGTAGAAAATAAGAAAAAAAGAAACAAAGTATTTCAAAAGATAAATTTATTTTGTAGATGCTAAAATCGATGTAAAAATGTTTCCGTTAATTATAGAACCTTAATCAGAATGAGTATAGTGTTGTCTAAAGAGAGTAAGAATTATTTTCAAAATTAAATCGAAAGATGAGAAAGTATTAGAAAACCGTTGGTTTTTATTTCTGTTCGTAAGGTTCTTTTTTTATTTCTTTTTTAGAAAAAAGTGATATGATTGGTATTCAAAAGATTATTTGAAATGTAAAGTATTTTCCTGAAATTATATATTATGGGTTATTTCCTATAACTCCAACATGAAAAGGGCAACCACTCTGATTGACTGATAATTTATTTATTTATCTATTGATCTACTAGGAAAAAAGAAGACGGGGTTAGGGTTAGGGTTAGGCTTAGGGTTTAGGGTTAGGCTTAGGGTTTAGGGTTAGTTTAATGGGAAAATGATGGGTAGATTAATAAACAGATAAAATTCATTCAGAGTGGTTCCCCTTTGTTTATCTTGGAGTTATAGGAAATAAAAAAGAAAAAGAAGCAGAAAACAAAAACTAACTAATCTATACGTAAGTATTATATATGGTTGATAATATTAAATCTGTCTGAAATTTAGAGAGGAGAATGTGTATTATTTTGATTTTTCGGATTGTTGTCTTCTTCTTTATTTTTATGTACACAACGTTTTGGCCGGTGTGCCCTCCGTTCTTCTTCTGGTCTTTCTTGTTGAACTCGGGAAATGTATTATTAGACTCACAGCCTTCACGGAATTTCAACCGAATTAGGACAGACTGTTCTCTTTCCGTTAACCCCGAACAGGTACAAGTGATAAGGCTCCCGAGTTTGACAAGAAACACCTGAAGAAGACCGGAGAGCACATCAGCCGAAACGTTGTGTATAAAACAATAAATATGAGGAGAACAGTCAGAAACACCCTTATAATAGAAGATAATATTTAAGTTTACAACTCATATTTGGCGCGTGGTATAAAGGTTATCTTTGGAGGAGATGGACACGACGAGACGAGTTCAAATCCTGGACGAGGCTGTTTGCATCTCACATAGCGTTACTTCCCTTGGAAATGGTATGAATACAGTTATTCTCCTTTCAGCTATAGGTAAATAGTAGGGCGGACTGGGCTCTTTGATCTTGGTTAGGTAATCAATCTAGGAGAAGGCAATCTCTGAAACCAAACATGTTAAACTCCGCTTAGGAAAATGACCTTGCGAAGTGGTCGGTAAATATGTTATAGACCCTGTATATTGGTTATATTCATGGAAAGGAGAGAGTGGAGGCGATGAGGTATTACTGGGTTCTATATCGTCGGAGTCCATCTTCATCTTCTAGGTTGATTTCATCCTGCTGCTGTGCTGGATTGTCTGTGCTCATTTCGTTGGTAATTTTGAATCAAGACTTGATTGTTTTACAAGACGCCTTTATTCTTTATTAAAAAACCCGAAGCCCAAAAGTGTTTTTAACAGCAAGAAATTGACAACTTGGGAGCAAACGTCCTCACGTCTGCTCCTTTTGATTAACGGCAAAATATCCCTAAATCAGTTCTATTCTCACACTCGGTTTCAGCCAATCCGTAATCACCGTCTAGGTCTGAGAAAGGTGAACCGGTTTCAATAACTTTTTTCAACGATTAATGGTAAATTTCCATTTACCATACCGTTATTTACTACAATTACAGATATAATTTGTAGGCTACCCACGATATATTATATATATATATATATATATTATATATATATATTATATACACGTATATTTATTGATATAATCTATATCTTAGTCTATATTCAATTATCAATCAAATAATGATCCGATATTTTGTATTATTCGGATTATTCGAACTATTGTCTTCATCTTTATTTCTATCTGTACAACGTTTCGATGGATGTGTCCCCGGCCGTCTTTAGGTATTTCTTGTCGGACTTGGGGCCCTTCTCAAACTATGGAACCTTCTTTTCGTACTCTGGAACCTTCTTGTTGTAATCGGGAGCCATCACGGAACTTTGAACCCAACCCTCTATTCAATGCACGGGGATATACTGTTTTGATTTCACTAACCAGAGCTGGGTACAGATGTTAAGCTGTGTTAATTTTTATTCTATGTTACTGTTGAACCTGCAGCCTAGAGATAGCTGTCCCATAGGACTGACTTTAACCCAACGCCTGTATCCACTACGCTATGTGTCCAATTGGACAATTCAGTGTGAATTTTGGGAACTTATAATCTTGTTTTACCTAGAACATCTACCTTTTTACTTATGTGTGATTTTTTTTTAATTTGACCTCTATTGCGCTATTTTATGAAGAAGAGGACAATAGTCCGAATAGTAAAAATTATAAAGCATCATCTGTTGGAGATTTTTGGTGATATAAGGCGTGTGGTAGATATCTACTCCTACTTATAGCTCGCCGATAAGCACGTGACCATGGAAGGCAACCTTATCCAATCACTGGCAGTGCTGCTGCTGCTGCTGTTGTTGTATTTATATTGGCTAATTCTAATCTTAGCTCATTACTCTTTGGATCTTCTTTAACGACGGAACGTGGTACTATACCACAGGACTTATTGACTTACCAAAGGATACTATACCACCGGATTCAATTGACTTACTGACTTATTTACTTTAAGTCCTTTTACATCTGGCCAAGGATGGCGGCCAGATACTCAACATCATCTAAAAAAATTCAGAGACATTGATCAGATATTATCTTTGCATGTTCCTTCCTTCAACTATTCTCCATTTCATTTTCGCTATTTCCCACTAACACACATAGCGAAAACTTTCCCATATTGATAACAACGCTCTCTTTAAGGAAACGCGCACCTGGTAATTGACTCCTATTATCCAACACATATCTTATATCTGCCCAATTCACCAGCAAATACATAGCGACCAGATGAAGACAATAGACTAATTTTCTGTCTCTGAAATATTCCTTCGGCAAACGGAGACAAATCTGCAAGAAAAGAACACATAACGCAGGATAACCATCCTGAAATTGCTCAAACAAGTCCTCATCTCAAAGCCCTTTCCGTTAGGTCATAGTTGCATCGCCATATTAACATCTGCTATTAGGAGGAGGAGGAGGATGATGAGGAGGAGGCATATGTTGTGGCATATCAACCTTTCTGTGTTATCCGTCCTTGTAGAAAACATTTAACCCATAGCTGTGTAATGAAGTGGGTAATACCATTTCTAAATATAATAGTTTGTGAGTGAATCGTGTAATAGCGCGAGTGAGTTCGAACTCACTCATTACGATGTTGCAGTCCAGCACGTTAGCTGTCATTAATAGAAATCACATCATACAATCTGAGAATCGATATTCACGAAAATTAAGTTGTAGGATGATATTTTGTGAGTTATGATATTCAATACTAGTTGCGGTACCCTGTAATACTTGGGAAAGGTGATGTTATTTGCAGTTCCATTCTGGATTTTCAGTACCAAAATTTCATGATGATCGGATCACTGGTGTTGGCGTCAACTGGATATAGACCGACAGAAATTGTCATTTGTGAAGATGTATAACTATTGCTTGACTTATTTGTGTTATTTTGGATTTTAAAATACATACGGGCACATCTATATACGGACACTCTCTTCCTCCCTCCCTCCCTCTCTCTCACAAACACACAGACATATATATATATAGGGGTAGTACCATCAAACTGAAAAACAAATATATATATATATATATATATATATATATATATATATATATAGAGAGAGAGAGAGAGAGAGAGAATGTAGAAGAACTAAAATTAAAGTTTTTACATAAAAGTTGTCTTCAATAGTTTTATAGTAGAGCAGATAATAAACCTATAAATCGTAGAATTATGAATATTATGAGTTGGTTACATGAATGTCACGTGTTTCACACATCTTCAGACGGGAGTGTGCTATTTTCGAGATAAGATGTTAGTTCGCGAAATATTTACACGAAAAAATATAATATGATTAGGTGTTAATACACATGATATTCATCATCTTATTACGTGTATATACATCACATAATATATATATATATATATATATATATATATATATATTATGTTAGCATACGTATCTATCTATTTATTTATATAAGGTTGGTCTAGCGCAATCGGTGGAGCGTCGGACTAGGAACCACAATGATACTGGTTCAATACCGGCCCTCGGCAACTCAGCTTATGAGTAGCACATGACACTTGGCGTTAAAGTAAGGAGCTGATGGTAGGTTTGGCGCTGCACCTCAGATTCAAAACCAATCTCCTTGGTCTAACGCTAGTGAAAAGCGGATAAACTCCCTCGCTGTCTAACTGCTACTCACATTAGGCCACCCGATAACACACACACACACACACACACACACACACACACATATATATATATATATGTGTGTGTATGTGTGTGTGTGTGTGTGTGTGTGTACATGTATGTGATTTTTTTAATTCATGGGCTCAAATTATCCACAAAAATAGTTAAAAGAATATATATATATATATATATATATATATATATATATATATATATTGTCACACAACTAAACTAAACTAAACAAATATGTAAACACTACATTCAACCACGTCTAAAGAAAATAAAGTTCTTCGTACGATATATGACGGACTTCCACACAACACAAACAAAATCAATAGCATTAAAACATTTCCACTTGAAGGGATTTTGCTCGGAATATTAGTCAGATATCTATACTCTAATCTCAATCACAAAGACGGACTTTCAGCCCTGAGAAAATACTTTCACAAGACAACAACAAAAACCCTTCCACTGAAGTAACATATTTTAACAGTAAACATCTTTAACTGTAGATACATCATTCCAACAAAAGGATACGCCATGGGCACTGTTGCAACCCCCTTATACGCGACCATCTCTATGGATAAATTTGAAAGAACATATATCTATCCTGAAATTAAGTTTTGTTTGTTTGTTTTGTTTTGTTTTACGGCATATCAACCTCAGTGGGTCATTTAATGCCGATAAAGTTTTGAAATAAATAATTTCTTATTGGTTTATACAATTTTTTTTATAAATACATTTTTCTATTTAACCCATAGATGGGACCCTAACAGGTACTACCACTCCGGGTCAGAGTGGACCAGGGAGCAATGGTGATGAAGGGGTGCTCCACATTCCCCAAACCTCCAAAACAGGAACCTCACCATCAGATAGAGTTTAACGTCATTCCCAGGACATGTAGACCCGCAGCACCGCCTTCTAGCACCCATATTATAAAAAGGGGTTGGGGCTTGCCATAAAAGCAATAGGGTTGGGACAATTATATAGGTGCTAGGGCTTGACGTGACCAGCCGATTGATCGGAGGGGGCCTCTCCGACCGCCCGTCTAGCGCAAGATAGGGCCAAAGTGGAGTATTGCAAGTCATGAACTGCTCATCCACCTGGGCTCTATCCTGAAGCATCACGGGTCAGCACCCACGGCCAACAGGTGGCCCCATTGGGGGAGTCTTACCCCTCTGCAGAGGTGCAGTCGGTGCATTCTAATACCCCACCGACAGGGCGGCTGAAATTAAGAACAATGGCCTCCTTTACACAAGATACATTACTGATATATACACAGGCGGAGAGGCAAAAATGAGAAATTTTATAACCAATTTTAATGAGGCCCAACTCCCTCAAATTTGACTTTAAAAGGTCAATACAAGCAATCGCATATTTATATATTCTCGTATATATTGACAAGAACTGACAGCAACACTACATACATAACCATCAAACACACACCATCCTATTTACAAATAGATAACCCCCTAAACGTCTAAAAAAACACCCTCCACTATTCACAATCAATTAGTCTAAGAAGAATGTGCACATATAACAACGAACTTAAACAACAAATCGATAAATTAAAAAAACAGTTCTCAGCACCCGGGATATTCCCATACGGTAATTGAAAATTAAATAACTAAAGCCATTTCCACTTCTTGGCAAGCTATCCTAAAATTAAACAAAAACATAAGGTAAATTGCATCCTCTAGAAAC
>CM042154.1:103675906-103725906 GCA_023376005.1 Doryteuthis pealeii
TTTCAAGCAGTATCTCTTTTCTCGCATCTCCCGCCAAACATTTATGATATTCCCAGTAAAATCTTAGTCAATTATTTATTTGCCATGACTCATATTCCCTCATTAATTAATTTCTCCTGTGTTTTTATTCTTTTTTATTGTTCTGCATTCTTTCTATTTTCCACCATTCCTCGTCTCTCTGATATTATGTCGAAACGAGTGTTTTAGTGTCCAATAATTGACTGATTCTCGCATAGAAATGAAGATTGATCGTCTTTTGTATTGCGACAGACACACCTTATGCTATAACAAATTGTTAGTTCTTTGTCTTTCATTTTCTGCTTTGTATTGTCGCCGAACCAATCGGCCGACCGAGCAAATTGATACATTTGCGCCTTTTCTATCTTCGGTGACACTTGGAAACTTCAATAATAATAATAGAAGAAGAAGAAGAAGAAGAAGAAGAAGAAGAAGAAGAAGAAGAAGAAGAAGAAGATTAATAATAATTATAATAAAAATAAGAAGAACTACAACAACAACAAAGACAACAACAAGAAGAACAATAACAAAAATGAGTAAGAAAATTGCAGAAAATTATAATAATAATAATAATAATAATAATAATAATAATAATAATAATAATAATAATAAGAAGAAGAAGAAGAAGAAGAAGAAGAAGAAGAAGAAGAAGAAGAACAGCAGCAACAACAACAGAAATGACGAAGAGGAAGGAAAGTGGATTTGGGAATTAATAATAATAATAATAATAATAATAATAATAATAATAATAATGTGAAAACTCAAAAGGAATAGATAATAATAATATTAATAGTAATAATAATGATAATAATAAGAATAAGAATGATAATAATAATAATAATAATAATAATAATAATAATAATAAGAAGAAGAAGAAGAAGAAGAACAACAACAACAACAACAACAACCCGGTGTTGCTCGTGTGAGTGGCGATGAAATAGTATATAACATTATAGGAAAAATGTGTTAGATACTATATTTCTGAATGGTTGGAGCGCTAATTAAGTAATGGTTATCATCATAGGAAACAGAGATCTATTCCTCGACAAGGCAGTTTGTATTGCACATAGCGCTAATACGCTTGGGAAAAGTATCCATCCAACTATTCTCCTTTGAGTTGTGGGTATATAGTAGTGCACACAGGACACTTTAACATTGATTAAGCAACCAATCCAGGAGAATAAAAACTCTGGATTCAAACCTAGCCAAACTTCACTTTAAAATAGTGTTGCAGTTGCATCATGCTTGTGTGGAGGGGTTTTATTAATACGTATAAATAGTGTTTATAAAAATGAAACTGGAAGTGAATCCGACGGTATATTGAAAAAATGAATACAGGAAAGAAAGTATAGAATGGATAATATAGGATATTCTAATCAATTTTACTTACACGTGTTTCGATCAGGAGTTTATCCATGTATACATTATTCAAACTACTATTATTTTTAAATAACCAAATGAAATGAAATAATAATAATAGAAAAAATGTAGAAATGTTCCGCACACAAAGAAAATTCGACCTTCATCAGAGTAAATCCTTATTTGAAAAATAAACATAAATAGTGATTAGATAAAACTAGAACTATCTCTCTCTCTCTCTCTCTCTCTCTCTCTCTCTCTCTCTCTCTCTCTCTCTTCACACACATACACAATGCACTCACATATAATGAAAAAAAAACCCAAAAAAAACAATCAGATTGTCATGTAAATTAGTTGATGTGCATGTAAATTAGTTGATGCAATAATTCAATTCTAATCTGAGGGGCTTACCGTCCAGTCTCCATCTTGTTCAAAACACATTCAGGTCATGTGTATTAAATAGCAGACAAATTTCATATCCAAATTTCATAATTCTCGCTAATATGACTAAAAAGTAATGAAAATGAAACTTTAAAAATACAACTAAAGAAAAGAAAAGATAAAGTTTCTGCTAAATCTTCTTTCTAAACATATATACTATACAAAGACAGGCATGAATTATTTCAAGTCAATTACGACCATATTGCGAGGTTCACAAACTAACTTTTTTCTAAACTTTTAATCCTTTTAACATATAAAAAAAAATAATTTTTTACAAAGTATTAAATAACAACGTTAGTAAAATCTCTCTGAATGTTTGAGATGAGATTTGATCATTAGTATTATCTGCGTTATTCGGACTATTGTCCTCATCTTCATTGTTATCTGTACGACGTTTCGGCCGATATGCCCTCCGGCTTTCTTCAGGTATTTCTTGTCAGACTCGGGAAACTTCTAATCCAATTGGACACATGGCCTAAAGAGTTAGGTTAAGACAGTTCTAAGTGACAGTTATCTCTAGACTGCAGGTTCAACCCTGGTCAAGGGAGGCAGTAGTAGCATAGAATAATAATTAACACTGCTTAACACCTCTACCCCAGCTATGGTTAGTGGAATGAGAACATGATACCCCGTGGACTGAATAATGGGTTAGGTTCAAAGTTCCGTGATGGCTCCCGATTACAAGAAGGTTCCCGATTACGACAATAAGGTTCCCGAGCTCGAAAAGAAGTTTCCCTAGTCCGAAAAGAAGGTTCCCGAGTTCTACAAGAAATACCTGAAGAAGGCCGGAGGGCACATCGGCCGAAAGGTTGTACAGATAACAATGAAGATGAGGACAATGGTCCGAACAACGCAGATAATGCTAGTTAGTAAAATCTTCTAAATTTTCTGAGTTGGTATTTATCAAATATTATTCTACCCCTTATAAGTTTGCAAAAATAACAAATTCAATGTTATTTTACTAGTTTTAAATATTTCTACACAAGTTCTTCTTTTTATTAACTGCTTATTTATCTGTTCTGTACCGCAATATTTTTCTGTATAGATATTGATGTCGAAACATAAATAAGAATTGACAACTCTTTAGTAAATTGTACTTTATTGCAGAATTTGAATTATCAATCTTCGATCGGGTGTCCGTCTCAGATACTTGTGTTAGGATATTGACCTGATTTCCACTTGTCAGTCATCAATACTCAATATAACAAGCACACACTTCATATATATATATATATATATATATATATATATATATATATATACATTTATATATATATATATTATATATATATATATATATATATATAGAATGTACATTTTACATATATATATATATATTATATATAGAATGTACATTTTATATACATATATATAAGAAAATCTATACAAATAAAACAATTCAGAAGCAACCTACGTAACACTGTACAAGTAGAAATACATAACTTCACACTACATAAAGTAGATTAAACAAATCAACCAACCATACCAACGTAATGCTGTCCTAAACTTTCCAATAAATTACATATGGTGGTGAGGATTTAATTCTAGAGCCATGGGGAGTTTTAGTTGCCATTACTCTCTTTACCTGTTAGGATCCTAACTCATAAGTGACAATTTTCTGTAGACACCTACAAATGGACACACTAGTCAGATTGTGGTTTAACCCTCCCTTTTGTAGTTTATCCAACATTGAAATAGGTAGATACTTCCTTAAATTGATAGATAAACATTTTAATAGCACTAATCCTTTAAATAAGATCTTCAATAGAAAAACAATTAAAATTAGTTATTCATGCCCTAACAACATCTCCAAAATTATAACTAACCAAAATAAAAAATTAATTGACGAATCATTGGTGAGTACTCAAAATACGTATAAGGTTAACTGTAACTGTAGGATTAAAGATGAGTGCCCCGTAAATGGATTTTGCAACTCAGAGAAGGTTGTGTACAAAGCAACTATCTCAACTATTGAAAACAAAACAGATGTTAAGGCTTATATAGGTATCTCCGCTGGAAAGTGGAAACAAAGATTTTATACCCATAAACATTCTTTCTCTAACCACAAAATCAAAAATCAGACGGCATTATCAAGTTACTATTGGAATCTGAAAGACAGAGGCTTAACCCCTTTCATAAAATGGGAATTTATCAAATGGATTTAAAGGTAGGTGTAACCTCTGTCTGGATGAGAAGATATGTATCCTGAAATATAGACCCATTGGCCAACTACTCAATAAAAGAAACCAATTGATTTTTAAATGTAGACATAAAAATAAATTTAAATTAGTATAATCTCATATGACTGGAAGTTAGTGATTTAAGTTGGGGTGTTCTGAGGAATGGTTTCTTGTTCAAATTGTATTCATTGTAACCCGTTACTGTGTTTTATCGGGCGTTAAACCTTATATTGTATCCGTGAATGGAGATTCTGAGTAAATTACAATAGATTTGATATTTATTGATGTCATTTATGCCAATGATGGCAGAATAGTATTGACTTATTTGGTATTTTCCTATGAAATTAATACTATATAGATTCTTGTTTTCTCAACTAAACTTTGATATTCTTCAACTTAGCTATAGAGTGTTAACTTATTTTATTATTATTATTTTAAATTTTTAGTTTATTTTATTATTAATATTTTTTTTTATATATATTTTTTATATATATTTTTTATTATTATTATATTTATATGAAAAAAAATTTTTTAATTCATTATTTAGTATTATTATCATTATTAGTATTATTATTATCGGTAATTTATTTCATCTAACTATCCTTATTATTATTATTATTTTTATTATCTTTAATTTATCTTATTATTATTATTATCCTTAATTTATTTTATTTTATTATTACTATCATATATATTTTTTTATTCTATATTATTATTTTTATTATTATTATTATCTTTAATTTATCTCATACAATTATTATTAATTTATTTTTATTTTATTATATTTTTATTTTTATTATTATTATGATTATTATTTTTAATTTATTATTATTATATTATTATTATTATTATTATTATTATTATTATTATTATTATTTTTAATTTATTTTATCATTATTATTATTATTATGATTATTATTTTTAATTTATTTTATTATTATTTTTATTATTATTATTATTATTATTTTCAATTTATTTATTTTTATTATTATTTATTTTTTACCATATCTTATTAATTTTATTATTATTACTATTATTATTTTACTTTACCTTAATATTATTATTATCATTATTTTATTTTTCTTATTTTTAATATTATTATCATTATTATTATTATTATTATTTACCTTATCTCATTTTTAATTTATTATTTTTATTAATAATATTTTTAATATTATTATTATTTTAATTAATTTATCCTATTATTACTATTATTATTTTTTATTATTATTTTTACTTTATCTTAATATGATCATTATAATTATTATTAGTATTATTATTTTTAATTGATCTTATTATTATTATGATTATTTTTAATTTATATATTTCTTCAATTTATTTTCTATTTTATTATTATCTTTATTATTATTATTATTATTATTATTATTATTATTATTATTATTTTTAATTGATTTTATTTTATTATTATTATCTTACTATTAATTTATTTTTTTATTATTTATATCATAACTAGTATTTTCTTTTATACATCATTATACTCTAATGTTTAAATTTTTAAAAATATTTTTTATTTACTTGTCTATTTATATTTTAATATACTACTCTGTTTTTTCTGTCTTGTCACCTTTTTGTCTGTCTGGACACCCTAGAAGCCAACCTTGAAATGTATCTCTTTTCTCATTCACTTCCTGTTTCCATAGTTACAATCCTATACTGTTAAAAATATTTTTTATATTTTTTATTTCTGTTTGAATTTATATATTTTTTAATATTCTGCTTTTTGGGGTTTTGTGATGTGCTTGTCCTTAAGTGAATTGAGACCCATCTGATGAGACGAAAATTTGGGGAGCCGGTTTAAATCAACTTGGATTTATATGGGCCCCAATTTTGGTCGAAATAAATTTATTATGGAATTACGGTGTTGAGTTCTTCCTTCCTTTATTGATATATATATATATATATATATATATATATATATATATATATATATTTGGGAATAAAAAGGCCTTAAATACCATGGGTATCGTGGTTATGGACCATTTACACTCGCGAGTATGCTCACGAGCTTCTTCAGACCACTGATATATTTTATTTAGACAGGCACATGGCCAAACTCATTTTATATTCATACATTTCACCTCCCTCATTTAGGGGTGGTCATACTGCATTCTTTCTTTCAAGTGTCTTTTTTATTGGTGGAATTTTTTTTTTTTTTTTTTTTTTGGTTGGCGGTGTTTTATTTCCTTTGTCTGCTAGTCTCTTTGGTAAATTCCTAAGTTTATTTTGACTGACCAACAGGATTTTAATTTATGGTCTAGATGTCGCTTCGCTCTAATTGGGTCAAGTGGAAAGCAGGGAAGGTATGTCTTTTTTCTCAGCGGTGTGGGTATCTGAGTTTACTTTATTAGGGCTATCAGCCTTTTTCTTTCTTGTGGAATCTAGTGTGTATCATTTATTAAAGCATGTTTTTCCATACTTTGCTATTTATATTCTTACACTTATATCTATGCGTTCTTTACTTATATTTTGCATTTTATGTTCATATATGAACCTCTTTCATTCTATTACTTCGATTTTCCTCTTTATATCTATTTATTTATTTTATTTTATTTTATTTTATTGTTTAATTTATAAAGAAATATATGAATAAATAAATAAACTAAAATAGACCCTTTATAGAAGCATCGTAGATAAGGATAGTACTAAAGGATAAAATTAAACAATAAAATAAAATAAATTAGAATAAATAAATAGATATAAAGAGGAAAATCGAAGTAATAGAATGAAAGAGGTTCATATATGAACATAAAATACAAAATATAAGTAAAGAACGCATAGATATAAGTGTAAGAATATAAATAGCAAAGTATGGAAAAACATGCTTTAATAAATGATACACACTAGATTCCACAAGAAAGATAAAAGGCTGATAGCCCTAATAAAGTAAACTCAGATACCCACACCCGCTGAGAAAAAAGACATACCTTCCCTGCTTTCCACTTGACCCAATTAGAGCGAAGCGACATCTAGACCATAAATTAAAATCCTGTTGGTCAGTCAAAATAAACTTAGGAATTTACCAAAGAGACTAGCAGACAAAGGAAATAAAACACCGCCAACCAAAGGAAAAAAAAAAAAAAAAAAAAATTCCACCAATAAAAAAGACACTTGAAAAGAAAGAATGCAATATGACCACCCCTAAATGAGGGAGGTGAAATGTATGAATATAAAATGAGTTTGGCCATGTGCCTGTCTAAATAAAATATATCAGTGGTCTGAAGAAGCTCGTGAGCATACTCGCGAGTGGAAATGGTCCATAACCACGATACCCATGGTATTTAAGGCCTTTTTATTCCCAAATAACTTTGCTCTGTTTACAATAATTAAACATTGAGCTCTCATACGGAACCTGAACTCTACAACAAACTACGGGTAGATAATTAGGACCCACCTAGAATCACCTTGTACCAAGAAACTTGGTACCGCACCAAAGTATATATATATATATATATATATATATATATATATATTGATATCGCTTTCAGTTGATGAGATGTTGCTACCTAGGTCGTACAGGTCGACTTATTTCATTTCCCTGGTATTTGATATATAAAAATGCCCTTATCTTTCTTAAAACACATTAACGCTGTTTTATATTCTCTCTATATATGTATATCCTATAATATTCTACGTGGCTGAGTCTAAAAGTGATGCCATTTTATTTAAGACAGCTATAATTACCAACACAAGAACATATATCATACATCAAAATGAAGCTGGTCCCCTGTGGATCATATCCCTACTTCTCCACATAGGTGAGTCAAGATTTATGCCATTTTGTTTAGGACAGGTATAATTACCAACACAGGAACATGCATCATACATCAAAATGAAGCTACTTCTCCACATAGTCACCGTTTCTCTCAATAGCAATGTTCCACCTTCGAATGAGAGCATGTATCCCTGTCCCGTAAAAATTTTTTGACTGTGGTCTGAGCCACGTCGTCACTACAACTTTCACTACCACGTCACTGGAATAACGTTTCCCTCTCAAACCCTCTGTCACGGATCCGGAGATATGATAGTCTGAGGCAAATATTATTCCAGTGACGAGGAAGGGAAATATATAAATCGTATATATAAATCTATTATAATTCAACTGGAAGTATCCAGCATGTCTTGTTCGTCTTAGTTGGATGGTTTATGAAATAGGAAATAAGCGGTGGCACTGCAATTTTTCTGTTGTGTGCCGCTTACAGAATTCATTCAAATCAGCAAAATAAACACCCTTGTTTAGTTGAACCATTTTCATCGTTTATTTATAATTTTCCCTTATTTAAAAAAAAAAGACAAACACTTTTTGTTATCTTTCGAACGAAGCCATACCCGTTTAATACCCATAATTGTCTCCCCTAAGAGAATTACCATAAAATGAGATTGCCAAATAGGTTTCTCACTGTTCTAGATTTACTACCTTATTTTGTCGACGCGTAACTAACTGTAATTCGGCAAACACTTATCGGTGTTCATTTAAGCCCGGCAAATGGACTAGTTACTTGAGGTTAATACAGCATCTGATCAAGTCGATCCGACAGTCACGGCAAGAAATACTACCTTGTTGACAATTTATTGTCTTTAGTCTTTAGAAAGAAAATGCGATTTAGTTGGGAAGATTATTTCCTGATTGAACAGAATTTTAACATAAAGAAAAAAAAGCAACGAATATACACGACAAAGGAGATAAGAAAATGTCAGTTGTCGGGTGTCTCCTGATTAAGCAATCCCAACTTCTATCTAGGCAAATTGGTTCGAAGGGGTGGTGGGGTTTCAATACAATGACCAATTACCGCTCACCGAAAGACAAAGACACATACACACACACACACACACACAATATATATATAATATATATATATATATATATATATATATATATATATATATATATATATATATATGGGGTAAAAGGATAGTGAACAAGAAATGATAACTCAAAACAAATCTAAGAGTTGAAATGTTTCGTCCGATTTATACGGTCATCATCAGCCAAAGATTTTTATTGAAAGCAAAATTACGTGCAAATGCAAGTGATTTGGTGAGAGGGGAGGGGGTTGAGTTAGTAGCGGAAGTGAATGGAGGGAGGATAGAGGCTGGCATGAATGAAGTGTGGGGATAGTTTACAGGAAGTAGAGAGAGGTTAGGAGTAGATGGGCACAGGGGTAGGTTAAGGGAGGAGGGTAAAGTTCTGGATGTCAAGGGAAGATAAGGAGGAGGGGAAGAGTTGGGTGATCTTAGGTTACTGAGTCAGTGGAAAGAGCAGAGGGAGGATTGATATATATATATATATATATATATATATATATATATATATATATATATATATATATATATATATAAGTGTATTTAGGCAGCATTTTTTCTTTTATACATGTTTCATTGAATTGAACAGACAATTCCTGTTTGACAAGTCTTTCGCCGATCCGTTCTAATCTTCGGGCCATCTAGTGACGAAACATTCGGTGGACTGGTATACTAGTTCCACCCTGACACCAGAAGGATGGCCCGAAGATTAGAACGGATCGGCGAAAGACTTGTCAGACAGGAATTGTCTGTTCAATTCAATGATATATTATATATATATATATATATATATATATATATATATATATATATATAGAGAGAGAGAGAGAGAGAGAGAGAGAGAGAGATGGATAGATAGATATTTGTAAAATCTGTCTGAAGAGGCTAGACTCATTTTGAGATTCTGGTCGAAATAAATTATAATAGTATAATGACGGTTTGTTAAGCTTTTCTTACATTTTAAGTTAAATATTACTCTGTATATAATTATATATAATTGATTTATTGGTTATTATACATTGAGCTCACTTAGAGATTTATAAAAAAATATCTTTGTATTGATATGTATGTTTGCATCTACAAGACCAAACAGTATGGTTATACAGTGTGATTTCGATGATCCCCAATATATTCATCTTTTAATTACCAGTCATTTCAATATATATATATATATATATATATATATGTGTGTGTGTGTGTGTGTGTGTGTGTGTGTTTAATTGGAGTCGTACCTAATTTAGAAAATCAATTAATTAATAATGAATTAGGCGGGAATGCCTATTAAATGTAAGGCTAAACAAATCGAGAAAAATCAATCTCTGTATGTACATTTCGGCCTATTAGGCCTCATCAGCAGAGCTATAGATAGGAAGGCCGCCCTGTGCGTGATTTGAAACCGGACTGCCAAGCTGACAGGCCGATAACACAACCCCTACACCAAACGGACCTCCTAGATTTTACGATTTGTTTAGAGTAGGTTAATATTCCTCTTCAGTGACTTTTATTACACGACGATATGATAAGTTGTAAACACGGTATGTTTGGAATGGCTTTTTTGCCGACAGTTTTTGGGAGAATATGTGCTTAATTGGAGTCGTACCTAATTTAGAAAATTAATTAATTAATAATGAATTAGGCGGGAATGCCTATTAAATGTAAATTAGGTACGACTCCAATTAAGCACATATTCTCCCAAAAATTGTCGTCAAAAAAGCCATTCCAAACATACCATATATATATATATATATATATATAATATATATTGTACAGAAAAACACGAATTATTCCAAAGGATGGGTGTTCATTCTAGATGGTAATATCGACGTTATAGCGAGATCTTACCACTGTCCTGAAGGAGGTTATATAATCCGAAACGTTATAGCGTCGACATTACCATCACTGTAGAGTTGTGAAGAGAAAAAGAACAAGAAAGAAACCGAAAACGCTGTCGTTCCTCTCTCTTCAGAGTCATATCTATATTCAGAGTCAAATCACGTATTATTTTGCAATTGAGAAAATTGTTTTGTTTTATCTGGACAAACCATTATACCCTGCAATAAACACTTGCTCCAAAGAAACAATCGCTACAAACAATAATCCTCTTGAGAAAATTGAGTGATTGAAAGCGCTTGAAAATATATGGAACCTTTCTAATCTTGATACAGTTGAACACTTAAAAATTATAAGGAAGAAATACTCTATGGTCTTTAACAAAGCCTGATTATATATATATATATATATCATCAATCATCCACATGACAATCTCTTGTCATCTCTCAATTGCTCCTTCCAGTATCCAAAACATCAAATAAACTTGATATTTCACACACACACACATATATATATATATATATATATAGTAGGCTAGAGATGAGGTAATCATACATTGTACATTTGTATATTTTTAAGATAGCTTACCAGTTTATGTGATATCAAATATTCACATCTAATACGATTCATTTTACCCACAAATGCGACCTTAACAAGTACGACTACTCTGGATCAGAGTGAACCTGGGAATAATGAAAGTGAATAGGTTATCAACACTCTCCAGAGATCTATAACTGGAGCCAAACTACCAGATGCAGCTTAGTGTCAGACCCTGAACACCCTTTTTGATGTCCTGGGTTTCTTACTCCTCTGTCAGAGATACAGTCAGTTTATTTGAAGCTCAATGACAGGATGGTTTAGTCTTCCAATTTTAAGTAACTTTAATAATGTTATATTATGATATCCGTCAGCTTGGCAAGACCGTGGATTTTTGCCAGGATGATGGCAGAGCCCAGCGCAACTGCAGTATATATATATATATGTGTGTGTGTGTGTGTGTGTGTGTGTGTGTGTGTGTGTTATTTTTATCTTTTAATTCATATGCTAAAGCGTGATGCAAATTCTCACCTACTAAATCTCATGTGTGTGACTTTTCCCATGATTCAATACACAGCATAATATTATATAAACCACATAGAAACAGTCAAATATAAATTGACATATACATACGAATATATAATTTATATATATGTATATATAAATACATATGGGTATCGTGCTTATGGACCATTTCCACGATACCCATGGTATTTAAGGCCTTTTATTTCCAAATAACTTTGCTCTGTTTGCAATAATTAAACATCAAGCTCTCATACGGAACCTGAACTCTACAACAAACTACTGGTAGAGAATTAGGACCCGCCTAGAATCACCTTGTACCAAGATACTTGGTACCGCACCAAAGTATATATATATATATATATATATATATATATATATATATATATATATTTTATAAAGTGTAAGTGTTATATTTTCGTTTGGTGCGACTCTCTTGACCTTTTTTGCCCAGGTGAATTTTGTAGTAGTATATTTTCTTAACAAATTATTTCTATGCTGTTAAAATTATGTTATAAATTGTTTTATCTATAGGATTTATAATATATATATATATATATATATTTATATATATAGTTTGTCATTTAAGAGCTCTCAGTACTATTAATAAAGCACGTATATCGAAGTTAGAGTAGCGAAGATATGAAGTCAATGGTGATTGGTAACAGTTTCCCGCTTATTTTCATCGCAACAAAACACCGGAGAATGTCAGCTATTGAATTAGAGCCAACTACAAAAAAGAGAGGAGATGGGCTATCGTCTGAAGATAAAAAGACGCCTCTGCAATAGTACATCTTCGCTGTGCCTGTGCACCTAAAAGATTCCTTCTGATGACCCGATGCAGAATGATACAACGCAAGTGGGGGAAATTGATTTTTATTCGACATTGCTCGAACAAGTTAATGAAACAGAAATATCTAAATGCCATCGGTGTAACACACAAACACACATCTAGATGATAATTCCTGTTATTGTGGAGGCCATTGCTTGTCAGAAGAAATGGAGAGAAGGTTGTTGAGAACTCTCTTTTTTCACTGACACGCAAGGCTGAAGGAAAATGGAGGACGAGAACAAAAGCAGGAAAGCATCTATGCTTTTACTGAATAGAAGGGCCACTTTATGCGTCCTTTGAGAAACGGTCGCACCCTGTTCCCTCAAAGGGGGCAAACAATCATATAAATGGCACAGACCGTATCGCAAAATGGGAATATATTGCAAGCTGTAACAATGGGGGTCTTTTCAAAGTCTGGAACGGGAATAGCACAGATTCTGTGTAATATTTCGATTTGGTATTAAAAAAATTTCGAACGGGTCTTATGGGTATTATATTAATTCGATTTTTATCTTATTTTATCTCTCTCTCTCTCTCTCTCTCTCTCTCTCTCTCTCGGCGGACATGTCAATTTCGACCGACGAGAACATGCCGAGAAAATAGATTAAAGCAAAGAAAACACCAATAATCGGACCTGACACTGATCAAAGCAGAAAGACATAAAATACATACTATATATATATATATATATATATATATATATATATATGACGGACATAAATCACACCAAAGATAGGAAAAATAAAATAAAACCACCGTATATATATATATGTGTGTGTGTTGTGTGTGTGGCATGATTACGTATAGACAACTGTTTAAACAAAATCATTGGCTAATGCGTGTACGTAAGCATATATATATATATGTGCGAAAATCATTCATGTTTATGAATATATATGTGTGTGTCTGTGTCTTTGTATCCCTGTGTGTATGTGTGCATAATTATGTAAGCATCAATATCTGTTTAATCAAATTCGTTGGGGAAATGCTCCCAGTATGTAAGTAAACATATATACAAAAACACATATGTGTGTATATAATATATTTACAAGAAAAAATTGAACAATATCATTGATAGACCATGTATATCTTAGTTAGGCAAGCGAAGATGTAATTATAAGTTTCTAAATTCAATTAATACAATTTCAATTGTTAATTGTTTTAACAGTTTCTGACAGCACACACACACACACACACACACACACACACACACATATATATATATATATATATGTGTGTGTGTGTGTGTGTGTGTGTGTGTGTGTGTGTATGGGCTAAGTTATGTTCGTTGGTGCTGTATCTTAGGCCCAATAAAAGCTGTTTCTTTTGTTCTTCTGGGCTGGTACTGAAATAGAACTTTAGGAATGACAGGAACGAAAAGGAAAGAGACAAAGGCAGAGGTGGCTTTATGAACGGGACATAGTCGTTCGTAGCCAAGAGGACACGGCCCTTGGCTAGGAAAACGACCTACACGCAGTT
The DNA here is from genome assembly GCA_023376005.1 of Doryteuthis pealeii. NCBI lineage: Eukaryota > Metazoa > Mollusca > Cephalopoda > Myopsida > Loliginidae > Doryteuthis > Doryteuthis pealeii. Next base: position 103,689,926 of record CM042154.1, read on the forward strand.
GCGGCCTAAGTTCGAATGAACGAGGTATTATTTGGGGGCAGGGAGTCGTTCCTTTTTGTCGGACCTGCGCAAAGGCGTTCTTTCGGTCAAGGTCCCATGGGATTCCGTTATTTTTATCATTTTATTTTTATTTTTTTGTATTTTTTAATCCCTACATGTGTGTGTTTTGATGAGGGAAGACTTAACGGAAAAGGCAAAAAATCGAGCGTGTCGCAATTGTAACTGTGTAAAAATAATTAACCAGGTAAGTTGGAATAATGAATTAATATAAAAGTGCTCAATACGTGTCAAGAGCTGGTTTAGTAAAACGATGTTGTCTGACTGTCTATCTGGGTTTCACCTTGAGGATCGTCAGGACTACTCTGCGTGGAATTAATTAAATTAATTGAAACAAACGGAAGTAAACAAAATGCACTATCGTATGCCCGCATCGTACGACATCGTCTATTTTGATTTTTTTTTAACCGTCGCTTCATCTGTTTATGATTTAATTGAGATGTCACAATCTACGTTTGTGATAACATCCGTTCATGATCTCTGATCTTTTGTTTATTAATTCTTTTGAATAATTATATGTTGCGATTTAATGTCTCTTCTAAGCGAGACTTCTTCTCTTCTAAGTCAGAATCTACTACGCAGTCTACAATTATGTGATTTTTTACAATTTCCCATTTTATAATAGGATCAATACCGTGTTTATTTTTAATGTACATATATATTTAGAAACTGCTGCGCTATGCATATATTTTATGAAGTTTGTTTTATGTTGTAAAATCTTTTTTTGTGTCGAGCCTAAATAGATCTTCTTATCATTACCTACTTAATTAATTTGTACATTATCTTTGTAAACAATACATTCACTCTGGCATTTAGAGGACACTTTTTTTTTTCATTATTCCAATTCGTTGGAATACTTTGTTATTTTATTTATTTATTTATTTTTTAGTCAATTTACTAATGTTGAGTTTAATGTGTGTTTCAGACAATATTAAACATGGAACTATAACTTAATTTCACAGTGATTATGTAGTTTTCTGATGGAATATTTTTTTAATATTTTGAAAAAGACAAAACCCAATTTATGTTTAATTGTCTATCGTGATTTTTATACTTTTTGACACACCTTGTATTTTGAAAAAATAACGTTCTATTTAATTTTTTTTTTCAGAATAAAATGTGTGTCAAAAAAGTCCTAAGTTACAGCTGTATTTACCAGGATAGAAATGAAGAAGGAATGGAACGTTATTTCTTTTCAGAATACAAGGTGTTTCAAAAAGTACCAAATATATCGATACTTTTTTGACACAACTTGTATCTATTTTGCCCACAGATGAGAACCTCGTTGGTACTTCCACTCCGGGGCAGAGTAGACCTGGGAGTAATGAGGATGAAACTAATTCAGGTGAAGCATTTTTACTAAATTTTGTAATTTCGTTATGTAACAAACTTTTATATCTATTAAGTTCCCTTTGTATAGATTAGCGAATTTGTCTGTTTTAACGAAGATTTTAGGAGAATTTTGTATGGCTTTGAGGTCTTTGAGTAATTTGGCATTGTTTAGAATTTTTTTACGGATTTGAATTTGAGCTTTTTCATTATGCCGATTAAATCGGATTCAAATTTGTTTTAATTCCATTATATAAAGGGGGTGTTGGTTTCTGTTAAAACCGTATGCTTCCTGTTTTTCGCGATTTTCAAAAGATGTTTGGTTGATGGAAAAGTATGCCTTTAACCTCAAACGTGAAATGAAGGACTCGATTTTCTTTAATAAATGCAATTTGTACAACTGTTTATATATATATATATATATATATATATATATATATATATATATATATATATATAGTGAAACTTGTTAAGGGGGATAATATTTTTCAATTTCCTAATTTTAAAACAATTACCAAAATCAGGGAATTGTTCAATTTTAATGACATTTAATGAAATTTTCAACAACTTATTTTTCAACGACTGAATTTTATAACGATTAGCTTACTTTGTTAAAGAAACATGAAGAATATTTTTTATCAATTCAGAATGTGGAGGGGGGGTGACCTTTGACCATTTGAAGAAAAAAAATCATTGTCCCTAATTTTTACATTTCTTGAAAGTTCATATATTGTGGAGTATAGAGAAAAAAAAAAAAAAGTAGAGTTACGTTTATTTAATTGTAGTCAATTGTCAGGATTTTTATTCTCCCTTCTTCAGGAAAGTAGTGTTGCTGGCTTCTGGCTGTTCCTTATAGTGGGGGTGGTTACTACTCGTGATAGCATAGTTGTCATCCTTGTGTGTGGATGTACATGGCGCTGGTTGTTCAGTTGGTAAATTAGGAGTTTGTACTCGGTGTTCCTTGTAGTCTACTGGGGGTCATGATGTTGGTGCTAGGGATGGGTATTTTGAAAATATTTGTAGGCTTTGAGTGTTCCTGTATTGCTGTTATGACCATTGATGTGAGTGTTTAGGCTAATTATCCATTTTAATTATGCTTGTTTTCTTGATTGAGTGGGTGAAAATCCACGATCAACCAAGACACATTTAAGGTTATCTAGCTTGTGTGAATGGGATGCTAAAGTGTTCTACGATTTTGCTCTGTGATGATTGAGTTTTATAGTTGACTTCTGGTAGAAGTAGTCTAAAAGGTGTTGATCTCCTACATACCCACTATTTTTGCACTTTGTGACCTCTATATACATATACATATATATTTATACATATACATATATACCTATAAGCATATACATATACATATATATACATATATATATATATATACATTATATATATATATATATAAAAGTAATTGGTAATTTGCTTGAAGCATTGTTGAGTATGTTATAAAATAATAAAATTCGAAGGCAATACAATGCGTAAAAAATAAAGACAAAAAGATGTTTTATATGTCTAATCGATTTCAAAGCAAAGCTTTATCATCAGAGTTTAATTTCAGAAATTAACTTCAGAGTTTAATTTTATTATTTTATATATATATATATATATATATATATATATATATATATATATATATATATACATATATATAAATATACATACATATATATATGGTGATTGCCACTTCTTCACAGAATAAGGCCATTTCTACAAGTAGTTTGGTTGTGCGCAAGCAGATGGTCCAAGAATCCTGATTTGTTTTTTTATGTACCCTATCACATGTGAATCCCTTCCGTCTTCCTCACGTATGCAATGATACGTGACTGAGCAGCCCAGCCCTCGATGGGCAAGCCCTGTCACACAGGTCGGTCAAATGTAGGAGTTGTGTCTGTGACGTCCGTTATGTACCGCCTACGTATAGAATTCAGGATGGGGTGCTCGATCCACCTTACATCAAACCCCTTACAGCTACCATCGGCTTGCCCTTTCAATAGAAAGTGTAGCCAGAATTGGTCCTCATCGCTATAACTGTCTACCCCATATCAAGAAAGTGTGTCACGATTCCAGTTCGTCATTTGGGGTTTCCAAATTGCTCAGAATCGAGAATTGTCCGGACATTCCATGTAGCTATTGTTAGCCTGGTTTATGTTGCAATATTTTCTTATTTTCGCCCTGCTAATAGGATGCTGATCAGCTTGATAGGTGAACAGGTATTTGTTTAGGCCTACTTTTCTATACATTTCCCAGATGTCTGGGAGAACAGTGCTAGTCAGGGGGCTGCTCAGTCACTCACGACATCACAGAGGTCCGTTGCTGTTTAATCGACAATACGGTGCTGTTAAATGGGTCACGAGCATCGCCATGTGTATGTTCACAGGCCATCAAACCTGTGTGCTTCCAGGCCATCAAACCTGCACACATCACCATTCCTCTATCACCGTAGAAATATCTGCACATGTTGACAGGTTGTGCGTTTGTGCGACACGCACCACATGCTCTCTTTCCTCAAAGTCTAGTATCAGTGACAAGCTGAGGCAAGATGACTGTAAGACTTTGAAGAACACAGGTGAATGATCTAATGAGATCTACGGGTCCACCACCCCGGAAAAAATGTTTGTTGCATACACACACACACACACACACACACACACACACACACACACACACACATACATATATATATATATATACATATATACATATATATATATATATATACACAAACACACACATATATATATATACAGCTCAAGATCAAATTTTGAGCATCATAAAAATATATATATATATATATATATATATATATATATATATATATATATATATATATATATATATATATGATGCTCAAAATTTGATCTTGAGCTGCATCCTTCTCATACTTATGCATTGAATAAACAAATAACGAACGATGACACAGTCCTTAAGACTATTGCGATGAAACACTAGTGTTACTTAAATCACTTAAATGTTTTATATTATTTTTTTAATATGAATCGTGCTTGGAAGAAGAATGTAATATAAATTTGCGTAGTCCTAGGAAACCTTATAAATAATAGATGTGAGTTCGAGTCAAAATGAGAGGGAGAGTGAAAAATTATCTATACTTTTGTTTTATGGAAGCCGAGCTCATCATAGATTATTTGATTTGTAGAACCATGACTATCTTTTATACATTCTTTATTCTGATCACTCTTCCTGTTTATATTTCTTAATTGCTTTTCATTTTTCTATTTTATGCTTTTAAAAAAAATTTTTTATCCTTTACGAATTTGTTTTATTCTATAATCATTATTTTAAATTATCTTTAATATATCATTGATTTATTATATCATTATAGTTTTATTTAGCTGTTCTTATGGAAAATGAGAGAAAAAGTGTCTAGCTTATATTGAAATTTGGTCGTTGAGAGAGAGAGACAGACAGACAGACAGACAGACAGACAGACAGTGAGAAAGACGTATAGATAGATAGACACAGCTCTTCATCTCATCAATACTATTTAAAATTCAATTTCACTATAAGAATGAAGAAAAGAATCCATTTTCCTGTGTTATTGTCATCACATTGTTTTAAAGATCGTATCGCCCAATTGCCTGCTGTTTCGGGCTATACGCTCCTGATGAATCACCCCCAAGGCGTTACAGAGCTCGCCTCGTCATTAGTCCTGGAATTGCTGCGATTTCATGCCAAATTAAATAGTTTAGTTCGTTTAATGGCGTGTGCATTCAGGTTTTCCGTATCGACCTACTTCGACTAATGCTTACGAAATAGCCACTGCGTAGAATCACCATTTGTGAAATACGTTTCAATCACAATGGCACAATGATCACGATTCCATTCCATGATGGCAGGTGAATTGTCATAGGTAAAACTGCAGCTCCAAGACACAATACCCATTTCGCTCAATACGACTTCAATCTTAAATTCGGAATGTCAATTCTGCCGGATACTCTGTACGTATATGTATCTTTGCATATCAATACTCTTAATATTCTAATATCCTAACGCATATATGTATGCATGTATGTATTTATGTAGGTAGATATTTATCAACCTATCTATCTCAGCATATATATATATATGTATGTATGTATATATATAATTGTAAGCGGGGTGTAAAAGGTAACAGGAACAATACATTTTAAAAAGAGTTCTTAATTACACAAATGCAGGAGCTATATTTCTAATAACAGTCCATTCAAAAATAAGTTTGAAAGAAACAGAATATATATATATATTATATATATATAAATATATTATATATTATATATATCAATGTGTCCGGCTGGCACAATTACACCTGAGTAGGCAGTAGTAAGTCAGCGTAAAGTATTATGAGAAGAGTGGTCAATATCTGAGATAGAGCGTTAATAAATATATAAATAATAGATATAAATTTATTTGTATGGAAAAAAGTTTATTTGTACGGTATATATATATATATATATATATATATATATATATAATAATATATTAATTGCTTTGAATATACATTTAACATTTCAAAATCTTTCGCTGCCTGAAGATTGCTCCATTTAAACAATTATGTTGAAATAGCATGAAGCTAATAGTAGTCGACTAACAAAAAAAGGTAGTAAATAAATATATACCAAAAATATATATTCATTTACTATAATTGATAATATATATATATATAATATATATATATATATATATATATATATATATATATCAAGAGAAATAGATAGATATGTATAAACCTACATACATACATTCATATAAATGAACAGGCATACATAAATACATATTTTGTAATATTACAAAATATTGTACAGAATATATATAATATATATATAATATATTATATATATGTGTGTGTGTGTGTGTGTGTGGTGTGTGTGTGTGTGTGTGTGTGTGTGTGAGAGAGGTAGATAAGAGGATAAGTGAGCAAGAAATGAACAACTCAAAACAAATCAAGGGTTAAATGATTTCGTCCGTATTACTCGGACACCGTCAGTCGAAATGATTTTATTAAAGCAAAGTTACGTGCGTACATATGATTTGGTGAGGGGTGGTGTGAGGGTAGTTTGCAGGATGAAGAGTAAATGTAGGGGAGTGCATAAGTAGGTCAGTGGGGGTGAGTATGTTGTTATAGGAGAAGAAGGGGAGGGGAGATTTGAGTATTGTGAGGTCGTTGGTTTAGGTATGCGGAGGAGTAGGAGGGGGATTTTTTGTGTTTCATGTGTGGCGGCGGTGAGGAACAGCGTTAGGTTATTGGGTGTGTTTGGAGGAGTGGAGTATGGGATGAGGTTTTTTTGTTTGTTTTTTGTCACAGTGTGGGCATTATTTTAGTTTGTATAATTATTTGTTGAATATTGACTTAAATATGTTATTATAACAACTAGTGTAAGTTCATTATTGTATTATTTATTATGCTATGTTATTTATAAGTTGTTATATTATATTAACGTAAGTTTGTATAATTATTTGTTATGTTTATTCTATTAACCATATTCATGGTGGGTAATTTTGTTCTCACGAATTATTGATTGTGCTATCGATCTGTCTAGATTGAAGAAACCGGGTCTAATATTAAATGTTTTTGAGTTCTTAGTTTCATTTTGTGCATGAGTTTGATAAGTTTAGCTTGGGAGAAATTGAGATAGTGGTTATGTTCTATCTTGTGAGTGAATAGTGCATTTAGTTTTTCATGTATTTTTATCGATCTTTTGTGTTCTTTAACGCGTTGTGTGAGGTCACGTTGTGTTTCTCCTACGTAAATTTTGTTGCAGTTGTTGCAGGTGATGGTATAAATGCCGGCATTAGGCGCGTTGGGAGTATTTGGAGCGTCTATGCGTGAGGATGAATTGATAAGGTCTCTGATTGTTTTGGATGTGGTTTGTATGATTCTTATTCCTAGGTTTGTTTGTTTTTTGTTAAGTGGGTTGTTTTGAGTGTGGGTAGGTAGGGATAAGTGTGTGTGTTTGGATGGGGGAGGTCCTAGTGGTGGAGGTGTTTTTTGGTTTAGTTTTCGCGTGTATATCAAGGGCTTTTTTCTTTGCGTTTAGGATGAAATATCTAGGGTATTTTAGGGTTCTGAGGGCATCTTCGATGTGTTTGTATTCTTCTTCTAAGTATTGGGGGCTGCATATGTGTAGTGCTCTTAGATATAAGCCTATTATAAGGCCGGATTTGATTTTGTTGTTGTGATGGGAGAAGAAATGTATGTAGTCGTTTTTGTTGGTGGGTTTGCGGTGGACTTTGTAGGTGAGTTTGTTTCCGGATTTTATTAGTAGGGTGTCGAGGAATGGTAAGGAGTTGTTGGACTCTATCTCATAGGTGAATTTTATGGTGGATTCTACGGGATTTAGTTTGTTGGTGATGTGTTCTATTTCGGTGTTTGTCGGGAGGAGAATCAATATGTCGTCTATGTATCTGGCGTACGTGAAGTTGTCGGGTAGTCTATATTTGAAGGGGCCTGATTCTAAAAATTCTAGGAAAAGGCAGGCTAGGACGCCGCTGAGGGGGTTGCCTATCGGTAATCCGGATTTTTGTCGGTAGTATTTGTTGTTGAATTTGAAATATGTTATGTTTGTGATGTGTCTGGAGATTTCGATGATGGAGTTGATGGGTAGGGTTGATTTGAATTTGATTTTTCGTAAGTGTGTATTGAGGAGATTTAGGCATTTCTTATTAGGTATATTTGTATATAGGGAGACTACATCAAGGCTATTCATGTTCATGTTGTGGACGTTGGTGTCTTTAAGTCTCTTAAGGAGGTCGGCGGAGTTTATTACGTGGGCGGGACTGATGGTGCCTAATAGAGGGGTTAGGATCTTGGAAATGGCGCGGACTATTTTATGAGTAGCGCTTCCTATGCCGGAGATGATGGGTCGTAGGGGGATGTTTTCTTTCTGTGTTTTGGGTAGACCATAAAGTGTAGGGATAGTTGGGTGGTATTCTATTAGGGAGGTCCATGTTTTCTTGTTTTTGATAAGTTTTTTGTATTGTTTTTTGAAGTCTTCGATGTCCTTGTTGATTTTGGTAATATCCGTGGGGGTGTAGGTTGTGTCGTCGGCTAATTGTGCTTCTATTTTTGCTATATACTCCGATTTTTTCATGATGACTACACCGCCGCTTTTATCGGCGGGGGATATAATGATGTGTGGGTTTTTTGGCGAGTCGTATGAGGGCTTGTGTGTGTCTTTTGGGGAGTGTTTTTTCGTTGGGTTGAGAGATGGTGGCAAGGATGATTCCTTGAGTAAAGCCTTTGGAGAAATCGGGGTCTCTGTTATTGTAGTTCCGGAGGAGAGTGTTTGCAATTGGTTTTCGGTGTATTCCTGTGACGCAAAAGATCGATAAGAATACATGAAAAACTAAATGCACTATTCACACACATGATAGAACATAACCACTCTCTCAATTTCTCCCAAGCTAAACTTATCAAACCCATACATAAAAAGAAACTAAGACGTCTATGCGAGTCCGTTGTAATACCCCACACAAAAACTTTTAATATTAGACGCGTTTTCTTCAATCTAAACAGATCGATAGCACAATCAATAATTCGTGAGAACAAAATTACCCACCATGAATATGGTTAATAAAATAAACATAACAAATAATTATACAAACTTACGTTAACATAATATGATAACTTATAAATAACATAGCATAATACAATAATACAATAATAAACTTACCCTAGTTATTATAATAACATATGTAAGTCAATATTCAACAAATAATTATACAAACTAAAATAATGCCCACACTCTAAAAAAAAAAACCTCATCCCATACTCCACTCCTCCAAACACACCCAGTAACCTAACGCTGTTCCTCACAGCCGCCACACATGAAACACAAAAAATTCCCCCCTACTCCTCCGCATACCTAAACCGACCTCACATCACTCAAATCTCCTCTCCCCTTCTTCTCCTATAACAACATACTCACCCCCACTTACCTACCTATGCACTCCCCTACATCTACTCTTCATCCTGCAAACTACCCTCACACCACCCCTCACCAAATCATATGTACGCACGTAACTTTGCTTTAATAAAATCATTTCGACTGACGGTGTCCGAGTAATACGGACGAAATCATTTAACCCTTGATTTGTTTTAAGTTGTTCATTTCTTGCTCACTTATCCTCTTATCTACCTCATATAGTCGGATTCTAACCCATCCATCCTATCTTCATATATATATATATATATAAAATCAAATCCATTTGATCATATGGATAGAAGGATGAAAATAACCATACATACATATATACATAAATTGTTGTATTGGAACGAAAAAATAAAATATTGAGATTACTGAGTAAGTAGACATTATCAGAACGAATATATATATATATATATATATATATATATATATATATATATATATATATATATATATTGGTTTAATGACACAAGGTCACAAGCATAGGGCATCCGGCAAGGGATTTGCGATTCTATAGATTCGCATGCTAACCTTTAAACCACCCTGACACGCGTTTCAACCTTCGTTGGTTATTTAATACCAGTGAAATCGTTGTAGAAGGACAGCAGAAGGTAAATGAGAGGGTTCATACTTTTCGCAATAGTATAAGTTTGAAAGTGAACATAATATCACGACCTGAATTTGAACTCGTTTAATATTATGTAACAGACTAAGATAACGAGATATCAATAGCCGTATGTACATGGATTAATATAAAATAATATTGAAAGGAAGTAATAGAAGGAGATGGATAGATAGATGGATAGATATAGAAAACTGAGATAAATATAAACATACCGATATAGACAGATGTGGACAAAACGGGATAGATATGGACATAATGATATATATATATAATATATATATCATTATGTCCAAATCTATCCCGTTTTGTCCACATCTGTCTATATCGGTATGTTTATATTTATCTCAGTTTTCTATATCTATCCATCTATCTGTTTGCACACTTTCTCTTCTGATGAGCCTATTTCAGTTGTAAACATCGTTTGTTTTTTCATTATATCTTATTCATATATATATATATATATATATGTATATATATATATGTCTATATATATATATATATATATATATGTATATATATATATGTGTATATATAATATATATGTATATATATATGTGTTATATATATATATATATATATATATATATTGTGTGTGTGTGTGTGTGTGTGTGTGTGTGTGTATTATATATATCGACATTTTTATACTTTTTGACTCACCTTGCATTCTGAAAAAAATTACGTGCCATTCATTAATTTTTTCAGAATACAAAGTGCTTTTAGAAAAGTACCAAGTTTAAAGCTGTATTTACCAAGATAGAAATGAGGAATGAATGGAACTTTATTTTTTTCAGAATACAAGGTGTGTCAAAAAGTACAAAAAATCTAGATACTTTTTGGTACACCTTTTATATATATCAGTAATATATATGTATATATATTATATATATATGTATGTGTGTGTGTGTGTGTGTGTGTGTGTGTGTGTGTGTACGTATGTATGTCTGTCTGTATGTGTGTGTGTATAGATAGATAGTTCTTCTTATCAGATAGAATCTGTGCATGAGAAAGTCGGTGACTTTGTTGTTGTTGTAGTGAGTGTTGAAGTGATTCATTGAAAAAGACTCTTTGCTCCTCTGATCAGATTCACCGAAGCGTTGGAGACGTGTTGATAGCAAATGCTGAGTGTCAGACTGATACGTTTTTCTCTCAAAGACCGGCGGGACTTTTTTTCTATAGCGTCAAAAGCCGGCTTCAGTGAGACGAATCAAGAAGAAAGAAGGAGCAAAAGGTGAACGGCGATAATCGATGGACATGATCTGAATACATAAACAAAGAAAAAACATAAAAGTAATCACTTTGCAATTTAGAGATTCGAGGAAATACCAATGTAAAAACTGCAGTTATCCATGGTACTACGAGTGAGAGTCAAAAAGTAATGCCATTTTGTTTAGGACAGGTATAATTACCAGCAAAAGAACATGTATCATACATCAAAATAAAGCTGGTCTTCTATGGATCACATCCATACTTCTCCACATAGTCACTGTTTCTCTCAATAGTACTGTTCCACTTTCTAGGGTAATCCCAAAGGTAAGGTCTCCAAAATATTTAGAAACCATAGAAACGGTTATTGTTCATTGTCAATGATGTTTACATCATTATAAAGTCTAAGCACGTATCTATTTTTCTACATAATTATTATTTCAATAGATAATTTCTGTAGGAGTTGTGTCAGTTTTTGTATGCCCATGTCATATAAGCTCGCTGCTATGTCGTTGAGGAAGGGTTGAACCTAGACGTTTTTGCAAACTCTCTGCACCACTAGCGGACGTTTTTCGTATTCATACACGACTCGCCATACACTTGTGTTAATTGGCGATGAACTTCCATCTGTTTAATACTTTTTGCGTTCAGAAAACGAGAAACTTAGCAGTAGCGAAAACCGGAAGCTTCATTAGAAACGATTGTCAAGCCAAGACTGAGCGTAGCAGTGAGTCACGCGCAGGCGCATGCCCAATAAATACAAAAGTTTTGCCCATAGCCGTGCGAACGTTCCCAGCGCTTTGCAGACCTTAATTTTGGGATAAGATGCCACATCAGTACCAACACATGGGAGGTTGGTACAGATAATCGAGCGACCTGGCGCCTCCTTATCAAACAAGGCACGAAAAGGAGTGAAAAAGAGAGGAAAGAAGCCGCCACAGAAAAGAGAGCCAGAAGGAAGGAAAGACAACAAATCCAGCAACCATCAGTTTGTTTGCAGTTACTGCAGCAGAGATTGCCATTCAAAAATAGGACTGTTCAGCCACTCGTGCTGATGCAGCTAAAAAAAAAGAAAGAAAAATGGACACCACGCCATCGTTTATAGCAGACGTAAAGATGCCAACAACGTACATAAATGAAAATCGATGCGCATCTTCTATTAATAATGGAGATTTGCTTCCGGTTTTTGTCTGTAACAAAAATTACGTCACTGTTTACGTCACATCACCCAAAATCGTCAAAACATAGAATTGAACATGCAACATTAGACAGTCCTCATTGTTTTTTAAAACAAATTTTAATAAATACATGACTGATATTATATATCTATATATATCTATATATAGTTTGTTTAATTTTAATACATATTTAAAGTTTACATTTCAAATTGTTTTATTTTTTAACCCTTTAATGAATTTGATGATTTGACTTGCTGACATTGAATTTTTTACTCCCACCCCTCAGGCAATATGTTTCAAAAATTTATTTTTACATCGCCCGGAGTGTGTTTTTTTATTTTGTACTAGTTGGATTAATTGAAACAAGGCGTGGACACTAAAACCCATGCTTGACAAGTGGGTCATCAACTGATAAAAGCTTTTTTGGCCGAAGGGCATGTTTATATGCTGTTATATATAGACAGGTTAATAAACCAGGCAGGGAAGTTTTATTTTATCTAATTTTTCAACACCGTTAAGCATGAAGATAATAATGACATTGACCCCTGTAAAAGATTTAACACATATTTATATTCCCTTCTACCTAGTCGGCCGTTATATTTGTATAATTAGAGAAGCTGTCAGTATTCAAGCACCGTTGACTCCATGTCCATTCTACCCTAAATTATTATCAGCATCATCGTTGTTCTGACATGACGGGGAGAGAAAGAAAGTTTTAAAATTTACGCGGAGTTCATCCAGGTTAGAATTTATATTTAAAATCTCCTAGATCGTTTGGCAGACCAAGGTTAAGGAGAAAAGTCTTTCACCCAGATCTCTCTGGAGGGAAAATCACACACACACACACACACACACACACACACACACACACACATATAATATTATATATATATATATACATATATATAATATAAGTAGGTGTCATAAAGTATCGGGATTGTTTGTACTTTTTTGACACACCTTGTATTTTGAAACGTTTCATGCATTCTTCATTTCTATCTTGGTAAATGCAGCTTTAAACTTGGTACTTTTTTTGTTATACAACTTGTGTTCTGAAAAAAAATTAATGAATTAATGAATGGAACTTTTTTTTTCAGAATACAATGCGTGTCAAAAAGTACAAATAATCTCGATACTTTTTGACAACTTGTATATATATATAATATATATATATAATATATATATATATATATATATACAAGTTGTAAAAAGCTATGGTAAATAGTAGGCAGACTAGGCTCTCTAACCTTGGTTAGGCAACCGGTCTAGGAGAAGGAAAAACTCTGAATTCAAACCTGTTGAACCCCGCTTAAGAAATTGACCTTGTGTCGCATCCTGCCCGTGTGGAGGGGTTGGTAAAATATATATATTATATATATTATATATATATATATATATATATATATGTACGACCAAATATGTTGGTGGTGGAAGTGTTACTATTCAGGACCTTTTTAAAAGAAATATATTATTATATTAGAAATTGGTGCTCTGCCTGGAGAGATCAATATATAACAATAATATATATTTGATAATTATATACAGATCAATATTTATACAATTAATAAAGAAGGGGCTTAAATATCGACCATGATAACGGTTATAAATCTATTTCATCTGGAAAATTCTTGTCTCTGAGAATTTCGGCTTCTTTAGACTGTAATATAAATGAGAAATGAAATAGACATAAATTGTTATGAATTCTAACAATTTAACTACCTACAATTTATGCTCAGTCCAGAAAATTCGGCTAAAATATATTTATAACCGTTAACATGGCCAATATTTTAGCCCTTACTATAATTATCTTTCTCTATCTCCGCTTCTCTCTCTCTCTCTCTCTCTCTCTCTCTCTCTCTCTCTCTCTCTCTCTCTTCTTCCCCCTCTTCTCTCTCTCATATATATATATATAATATATATATATATATATTAATATATATGAATAGTAACTACACAACGATGCTGTGAGGAAAAAAGGTTGTTCTATGGTCACTTACATCCTCTCATAGAAACCGTCGAGGTGGGCCAAACAACACACTAGTGATGAAGTAAAGACGAACTCATGTGACTTTTCCTGTGGACACCTACTCATGGACATACCAGTGTTGGTCGATCAGAAGAAGAAATATCTTGATCAGCTCTGTATGGATACTGGTTGACGCAACGGAGGACTTGTCAGGAGTGATGACCAATAAGGACGGGTAACGAGACAGAGAGATGGAGAGGGAGAGAAACAGGGTGCATTTGAATCCGTTGATGATGCTGATAATGATTTAAAACTGATTATCATGTATACCCTTTTACTCGGGTGTATATAATCGCCGAAAGAGACAAACAGATAGATGAGATGAGGGCTCTTACTTATTACAAGTTCTAACTCGGCCGCCATCTTCTTCAGGCTGACTTCCCTTTAGGGCTTTCTGTTAAGGGTTGGTTCGTCTTCTTGTCCGTGTTGGACTGGTCATTTCTTATTTTTAATAATCCAATTAACAAGACTTGATTGTTTCGTGATAAAGCTTTATTTCACAACCCAGCCCATTTTGATTCAGTGCAGATCGAGAAACGACATCAGAGCAAGCAACTTTCAATTTCGCCTGCTCTGAAATATGCATCGCATTTGACTATCTCACTCCTAATCGCGCGTTTTTTCAAGTAAAATTACTCGTCAATAATTGTCGAGTAACTTTTCGATTGACCCCTTCAATCTGAATCTGACGGACCCTATTCAAAATATTCTAAACAAAGGTACGTACACAAACATAAGCTGTTTATGAATAATGTAACAATTAAATTAACCGCAGTATAGGAATAGAAATTATGTTCTCGAAAACTTTTTCTGACATCGGTCTTTCGCCTTAGGAGTAGTTATGTAAATAAAGGCAGTCATACTCTCCCGGTGGTCGAGAGAAAAAAAGATTCAGGGTAATCATTCAAAGATTTCCCCACAGGGGAACATGAGCAGAAATGTTTATTGGGAGTATTGTCATGTTTCATTAAGTTCTGCGACATTTACCATTCTTTAACGGGAAGAAGTGTCAGACGAAACCAAAACAGATAAAAGAAGAAAAAATAGAACGTAAATTTCCAATTCTATCAAACTCAGTACTTTTAAATACGAAGATCATTCAATAAATAAGGGGAATTTTAACAATAAGAAGTATTATTAATATTATTATCATCACTCCTTTTGAGTTTTTCACTGGAGTCTGAGTGGCAACAAGTCTTCTCAGGTGTCCAAACTCTTCTGAGTATTCTAGCTAATTGCAGTAATGCAGTAGACTGGATGGTCTCAGTTCTTCCTTTGATTTCTAGATCTTCCAGTCATTTTTTCCAAGTTTATTGGGACCGTTCCAAGTGCGCCAACTACAATTGGTATCACTTTCACTCTCATATTCCACAGCTTTTTCAATTCTCTAGCAAGGTTCAGATTATTATTATCATTATCATTATCATTATTATCTATATATCAATACGTTGTTCCTAAATCTTCCGTACGTTATCCTCCTGTAACACCCTCTGGTTAAAGACGACACCATTAAAATTGTGCAAGATGCAAATGTGAATCCAGATTATCTGGTGTCGCTTGATCGCAGATTTCATATTTGTCCCATTTTATTTAACCCAATTGTAAAAATGAAACATTCCAAATTGTCTTGCGTCGCTTAAGTACCCAACATAATATTAGAATGAATAAAAAAAGATAAGTTACGTGTTTATTTTATTTGAAATCTTGAAATTATGAATTACGGAAGATATTTTGGTAATTTTGCTACGAAATTGAAAATCATCTTAAATAGCTCATCTTGATTTTTGTTTCGTTGCATGGAAATTCCACGGGTCCCGCTTGTCATTATTTCACTACTTGTGAGTTTTTCACACTAGCGTGAACTGATAGTCTTTCACTAGAGCCTAAGTGACAACAAGTCTCTTCAGGTCTCTAGGACTATTCTGATTATTCTAGGTCTAGTTATACTAATACAATATATATATATATATATATATATATATATATGTATGTTTATAACTATATCATTCAAATCATGTCTATCAATCTATCTATTCGTCTATCTCAATATTTTATATCTATCTATGTTTATATCTAGCTATATCAATGTGTTCATATATGTATCTCAGTTTGTCAATATCTATCTATGTAAGTATTTTCATAACCCTCTCAATCTGTACATATATATCTATCAATTTCTCTATCTCTATCTCTTCTCAATATGTTTAGACAAGCCCTTCTCTATATGTCTCTCTATCTAATTTACTCTTATCTATCTATGTATCTGTCTCTCTATCTAATTATACTCTCATCTATCAATCAAATACTATTCTCATCTCCCTATTAAATACTACTCTCATCTACCTATCTAATACTATTCTTATCTATCTATCTAATACTATTCTTATCTATCTATCAAATACTATTCTTATCTATCTATCAAATACTATTCTTATCTATCATCTAATACTACTCCCATCTATCTATCGAATACTACTCATCTACATATCAAATACTACTCTCATCTATCAAATACTACTTATCTATCTATCGATCTATCTATCTAATACTACTCATCTATCTATCGATCTATCTATCTAATACCACTCTCATCTATCTATCGATCTAATACTACTCTCATCTATCTATATATCTATCTATCGATCTATCTATCTAATACTACTCTCATCTATCTATCGATCTATCTATCTAATACTACTCTCATCTATCTATCGATCTATCTATCTAATACTACTCTCATCTATCTATCTAATACTACTCTCATTTATCTATCTACTACTACTCTCATTTATATATTTATATATATTCATATATATATATATAATACTACTCTCATCAATTTATCTGCTAAACTCTATATATCGCTGTGCAAGCGCATATAAAGGAAAATATAAAAGAAAATTACAATCCAACTGAAGATAAGACACATATGATTACATTCTTTCTATAGAAAAAGAAAAAGTCTTTCAATTTCTATTTTGTATTCGTTTGGTTTCTTCTTATTAGAATTAAAATTACGACTAATGCAATTCTTCAATTTCCTTCATTATCGACCAACCCAACCTCGTTGCAAACCAAAGATACAAGCAGTTTTTCCCTGTCTGATTTCAACAGTGTGCGTGTTTGCATTTAACCCTTATAATCTGAGCGGTTGGTGTTTAGCGTAACGATTATCGTCTTAAGAAATAATCACGGTGTATTCAAACCGGAGAGGCTGCATTTCCCTCCGCACTAATGCCCTTGTGAAACGCATGCATATCATATATGGGTAAATAGTAGTGAAAACTAGTTGTATTATTTTAGTCTCGAATAGGAAACCACTCAAAGAGAAGGAAAACTTTCTTTGCAACAGAGTTTTAATCGTCGGCATTTTTGTTGTATACTGGATCATACAATATTCAGTATATTAGTACATCCTAATACAGTTTGAGTCAGACATAGAGTAACTCGCAACAGAGTGCTAAAACATTGAGGTAGAGGGTTCGCGTACGGTTCCATGATCTTTGCAGTCTCAGTAATCACTCTGATGTCCTAAAACAGTTCTAAAACAGC
Source organism: Doryteuthis pealeii (assembly GCA_023376005.1). NCBI lineage: Eukaryota > Metazoa > Mollusca > Cephalopoda > Myopsida > Loliginidae > Doryteuthis > Doryteuthis pealeii. The sequence continues at coordinate 103,707,818 of CM042154.1, forward strand.
AGAGTAAAAATAGTCTTGTTATAACTCATTTACTCTCTACGAAAGGTAAGCTAGGCTAGTCCGCAACAATTTTTGAGATGAGGCTTGATAATTTGTTAAGGATTTGGTTCGAACTTCTATGAAGTTTACCGAGTTCGAAACACATGAAGAAGGCTAGAGGGTATATCGGCTGAAACGTTGTGTATATAACAATAAAGATAAGGAAAATAGTCAATAATCCAGAGTTTTTAAAGACCTTGTGTCACATCTTGCCCATGGTAGAGAGTTTGGGTAAAAACATACCAATGAATACATATATCTGGGAGGCCTAAATTCCGACTGGGTAATACCTTTTTCTACACCACTATATATGTATATTCAAAGAGAGATTCTCTATGTATGTATGTATGTATGTATGTATTGGCGGAGACTAGCAAATACCAAAATTCAATAAAATCTATATCCTATTTTTGTCCGTGAGGGAATTTTTAAAAAGCTTTTCATCCCTCATTTTTCGCAAGAAATGCTATAAAATGTATAAGTGTATAAATCAATGATACATTAGACAATTGATATAAAAATGACTACTAAAAATAAAACAAATTGATAAAGGATAAAACATAATAAAAAACAAATAAAGGACAAAAATACAAACAAAAACAAAACTATATGAAGAATAGAATATAGTAAAACAAATATCTAGAAAATAAGGGGCCGGGTTAGCTCAGTCAGTGGAGCGTTCGGCTAGAAACCACAAGGTTCCTAGTTCGATACCGGTCCCCGCCAACTCAGCGTATGAGTAGCACAGGGATCTGTGCGGTAAAGTAAGGAGCTGATGGTAGGTGTGGCGCTCCACCTCAGATGCTAAAAACAATCTCCTTGGTCTAGCGCTATTGAAAAGGGGATATACTCCCTCGCTGACTGGCTGATACCGACTTTAAGCCGCCCCGTTGATTTAACTTACTTTTTATATATAAATACACCTATTTACAAATCCCTCCGTACGAGAAGGATGTGACACAAGGTCAATTTCTTATATGGAGTTTTACAGGTCTTCTATCAGAGTTTTAATTTCCCTAGACTAGGTATCTAGTGAAAGTTAAATAGTCTAGTATTCTCTACTATTTGCAGATAACTGAAGTGAGAAATACAAAGATTCAAACCTAAGGATACTAGCGCTATGTGTCCTGCAAACAGCCTTGTCCAAGATTACTACATCTCTTGCCTCCACTAAATATAAAAGTACCTAAATATAAATAAGAGATCTATTATTAACGTTTTAAATTGTGGGCAATGCAGGTTAGCCCTGCTAGTTGCCTATAAAATGCCATCTGTTACGTTTCCAGTTTTCAGCTAGGGACCCAGTCAGTTCATATCTGTCTGCCTGACTATCTATTTATCGAAGTATTCATACCTCTCTGTCTATCTATATGCATATATACACACACACATACAAACTCACACAATTATTTTGCGAAATGTATTGAGCCCTTTGGTATTAACTATTGATGCTACTACAATGAAAACTTGGTAGCAACCTTTGATGAATATATATATATATATATATATATATATATATATATATAATGTGTGTGTGTGTGTGTGTGTGTGTGTGTGTGTGTCTATTCATATCGGGGGCTTGCAAATAATAAAAAAGAAAAAACACACAAAATGGTCTTAGTCGTGCACGAGTTGACAACCAACATGAGTCTATTCATATCTACCCATCTATCTGTCAATTCAAATCTATCTATTTCATAATATTCATATGTATCCATCTATTTCAGACTATTCATATGTATCTATCTATTTCACTAAATATATCTATCTATATCAGAATTCAGGATTTGAACTTGGATCGCCGTGTCCATAATCGTTACACGAAGCAAGCTTACAAGATACACGCATAAAAGTGCCATTAAAAAAAATATCAGTGTTGCTTTTCCAATAAAAAAAATTCCACTTAGAAATATTAACATATTTTAATCTGCTGTAGAAGATTCCGAGAATGTGTTGACAGGGATGGGGAACACGTGGAGACTCTTTGAAATTATATTTTAAAGCTACACCCATAAGGGTGTTAACATTTTTTAAATAACCCAGAGGATACCATTGGTATATACTAAATACAACAGACAACATTGGTATAGGAATACGATCATTGATATCGAAAATAACAGCCATTAACATGTGCGATATATCAGTTTCAAAATAATTAATTAGGACACATTAACTCGATGATTTTGCCCGATCGGAGAATTTGTTTTATATGTGCTCGAAAAAATATAATAAAAAATTAAGAAAATTCTGTGAATCAATCATTATTCAACGTTATGTAAAATAGAGTTAATATTCCAGCCAACGTCTCTATAGCACAAATGTGAAATTTATTCAGAAGAGTATCTCTTTTATTGCCGGGTGATCAGCGATAAGGTGTGTTATATGATAAACCGCTAAAACTCTGATTCCAAGCGGGATAAAACTGGCGACAGGAGACTTGTCGTGGAATCCGACCAATGGGGAATAGATTAACATAAATAGGAAATAAAATGGAAGAATTACATATAGGGTTCGGTAAAGAATTCGCCTAGAAATTGGTAGACCATTCGCCTAGGAGTCGGAAGGTCCCGGGTTCGATACCGGTCCACACCAAATGCGTGTGGCACATATAGAGGAATCTGATCCGTGTGATAAAGCATCTGTGATCTGATGGTATGCATGGCGCTCTACCTACGCAAAACAATCTCCCTGGACTATCTCAAGCTAAAAGAAGATAAACTCCCGCGTGGTTCGGCTGATACTGACCGTATACCATTCTGCAGACGTTACAATATATACACACAGATTATACACACACACACACACATATATATATATATATATATATATATATATATATATATATATATGTATATATGTATTATCCAATTGCCACTAACATTTCAGTTGCAGCAGCAGCAGCATTAGTAAATTATCCAAAAGTGTTCAATATATATATATATAAAAAACAGCGCAATGATAATATTAATAATAGTAATAGTGGAAAAGAGTTAAGGGTTTACCATGTTTTCGATCTCAAAGATCTCATCAGGACCTTTAACTTATTCTTAACTACGTCGATGTCATTCCGTAGTTAAACAGAGATAAATTTCTTTTCGGATAATAAAGGTTGAACGCTATGTTAATTCATATTTTTGCATCTGCCACGCCCGGCTTATTCTAGTCGTTAGTTCTATTTTCTGTATAATGATTAAATTAATTTTTATTATAAATAATAGCTAATGAAGCAGTTAATATTTAATTCTGATTATATTTTAGGTGTTTAGTATTTATCTTAGGTGACGTTTTCCAATGGACAGCTACACATGGACACACCAATGTAGGATGACCAGCCAAAAATTGCATTGATTAGCTCTGTGTAGATTCTGGATGCCGTGTGGACCACCTGTTAAGGACGATGACCAATAGGATGATTAAGGAAGGAGACTCATAGGAATCCGTGTTAACAGCAAGACCTGATGATGATTATCATTTCTTTCTCTGTTTTAAAGAATTTATACCCATTTCCCTTACTCTCAAACCAAACTCTATTCATTGAACTATTTCAATATACATCTATAACTAATCTAACGAACACCCGCTTTAGAAATTACAGTTCGGTAGGTAAAAGGAAAAGTGGACAAAAAATAATGACTCAAACAAGTAGAAGTTGAGACGATATGTTCCTGTACATACGCTTGTTTACCTTAGTAACGCAACGGGTGTTCCTGGGTAAGCATATATTTTGATGTTCATTGTTTTTTATCCAATCAGATATTGAGAAATGAATACAAAAAGTAAAAGGAATCGGTCCCCTCAAGAGGCGTATAACCAGTGCATCTGTTTGTAGAATGTGGAGCCCTTTCTGTGACGCGATCAGTCTAACTGACACCAGTTCTGTTGCTCCGGGGGGAAAATGTTCGCATAAACAGTCTGAGTTTCTGCACAAACATTGAATTTGCAGGAGAAAGACAAACAACTCTGGCAATGCGAACAACAATTGCGGATATAACGTATATAATCTTGTTTCCTTAGTAAAATATTCGGTGGATTGTGAGAAATTGATTTTGAAGCGGAATGGACAGGACAATTGGATTGTATACAGAAATTTACAAATACTCCTCTTTATCTATATGCATATCTATCTTTCTGTAGCATTGTTTCCATATCAATATCTACTTCAGATTATTCATATGTCTATATATATCTATCTATCTATCTATCTGTAGCATTGTTTCTATATCAATATCTACCTCAGATTATTCGTATGTCTATATTTATCTATATATCTATCTGTAGCATTGTTTCCATATCAATATCTACCTCAGATTATTCGTATGTCTATATTTATCTATCTGTCTATCTGTATTGTTTCCATATCAATATTACTCAGATTATTCATATGTCTATATTTATCTATATATCTATCTGTAGCATTGTTTCCATATCAATATCTACCTCAGATTATTCGTATGTCTATATTATCTATATATCTATCTGTAGCATTTTTCCATATCAATATCTACCTCAGATTATTCATATATCTATATTATCTACATATCTATCTGTAGCATTGTTTCCATATCAATATTTACCTCAGATTATTCATATGTCTATATTTATCTATATATCTATCTGTAGCATTGTTTCCATATCAATATCTACCTCAGATTATTCATATGTCTATATTTATCTATATATCTATCTGTAGCATTGTTTCCATATCAATATTTACATCAGATTATTCATATGTCTATATTTATCTATCTATCTATCTGTAGCATTGTTTCCATATCAATATCTACTCAGATTATTCATATATCTATATATCTATATATCTATCTGTAGCATTGTTTCCATATCAATATCTACCTCAGATTATTCATATGTCTATATTTATCTATATATCTATCTGTAGCATTGTTTCCATATCAATATCTACCTCAGATTATTCATATGTCTATATTTATCTATATATCTATCTGTAGCATTGTTTCCATATCAATATCTACCTCAGATTATTCATATGTCTATATTTATCTATATATCTATCTGTAGCATTGTTTCCATATCATATATCATATTCTATATATATATATCTATCTGTAGCATTGTTTCCATATCAATATCTACCTCAGATTATTCATATGTCTATATTTATCTATATATCTATCTATATATCTATCTAAGATTGTTAGTAGTTGGCTATGTAGGTATGTATATACGTATGCATGTATGTATATGTCTATCCATATATCTATCAATCCATATATCATATTCTCTTTATATCTATGTCTATCTAATTCAGATTCTTCACATCTATCTTTCTATATATGTATGTATGTACCTTTCTAGCTCTCTATCTGTTTAAGGTCAAATCACGTTGAAGGCACTTGTTACCGGTGGATCATCGAAGTTAAGCATTGTTGAGTCAGTTCAAAACTTAGATGGGTAACCATTTAAGGAACAGCTAGTACAGTAAGCAAACCGATATCAAAATGACTTGATTCGGCATTAAATAATACAGAAAGGCTTGATATGCCCTAAAGCCAAACAATCAGCCTCAAACTAAGAGAGCTCAATAATGTAAAAACATAGAGCAGTAATACTAATAATAATAATAATAATAATAATAGGAGAGGAAAAGTTTTAAAGAGTGATCAATGATTAAAAAATAGAGCAATATATATATATATATATATATATATATATAATATATATATATATATATATATCAGTTTTTTTTCATATCTATGTATCTACGATATCTTTGTGTATACGTATATATGTCCGTATATGGCGGGAATAATTTGCATAATGATTTCAACAAAACGTGATTTAATAAATAATTATTTGCTGTTACTGATTTCTAATACTATCATGTTATTCTCAAACGTGTTCAAAGCAATCCTATATATAATTCTATATAGAAAACCAATTAAAATAGCATTAAAATAAGTGTAATATTTTTATATTCGCTCTTATTTCTAATTTAATATAGTATTTTATTACAATAAAACTTAAATACTTGCGCCCAGAGGTGCATACTTTTGCTAGTATTTATAAAAGAGAATTGTTGATAGGAATGTTAGAAGATAAAGATAAGATAAAGAAAATGAAGTTATGCCTGTGTAAAGGGTTTCAAGATGAACGAATTCAAATTGGATCTATCTCCGTCAGATTTTTCATCAATCTGTTTATCTCTGTGAGATCATTGTCTATCATTCAATTTACTTTACTACGTTAATATCCGGCTCTGATGTAAGCCTTCTTATTCATAGAAATATATTCAGTAACGCACTGATAAAGTGTTTGAAACAAGATGCTAATCTCCATTTGTCTGCTCTTGTTAAAACTATTTAAACACTTTTATTACGGTCTCTCTCTCTCTCTCTCTCTCACTCTCTCTCTCTCTCTCTCTCTCTCTCTCATATATATATATATATATATATATATATATATGATAAAATAAATATATAATAGTATTACATATCTATTTATTTGATGACAAAGGAATAGTCACAACCGTTCGGTTTCATGCATGCGTAAGTGCAAACAATTGTTTGCACTTACGCATATAATACTGCATTTTGACACACCGTTCCAGTAAAAGCTGAAACAGTGACAACTCCCCCCACACACACACTATATATATATAATATATATATATATATATATATATATATATATATATATATATATGAGACACCGGGCTTCATGCAACAGTGCATTCGTCAGACTATTCTTTAAAAAACAGTTAATATGGACAATGTGTAGTGGTAGTAGTTGTGGGTCACAGAAATTTCCATGTGATATATATATATATATATATATATATATATATATATATATATATATATATAAACAGGTATATCCTTGATATTGAGCACTCTACACACAGAAAGATTTAGTCCGTCAATACCCCACGCAATAGGTTAGTGATATCCGTATATTATTACCATATATTATCTATCTATCTATCTATCTATCTATATATATATATATATATATATATATATATATATATATATATATATATATCCTCCTTTTGGCTTGGTGTTCGTTTCCAAGTTGGCCTTGACCAATTTGTTTATTCCTAAAGATTTATTCAAGATTTGCTGTTTATTACAATTTAATAAACAAAAAGAAAAATTAAAGGACAATGGACATAATTCTGAATGAAGAGATTGATTGCATCGCTGAACACACAAATAATGGATTCGTACCTTTTGTTCATTCCGATGAAAAAAAATCCATAGATGATAACGTACATGATATACAAGATAAGTTGGAAATCTTAATCAATTTTATCGAAGAGTTATTGGTGAAAGCCACAAACGAAATATTCGCTTGGCATAATCTATCCAAACGGGAACAAAATAAGCAAACTAGGTGAAGTGACCTATTGTTGGTATCAACCGGACAACGATGGAGTGTTTAACCTTTTCGCTAGCGCTAGATTAGGGACATTATTTATGCATCTGAGGTGGAACACCACACCTTCTATCAGCTCCTGACTTTACCACATAGATCCATCCATGCGCTGAGTTGGCGTGGGCCAGTATAGGACCAGGAACCTTGTGGTTCCAAGGCGGATGGTCTACCGACTGAGGAGACGAGGAAAATATTGACGATAATTCAAGTGCTCTAACTATTAGCAAAGCATTGCAGCCTCCTCGATCATTTGGAAATCTGATCTCCCTAAGATAACATTCTTCCATTCTGTAGCCATGTCAGTGATACTATATGGCTGCAGCACTTGGACTCAAACGGAACGATTGGAGTAAAAACTAGACATGAATTGTACAAGGAGACTATGAGCTATCTAGAACAAATCGTAGTAGCAGCACGTCTCCGATCAATCGGTTGGTCATGTCAAGCTCTTGCACCTATATGATTGCCCCAAACCTATTGCCCTTATGGCAAGCCGCAACCATTTTATCATATATAGAAGGCAATGAAGAATGAATTTATTTCAAAATGTTGTTGGCATTAAATGATCCACCGAGGTTGACATGCAGTAAAACCAAACAAACCGAATCTAAAACAATTTTTACCAAATGTTCTAAACAGTCCGGATAGCTATTTGCGTTTAAATGCAGAAAAAAATGCAAGTTCTTTCTCGTGGGAATTAGAGAATAAACAAATTTTATTTTTTGCGAGTTAATTCCAAATGCGTTTTTCTTCTGGTGCGATTTACATATAACAAATCCTTAAAAAAAAGGACTTTATTGCAAAAGAGCTTTTATTACATTTTTGATTTGAGAAAAAAGTTACGTTTTTGAATAGCAATATAAAAATTACCTTCGACATTGCTCGAAAGAAAAAAAAGTACACACCCGTAAACACACATACACACGCACCTAAACTTGCACACACGCATATATAGACATAGATATGTGTGCATTCGTTCTCTCTCCTTCACATTCTCTCTCTTATATATATATATATATAATATATATATATATATATATATTAGTTAGCTATATTTAGATATAAAGAGAGTTCAATATTATTAATAGAGCATATATATCTAAGTTAGGGTAGCAAGGACAGAAAGTCAACAGTGCTGTTGACTTTATGTCTTCGCCGACCTAACTCTAGACGACATACAATGTCCGCACAGCACTTTGCTGGTTAGCCAAGACTGGTATGTCCATGAGTAGATATTTATAGGAGAAGGTCATCAATTGGTTCCTCGGGTAATTCCATGTCAAATCATCCAGACCCTGTCACCCACCCACTTCAATATTTCTGAAATTTTGTGCGAGTGTGGATTATGTTAAAGTCAGACATTCCCCAAAATCTGAGTTTCCAATTCCAAAAATTGGCGGCATTATGTATCAACGTTATTGTCAAACTTTAACATGGTCCACACCTGGAAAAAATCAGAAAAATTTAAGGTTGTGGGTGACAATTCTACTTTTGTCTGGGTGATTTGACATGGCATTGCACTCTCATTAATTTACCAACAGTACCAAGCATGTCTTGCTCATCTTCTTTGTTTTTCTTTTGATAGTTTCGAGATGAGTGATAAATAGTCGTACAAATGCAAAATATATATATATTTACCAAACCCCTCCGCACGAGCAGGATGTGACACAAGGTCAATTTTTAAGCGGAGTCCAGCAGGTTTGAATTCAGAGTTTTCCCTCTCCTAGACCGGTTGCCTAACCAAGGTTAAAGAGCCCAGTCTGCCCTACTATTTACCCATAGCTTGAGGGAGAGTAGGATTCATACCTTTCCCAAGGGTATTAGCGGTAAGTGAAATGCAATTACCGCGTCCAGGATTTGAACTTGGGGTGACGAGTCCATTTCCCATGACTTTAACCATTACACCACACGCTTCCACAAATGCAGTATTATAAGTTACTGATTCAAGGATTTCTTTGAAAGCACGTAGCATTCTTGTAAAGTTCTCTTTTAGCTTTGTCTCTAATTCATGTTTTATTTGAGAGATTAGATTTTCATAGGATAGTTAACCTGTCAAAGTAACGCACGCTTTACTTATATTGTCATTGAGATATTGCTACCGAGGTATATGAACTGGTCTAATAAATACTCGGACGTAAAGGTGTGAAACAATTTAAGGGGTGCCGAATCCTTTTTATCATATGTGTGCTAGAAGTCGGTGACTGAGGGTCTTAGTGCCCTGGTATGACGTTAAACTGTATCTAGCAACGAATTCTCAAATCCGGAGCTCTATGGAGTGTGGATTGTCCCTTTATCGACATTACTGCCAAATCCACTATGACCCGGAGTGGTAGTACCGGTTAGGATTCCATAGGTTAAATAGAAAAAATGAGTTAAAAAATGTGAATACTCATCAAGAATGAATAAGACAAAAAGTCTTTGGAATATAATAACCAAGCAAGTATTGACATGTGGTAAAAACCAACCAACCAACGATTTACAAGTGAAATGATTCGTTTGATATTCACACAGATTCTGTGGAAAAACTGTTACCGTATAAACTATTCATTCAAATGAAATAATAAACTAATCGATTTTTCTTTAATTATTTGGTTACGAAATCTGTGGTGTGTTCCCTAAAATTGAATCTACGACAAAATGGCTTCCAAAGATGGCGCTTAAAAAGAAACCATAAATAATCTTCTCGATTTTATTCGGATTTATTTATGAAGAGAAGAAAAAAAAATTTTCTTTGTGAATCCACCAAAACACACTCATGGTTGCAGATATTGAGCACCGAGAAAAGCTTTTAGTTTTCTGAAAATAAAACCAGAACATTTTTCGAACGTATCACGAACCCGAAATCATATTTTTAAACACATGTAAATGCACTTTATAAATAGTATTGCATTAGGGACTTTAAAAGGCTTATAATTTTAGCGAGAGCCTTGTTGCATTAATGGTTGATAAAAAGTTACAACTCAGCAGCTAACCCAATTTTATTCTTTTATTTCATTCTTCTTTTTATGTCTTTACTTTATTTCTTTATTCCCTCGTCGTCGATGCAAAACAGTTGAGTAGTTTGCAGATATTTCCGTATAGGAAAAAGTGTGATTAAAAAAAAACAAGAACAAATAAAAGAGAAAAAAGTATATTTCTGTCTTTTTTTAAGCAGAAAACATAATTTTCTGAAAATATGATATTATGTAGATACACATAAATACATTAAAAAATGGGCAAGGTAGATTTCATTAACTTTTTATCGTACTTGGAAATACTGATTTTATTAAAGGTTAAACGTGACAGAATATTTATATTTGCATCAGTAAGTATATACATATAGAGATAGATAAATAATCAGAACGATATTTGTATAAACGAAATGAGACATGAATAAACTAATGTAGATAGATGATATATATATATATGAAAAGACTAAGATTGATTGATAGATAGATAGCCATGAACAGATTAAGATGAATAAATGAATTGAGATGGGTAGATAGATAGATAAAATGGGAAACCTAGAAACTAAGAAGATAGATATGAAAAGACTAAGATAGATAGATAGATAGATATGAACAGTTTAAGATGGATAATTAAATTCAGATAGATATGAACATACTTAGATTGATATTTAGATAGATAATCAAAGTGAAATACAAATGAACAGAAAAAAATATATTGATACACAAATCGAACAGAACTAGATAGATAGATAGATGAAGAAAAGGAAGTAGATATCAACAGACTGAGCTAGGTAGCTTGATATATGGTTTCAAGAATATCTAGGTGTGTATTTACCCAAATCCTCAAACGAGCAGGATGTGACACAAGGTCAATTCCTAAGCGGATTTTAACAGATTTTGATACAAAGTTTTAACTCTACACCGGTTGCCAGAAAAGGGTTTAAGAGACCAGTCTGCGCATCTATTTAACAACAGCTGAAGGGTTAATAGTTGGATTAATATCTTTCCTTAGGGTATTAGTGTTATGAGAAACGCATGTGAAAAACCTGGCACACCAAACGAGTACAATGGATTTGGCCACTGGATCAGTAAGATATGAATTAATCAGAGTGAATCCCAGGGGCCATCCCCCAGGAAACACCTGCTCCCTCGTCTAAAAGGACAGGGCTGGGTTTATTCTCTTTCATGGGACCCAAGAGAATAGTATGAGACATGCATTATTCCAGTGAAAAGGAAGTGAAATCTGTAGTGAAAAAGTGTCTCAAAGAATAAACAGAATTTTACAGGGCATGGATAGATGATCTCATTTGGTGGAATATTGCTATTGAGAGAAACGGTGACTAGGTGGAGAAGTAGAGATGTGATTTATAGAGGACCAGCTTCATTTTGATGTAGGATACATGCTCCTGTGTTGGGAAATATACCTGTCCTAAACAAAATGACATTATATTTTAACTCACCCTCGAATAATATTTGTTTCTAAGTCTCGTCATGTTACTCATTAATAGGAGCCTAGTGAAACTCTGGATGATTTTGCTGGGGATTCGAAAAACTAAGGTCGGATTGCAATTTCAAAGACCGTACGCTAAACAATATGGGGACGAAAATATGATTTTTAATTTAAAAAAAAGAGATATTATAAAACGAAAAAAATATATAGTTTTAATTCTCAACTTCTTTATATTGTATTTTCATTGTTTAACACACACACACACACACACACACACACATACACACACACACACACACACACACACACACACAAATAATTTTTTTAAAATAGTAGTCCGAAGAATAAGATGTGAATATAAAGTAAATATTAGGCTCTGAAAAAAAAAACGAAAAAAAAAAACGATCGAAAAAAGAAAGTAAAAAAATCTATTTTTATTTTTTTATAGAGAATGCAAATATGTTTGCGTGTGTAATATAAGCTGTACACAGATAACGGTGATTGTATATTGTATATATGAGAGGTGATTCAAAATTAATAGATATGTGTTCCCCTAGATATTACAACACATACGTAATATTTTCACGCAATCCATTACCCTCATTTGACACACGCGTCGATGTTTGTCAAACCCCTAAGTAATAAATAAGAAGCATCAAGGAATAAAATACAAAGAAACAGTCACCAGATCGTCGCAACGACGAGAAATATATCGGTGCTCTTCCGATATGTGATCTACCGCATGGTTTCTAATCCAATATTTGATCTACCGAGATGTTTACATTCCAATATGTGATCTACCCATTAACTACCCATTATTTTCCTATTAAACTAACCCTAACCCTGTCTTTTTTGGCTAAGCTTGCAATTTGGTCAGAAAATTAAAACGGGAAGTTTTTTAGTGGTCTCCCATGACAGTTTAACTACAGTCTATGAATGAACTTTTTGCGAATTGGGTTACGGTTTAGGGGTTTGGGGATTAAGGATGTTTTTAATTATGTGTACTGCTTAAAAAAATTCTATACATATAATTAATTATTGAACCCAACGGTAGACCCATTAGTTTCAGTTGTTTGAGTTAGTATTGCAATGTATAATTTCAATTAAACTTTGTTTTAAAAATATTTTTTCAACATTAAATGTATAGTAATTTGTTTTTTTTGTTGTTTTTTTTTAAGCAATACGTAATAAAAAAAAATAACCTTAATCCCCAAACCCCTAAACTGTAACCAAATTCGCAAAAAGTTTAGACTGTAGTTAAACTGTCATGGGGGACCACCAAAAAACTTTCCGTTTTAATTTTCCGACCAATTTGCAAGTTTAGCCCTTTTCTTTCCTAGTAGATCACATGACATGAATAATAGATCAATAGATCCCAAACATTCGGTAGATCCCATATTGGATGAGCACCAAAACATCAAACGAGTGCATCAGTAGACAATCACTAAATTAAAGAATCAAAATAGGATTAAAAACGGCTTTAAAATGTGTTATATACTCTTAATATATTTTCATACCTATCTGGAACGTCATGCACTGTGACCGGTTGCTTCATCCTCTGAACTGGTAAGATAAATAAATCAGCGTAAATCCAAGGGGTCATGCCCCCAAGCAACAATTCTCCCCTCTTCTAAAAAGGCAGGGCTGGGTTTATTGTCCGGTACCTTAGGCGCCTCAAAAGGGATAGACCGAACGGATTCATTGAATTTTTATCACACTTGCACCGATTGAAGAACCACTTTATAAACCTTTATTCGCAGAGCCAAAGCCTTTTTAAAAGATAAATTATGGGTTTTTCAAAATGTATATCAATAAGTAGGGTTTATGGTAGAAATGATATTAATACCACAAAAGTATTTGTTTTGAGGCTACTCAAAATGGCGGCAAATCAAACTAAGGGCACCAGCTTTGAACAGAGTTAGGTATTTCCCTAACCCGTTGGCGGTGGGTAGGATGTGAACTAAGTCCACATTCATGGTGAATCTTGCGAGAATCGAACTCGCTATTCAGTAATATTGGATCAAAGAGATTACCTTGCTAACAATTACACCCTGATGGGACGCCTTCATGCTTGATCAGTGGTCTACAATTAAATCATTTGTGGCTGAGAAGTGTAAACCACGTGAGATTCACAGAAGAATGTTTGATGTGAACGGAGAAGTTTGTTTGAATCACAAACGTTAACAAAAGGACTAAACATGGGCTTGCCATTGCAAACCTGAGTCTAAAAGACAGACCATGGACTCTCCGTTATAGAAAAAGTTCCAGGCGTATCTGTGAATAAAGAATTGAGTTTGAGTTTTGTTTAACGGCATATCAACCTCTGTGGGTCATTTTATGTCAGAAAGGGTTATGTAGAATGTCTTTCATATGTGATTCAGTCTTTAGAGTCAGGGTTTTACGGTGGTATTCGGTTATGTTATGTTAGATCTTGTTAAAAAGGCTGTATTTATTTTTTAGAAAATTTAAGATGTCTTCTGGGTTTGTATTTTTAAAGAGGTCTTTTAAGTTTTTTGTCTGCTAATATTTGGTGCGGGTTTTTCTGAGACTGATGCAGTTTAGGATGACGTGTTTAATAGGGTGCTGTACCTTGCATATTGGGCATACTGGGCATACTGGGGCGTCCTCCTTTTTATAAGATGAGAATGGGTGATGTGGGTGTGCCCAATACCGAGTCTTGTGAATAAAGAAGATCATGCTGACAGTATTTTGGGACATGAAAGGACTCATCATTAGTGATTTTCTCGAAAAAGTAAACAGTGCTTCTTATTGACAATTAGGCAATATTAACCTTATTTATTGATTGACCCTAGCACATATAAAAAGATGTGGTCCTTACTAAGTTGCATACGTAAATGCTCCTTTTACTTTGGGCACCTCACGTGGTATAATGGTTAGCGAGCAAGATTAGCAGACCGTTGATAGTGAGTTCGATTCTTACTGGACTACCCATACTCCTGACCAGGTGCCATATCTAATCTAAGCTTAGTAAATAACTATACGTTTATGGAGACGCGTGGTCTAATGGATATTGTCGTAGGAAACGGGCTCGGCGTAAAGAGTTCAAATCCTGGACAAGGTTGTTTGCATTTCACATCGTGTTAATACCCTTGGGAAAGTTATGAATCCAACTAATCTCCCTCCAGCCATGTGTAAATAGTAGGACAGGCTGTGCTCTTTAACATTGGTTAAGCATTTAGTCTAAGAGAAGTAAAATTCTAAATTCAACCTTGTTAAAATCCGCTTAAGAAATTGACCAGCTCGTGCGGAGGGGTTGATAAATACGTAAGTGCCCCTTCTCTGTTGAGTGATGGGAAAAATCCTCTGCGCAGAATTTTACACGTATTCATTGTTATTTGATATTATCGTTTGTTTTCTTTGACCCCAAAAACGCATCCAAATATTACATAATGAATAGGCATAGCCTATCATTTTTGTAACGTAGTGTAAAGATTTTAATTTAACCATTATATTTATTGGAAAAATACAGGTACGTTCAGATAAGTATGACAGGCAGGTTTTGACCGCAGGTTGACCAGTAACGGGATTCGCTGATAGGTTGGTCAAATCACCTGGCCGGGCAATATGAGAATCGATTGAGAACTGATCAGAGAGACCCCCTGACTGGATGCATAATGGCTTTTCTGCTTACTCTACCATAAGCGCGTGTTAGATTTGGGATTGGGAAATAAAAATATCTACACCCAAACAATTTAAGTCTTCGTGTTCATTATCAATAACTAAGATGGAAGCGAAAAAGACATCATCCGAGAGAACTCAACAGAAGTGTATGAAATATAAACCAATAGTAGATAGCAGTAGACGTAAGAAATTCTTCTTCTTCGATGAAGGTGATCTAAAAAGGGTCGCGATTTACATAGGAGAGTACATGAAAATACTGAATAAAAAAGGAAATAAAGAGAAAAAGAAAGATTCAATGGAAGAAAGAAAGAATGAATGAAAGAAGAAAGAAAGAAAGAAAGAAAGAAAGAAAGAATGAAAGACAGAAAGAATGAAAGACAGAAATAAAGAATGAATAAATGAAAGAATGAAAGAAAGAAAGAGTGAAAGACAGAAAGAAAAGAAAGAAAGAATGAATGAATGAAAGAAATAAAGAAAGAATGAATGAATGAAAGAAAGAATGAAAGAAAGAAGGAAAGACAGAAAGAAAAGAAAGAAAGAATGAATGAATGAATGAAAAAAAGAAAGAATGAATGAATGAAAGAAAGAATGAAAGAAAGAAGGAAAGAAAGAAGAGAAAGAAAGAATGAATGAATGAAAAGAAAAAAATAATGAATGAAAGAAGAGAAAGAAAGAAGAGAAAGAAAGGTCATTTCGACAATATGATTAGAAATAAATAAACCGCTGAAAGAAAGAAGAAAATGAAAGAAAAAAAAACATTTCACGGTTGTAAATTAAAAAGATTTTTTTAAAATGATGAAATAAAGAAATAACATTTTGAAGATGGAAATTTAAAAGAAAGAAAGAAAGAAAATGCCGAGGATATAAATCAAATATAAGATAGAAGAGTTGCAGATAAGAAGAGACGGAAGAGAGTAATAATAAGAGACGATTCAACACTAAGACGAGGAAAACGCACAGCATTGATTTTATAGGAAAATATCTCATGATTTTTATGGGTTACTTTTTTTTGGTGGGGAAGGGGGCGGATTTTCTTATCCTTGGCCACTTCATACATAAATTCCAGCTATATCTGGATTGTGCGAGTAAGGATATTCGGTAACGCGATGCAGACCTCAGTTATACATCTTCCGGTATAAACATTAACGGTTGAACTATAGAGCGTATAGGAATGTATGTAGTAGAGTGCAAAGATTGGGTGAAAAAAAAGAAGAAAGTAAAATAGAAAGGCGAAAAGAAAGGAAATATGAGAAAAGAGTGGAACAAAGAAAGAAAGGGCATTTCAATGATGTAAATATGATTTTTTTAAAAGAGAGCAGAACCATATTATTATTATCATTTACTCCTTTTGAGTTTTCACATCAGCGTTAGCTAATGGTCTTTCACTGGAGTCTGAGTGACAGCAAGTCTCCTCAAGTGTCCAGGACTCTTCTGATTATTCTGGCAGATTGCAGCAGTGCAGTGTTCTGAATGGTTTCAATCCTTCCTCTGATATCCAAACTTTCCAAACCCTTTTTAAACCCTTTATTATTATCATCATTATTATTATTATTATTATTATTATTATTATTATTATTATTATTATTATTATCATCATCATTATATTCATTATTATTATTATCATCATTTTTATTATCATCATCATTATATTCATTATTATTATTACCATCATTTTTATTATTATCATCATCACCAGTATTATTATCATCATTACTATTATTATCATCAGTATTATTATCATCATTACTATTATTATCATCATGCTCATTATTATAGTCATCATTATCATTATCATCATCATAATCATTATTATTATCATTTTTACTATTATTATTCTCCTTCTTCACTTTCCATTTCTTCTAAACGAGAGCTAGACAGGGCATCTTAAGATCAAAGATTCGGTTTTCAATAGACAACCAAAGTTAAGCAGTGATGAGCTTGTTTAATACTTAATTGTGAGACCACTATAGCAACAGCATGTAATGTAAGCAAATTGGTTTAAATAACCCAAAAAAGGTAACAGAAAAACAAAATAACCAACTAGAAAGGGTTTCGATTTGGATAGGAGGGTACCTAAAAAGATCAAATGAAAAACGTAAGATAGAAAGAAAAAAAATGTCCCTTTGAGGAGAAACATTAAGATGAATAAATTGCTGTGGGTAAGGAAATGTTGACGATGTAAATTTAAAAAGAGATAATTGCTGAAAGAAAGAAAGAAAGAAAGAAAGAAAGAAAGAAAGAAAGAAAAGCATATTTCGAGAATGTAAATGAAAAGATTTAAAGAATTGCTGAGAGAAAGAACAATAAAAAAGAAGATAGAAATAAAAATTGAAAATTCAAGCATGGAAAGAAAATACTGAAAGGGAGAAAGAAAGAAAGAAAGAAAGGAAATGTTAACAATGTAAATAAGAAAAAAAGATAGAAAGAAAGTAAGAAAGAAATAAAGGACATTTTGATGATGTAAACAAAACAAAAAAAGTCCTTTCTGAAAGAAAGAAAGAAAGAAAGAAAGAAATAAAGTACATTTCAAGGATGTAATTAAAGAAACATTTGTGAAAGAAAAAAGAAAGGCAGAAAGAAAGAAAGGACATTTTGAT
>CM042154.1:103728406-103803406 GCA_023376005.1 Doryteuthis pealeii
CACAAAGTTAAGTAAGAGAGGGATGAGTTTTTAACTTGATTGCCAATTACTGCAAATTAAATGGAGGAAAATGATTTATTTTTCAAACATAATTCAATTCTAGACCTAAGGAATAACTTATTAAAAAATAAAAAAGTGATTCACTTAGTTTTAGTACAATATTATCATCATCAGGTAGTGCAATTAGCACGGATATCCATGACAATCTCTCGCCAACATTCTCTATCATTCATTGCCCCAGGGATGTCCTGCGCGCAGCATCCAGTACCCTCGCAGAGTTGGTCAATGCAGCTCCTTGCTGAGCGGCCCACATTGGCATGTCCATGTGTTGACTTCCACATGAAAACGTCACTTATTAGTTCGTCCTTGCTCCTCCAGCAATGTCCAGCATGTCTTATCCGTCTCAATCGGATGGTTTCGGAGATTGGGGGCAGGTGGCCGTACAGCTGCTTCCTTGTGGGGTGCTGTTTCCACGACTTGTTCAAGACCGCACGCAGCATTCTTATGTAGCTTCAATTCAGCTTATTCTTAAGGCGTCTCGTTAGGGTCCAAGTGGTGCAGCCATACAGCAGGACTGATACAACCATAGCTTGGATGAATTGTCGTTTTAACTTGTCAGTGAGATCAGATTTCCATATGACTGATAATCTGTTTATAGCCGACCATGCCTTTCCTATTCGTGTATTAACATCGCTTTCTGTAGATGCGATATTACTACCTAGTTATATGAATTGTTATACTGTCTTTAGAGGCTTACCGTCCAGCGTGGAGATGTCTCCTTTCTTTTTTAAACACATTAACTCAGTTTTATCGGAGTTCACATAGAGGCCGATGTTCTTTGCTGTCTTCTCCGGGTTATGTAATAGTGACTCGGCCTGTGCCGGTGTACCCGCAAGTAGTGCTAGGTCATCTGCGGAGACTGCGTCTGTGCGGGATATCGCCTGCTTCTTGCCTTTTTAGTGTGAAGCCTTTTTCTTCTATGATATCTAATGATGTTCCGAATACGTAGTCTAGTTTTGCCCGAACCCCTTCTATAACCCGACGAATAGTCAGGATCGGAGAGGTTGTGGAACTATTTCTGCGGAATCCGTTTTAGATGTTCCTAAGTATTTTCTCTCTCTCTCTCTCTCTCTCTCTCTCTCTCTATATATATATATATATATATTATATATATATATATATATATATATCTTCCCCTCGTAAAGGCGTGTCTCGTATGACTGCAGGAATTAAAACGCGTTGGCACGTATAGTTATTTACTAAGCTTAGCTTAGACGTGGCACAAGATCAGAAGTATGGGGCGAGAAGTGCGAATCAAACTCACAAATATGGTTTGGGAGTTAAGATTGCTAACCATTGCACCACGTGAATTACCCAATCCGTTCACACGCATAATTATCTGCTGGAATTTCAGGAACAGGGGAAACGCCTCCACATTGCACTTTTCATATTCCACAATCCATATGCCCCTTAGGTGTCAGGCATAGTGATAGACGCCTACATTCTCTAGTTCTGAAGCTGTCATCTCCGTAATTAATTTGAAACGGTCTGGTTTCCAGGAACCATTCTGCTACACCACAAAATGTTTGTTTGTTGTCGTGTTTTGTCTTTTCTCATAGGTCAAATATACCTCCCGTTCATAAATGCATAAACATTTGACGACGAAAGCAACCATATATGCAGGGTGCGATGTGTAAATTGTCGTAAAAATTACACGAAAATGAAAATATCCTTGACACCTTACATGATCAGATACATTAACCAAAATTACATAAAAACATCTTGGAATAGTGTTACATAGCCCTTATAGAACATCGGGTATATAAGAGAGAGAGAGATAGAGAGAGAGAGAGAGAGAGAGAGAGAGAGAGAGAGAGAGACTTATAGATTAGAGATGATGATGATGATGATGATGATGATAGTTCTTGATAGGTGAGGATTTTTACTTGTTTGTTTCATGTCTGCTTGTTGATACTACCTCGGTCGGTAATTTTCACCTTTAGTTAAAATTCCTGGCATAAAATTGTGCGTTTGCATTATCTGAAATGAACTTAATTGTTATTAAGAACACATTTTATGATATTTTTGTGTTAAAGCATGCAGTTCTATTGTTTTCGAAACGATTCTAAGATTTGTATATTTCGCACGGACACATTCAAAATGGCTGCCGTCTTGTTTCAAAATGAAAGTCAGTTGGCTAAATTCCTAGCATAGAATTATCTGAAATGGACTTAATT
The DNA here is from genome assembly GCA_023376005.1 of Doryteuthis pealeii. Taxonomy (NCBI): domain Eukaryota; kingdom Metazoa; phylum Mollusca; class Cephalopoda; order Myopsida; family Loliginidae; genus Doryteuthis; species Doryteuthis pealeii. Next base: position 103,730,644 of record CM042154.1, read on the forward strand.
ATTATCAAGAACAAATTTTATGATATTTTTGTGTTAAAGCATGGAGTTATTTTGTTTTCAAAAAAGTTTCTAGGATTTGTTTATTTCGCACGGGGACTTTCAAAATAGCTACCGGCTCAGTTCAAAGTGAAAGTCAAGGGAGGTTACTCTAATTGCCTTATTTGCTAGGAATTTTAACAACTAAAGGTAAAAATTACCCCTTGATTGCCATGTCCTTTGAGATGACTTTTATTAAGGACTGGCTTTCCTCTTCTTCGTCGATTCTTCTAGCTGGGCTGGGCTGGTCATTGTCTTAGCATTCAATTAATAACAACCATTGTTTATTGCTTCAGCAAACTTTATTTATTAGCCCATATTGAATCCGCCCCAGGGGGGTTCGGATGGATCCCGGAGCTGACAATACGTCTACACTCCTTGAAGGCAGGGCCGCATTACTCTAAACTTGAAACTATACCCACGCGTCAAATCGCGCGCCTTTTAAGTGGTGAACATTTATTAACCGGTAATTTTCTATGGCGATCCGTTATTTTTATGTTCAGGGCACTAATTCAAATTTGAACTATAGGTACATTCACAATTTGCGACTGCTCATAAACTGCAAGAATAGTATAGATTGGATTTATTCAAAGAATTCACAATTAGTTCCAACCAGGACTTCTAGACGATTTCGAAATCTCCTGCAGCCCTTCAGTCAGTCTCCTCGTTTAAACTTTATCTTTGCCTTCAGTGTAGCCATTATCTCTTCTTGTTCGGTTGCAGTCGAGAGTGGCAAGAGATTATCTCTCCTTGCTCCGAGGGTCCTCCGCTAGGGGGCGTTGCAGCCTAGCTCTTTAAACACAGTCCCGGGAAACTAACCTTCTCTCTTTCATCTGGGATCTACAGATATGTACTAGGCAAGATGTGTCTCCATCGATTTGAACTTGGGGTTTTTGCCCCAACCACAGACATGCCTGTGTATGTACGCTGCCCCATTCTACAACTGAGGGTTCCACAGAAGGCCACGCACCAATTGCAGCTTTAAGGTGTACCTATTACACGTTAGTTTTTCTACGAAGTAAGTGAAAACATTTTCATTACGGACTTCCATCCATTCAGTTAACTATTCACTTTTCAAGAACTCTTTTTCCTTACGGCTTTCATCCCAGCTTGTTTTGTATTGTGTATATTGCTCAGACAATAAAGTCTGAATTTGTTATAACTCATAATTGGATTTGTTTTATATAAGCATGTAAATTCACCTACGTTTGATGTCATTTTTAGGTCACCTAAGTCACGGCTCAGGCAACAAATGCGTGGCTCAAGAAGGAGCCCATTAAGGTAATGAAGTGGCCTAGTCTGTCTCTGAACCTTAATCCTTTCGAGAATCTGAGGAGGGAGCTGAAGCTTCGAGTTTCCGAACAACAACCTACAAACCTTAAGGATTTGGAGAGGATCTGGAAAGACGAGTGGGCCAAAATTCCCCCTGGGATATGTAAACACTTGGTAATTAACCACAAGAAACGCCTGGTTGTTGTGCTTGCCAACAAGGCATTCTTCATCAGGTACTACGAGTTATATTTTGCTATGGAGTGAATAACTTGTGGGGTTGGGTCTTTTTTTCAAAAAAATACCAATAAATGTTCAAAAATTGATATGTGATTTTTAATTGTTTTTTAAAAATTTATTCTATCTCTACTTTCAAGACGGACCTACCCTGAAAATTAGCGGGCCGGTTTAGCTCAGTCGGTAGAGTGTTCGGCTAGGAATCACAAGGTTCTTGGTTCGATACAGGCCCTCGCCAACTCAGCGAATGCGTAGCACAGGGATCTGTGCGGTAAAGTGAGGAGCTGGGGGTAGGTGTGGCGCTCCACCCAAGATGCTAAAATAATCTCCTTGGTCTAGTGCTAGTGAAAATGGGATAGACTCCCTCGCTGTCTGGCGGATACCGACATTAGGCCGCCTCGACGACTTTACTTACTTACTTACTATTTTGTAAGGTGGAAAACTCAGAAAATCAAAAATGTGTCCAAATCTGTAAAAAAATTTCACCCTAATGGCATGAGGTTTTTTTATATTCATTTTGATTCGGACGTTTGTTATTTCAATATTTTTTTAGGGGTGGCCTGTGGTTAGGATTTGACATGAACTTGTATAAAACTATAATAATAAGATTTCATTTCATTTCTTATGCTCTCTAAATTTTTATTATCTATTAAGAATGTTATTGTTTAATGACCTAAAGTTGTGTCTTTATTTCACACAATTTAAAGATTGTTTTGTTTTCTGTTCTTTTTACGATAAAAATCTCCTTGGAACCAATAAAACATAGAGAGCATAACTTTAAGACAAAATAGGCGAAAATGAATATTATTCATTTCCTAAACCTTTTAATTGTGTTTTTATAATAGAAAAAAAAACGAAATTTTCATTTCATGACAGTTAAACTGTTTTTTCCGAGACTGTGGTGGGAAAACGTGAGTTTGATGCCTGATCGTTAACATTGGTAGAAACAAAATTATATATATATATATATATATATATATATATATATATATATATAAGGAAAGGTATCCATTGCACTATTCTCCCTCTGGCTATGGGTAAATAGTAGGTCAAACTAGGCTCTAAAACCTTGTTTAATCAATTAGTCTAGGAAAACTGAATTCAAATTCTTTAAATTCCGCTTAAGAAATTGAACTTCTGTCACATCCTACACGTGCGAAGGGCATGGTATATATATATATATATATTATATATATATGTGTGTGTGTGTGTACCTAACCCCTCTGCATGAGCAGGATGCGAAACAAAGTCATTTTTAACCGGGGATTTACAGGCTTGAATTCAGAATTGTCCTTCTTCTAAACCGGTTGCGATATCAAGTCTAAAGAGCGCAGTGAGCACTACTATTTTACGCATATCTGCAATGAGAGTAGGTGGCTTCATATATTTCTCAAGGATGTTACATTTTGTAAGCTACCTACAGCCAGAATTGAACTCCGGTCGGTTGGGTGTCAGTCCGGCACCTTAACCATTAGGCTGTCTACACTTACAGATTGGGAAGAGGATTTTAACTGTTTTAATACACACATCGTTTTGTGTGTAAAGGCCGTCACAGAGTGCTCCATTCAGAGAAGAGCGTATATATATATATATGCAAACAGGGACAGATATATATATGCCCGTACAGAAACTCATTATATATATATATATATATATATATATATATATATATAATATATATATATATATTATACACGCATACACATATATATATACACACGCATACACACATATATATACACACGCATGCATATATATATATACACACGCATATACACACAAACATATATATATATATATGTATATACATCCATATGCATAGACACACACATATATACATATTTAGAAACAGACACATATATATGCACACACACACATACACACACACACACGTGTATATATATATATATATATATATGCACAGACACACACAGACGAATACACACACACATACGCATATATATATATATACATATATATATGCACAGACACACACACACATATATATATGCACAGACACATATCCATATAAACATACACTCATATATATATATATATATTATATACATATGCACCCACCTACATATATACACACATACAAACATCCACATATATATACACATACACACACACACACAGACACACACACATATATATGCCCCCCACATATATATATATATATAAGGAGAGAGAAAGAAAGGGAGATATATGTGTGTTTGTGTGTGAGAGTATAGCTATATGTAAATACTGAGAGTTAGAGTTTTATTTGCTAAGACAAGACTATAAACTTATCGTTGATTGGATACCGTTCAACAAACTTTTCAACTAATATTTCCCAGCTCTCTTCAAATCATGTCCCATCGCCATCCTATTCCCCACCCTTCCCATCCGTATCACCTTGGCACACATCCACCTTGACAATAGAGGCCTTTTTTCACCACATCCCACCCCCTTTTTCAATACTACTTCGCCACAACCTCCTTTTCGTGCTCATACCTTTTCTCCGTTTCAGTCCCAAACAAACCCGGCTTCCACAAACAATAGTTAACGATGTTCCCCTAACCCGCACCCCATCTCGTGTGTACACACATATTCTCCAAATCTAAAAGTTGGACAATTTATAGCCCGAGCCCTTTGGGACAGAGCACGCGCCCCATCCTCAAAAGAATTTGGTTTATCAGAAGAGCAGGCTCTCCAAATTTTTCCTCTACCTTTAAACATTTTCAATAAGTCGGAGGCCCCGAGGGGAAAGAAAATTCCTCCAACTTAATGAAGCGCTCTTCTTACTGAAGAGGTTGTTACGGCCATCGCCGAGAGCTACCATTTATTAAACAAATTTGCATTGTCTTCTTGTTACTGATTCCAGGCGTCGAGCCCAAACTCACAAGAAAAGGTGAAATGCTGGTCATTGCAGCAAGTGCTATACTGTGGTACCTTGACTTACGAGTGCCCTAACATACGAGTTTTCCGAGTTACAATATGTCACTCGGTCGAATATCATCTACCATTTATTAAACAAACTTGAAATGTCTTATTGTTACAGGGAAGCACGTGGTGTAATGGTTAGTTATGGGAAATGGACTCGTCGCCCTGAGTTCAAATCCTTCATGTGGTAATTGCATTTCACTTAGCACTAATACCTTTGGGAAAGGTATGAATCCTACTCTGCCTCAAGCTATGGATAAATAGTAGGGCAGACTTGGCTCTTTAACCTTGGTTAGGCAACCGGTCTAAGAGAATGAAAACTCTGAATTCAAACCTGTTAAACTCCGCTTAAGAAATTGACCTTGTGTCACATCCTGTTCATGCAGAGGGGTTGGTAAAAATATATTTTTACTGAGTCCAGGCATCGAGCCCAAAGTCACAAGGTCATTGCAGCAAGTGGTATACAGTGGTACCTTGACTTACGAATGCTCCAACATACGAGTTTTCCGAGTTATGAGATATCACTAGGTCGAAATTTATCTACCATTTATTAAAGAAATTTGAAATGTCTCATTTTTAGCGAATCCAGGCATCGAGCCCAAACTAACAAAAAAGTTGCATTGTTGGTCATTGCAGCAAATTCTCTATAGTTATACCTTGACGTACGAGTACCCCAGCTTACGAGTGTTCCAAGTTACGATTTGTAACTCGGTCGAGGTTTTACTTTGCGTTAAGAGCAAAGATACATTTATATTAATAATTTCGCAAGGAACATTTTAAATTTACTAATTTATTAGACCAAGTTATATAATTTATTAAGATATAAACAGCATGCAATTTATTACATTCTATTTTATTATGTTTTTTAATACAATAAAGTACTATTTTACTTATTAAAAAACATAAAAAAAACTTAGTGAGTTTTAGGCAAATAGGAGAAATATGTAGCATGTAAGAGATGTAATGCTACATACTAAAGCAATTCAACTAAATGATAGAGGGATGGTGTGAAGCATGACAGCAAAACAATAAAGAAAAATAAGCATGTTTTCACCAGAATTTCAATTAAAATATTATTTTTTTATTGCTTAGGCACGAAAGATCTTATCAAAATCCGATAATTTGCCCATTTCAGGATTTTTTTTAAAGCTGTGCGATTAACAGGTGCGCGTTTCTGTACAAGCGGAACGAACAATGAAGTTCGAAATGCTTCATCATCATCATCATCATCATCATCATCATGTCGAGACACCACCACGGATATCCATGCCAATCTCTCGCCAACCGCCACTATCACTCATTGACTGCTGGTAGGTCCTCCGCGCCGCATCCAGTATCCGCACTGAGCTGGTCTATGTAGGACGTTGCAGATATATAGGGGTCATTTTAGCTCGGTAGAGCACCCACTTCGGATTCGCAAGGGTCCAGGTTCGATACCACAGATTGGGTAATCCTATCTGTGCGTTAATGTGGGGAGGTGGGGGTAGGTGTGGCACCTCAGCAAACAGACAATATACCTGGTCCAGTGCTAGCGAAAAGGGGATAGACACCCTTGCTGTTTGGCTGATACCGATATCAATAGGCCATTTTTATTTTTGCGTCTGAGGTAGATCGCCATTCCTACCATCAGCTCACAATTTTACCTCGCAGATCGAATCTGTGTAAAATATGCGCTGAATTGGCAAGGGCCGGTATCGAAACTAGAACCTTGGGTTTCCGAAAGGGATGCTCTACCAACTGAGTTAAACGGGCCTCCTAGGAAATCATCATAATAACAAAGCATTTAAATGACTCTTAGAGAATATATCAATTTCCAGTCCGCAACTCATGTAATTGCGGGAGATTAAATTTAAATTGAATAAAAAAAAATGGAACCTTATTTCTGAGGAAAGAGAACGAAAAAAAGTGAGAAAACAATTATTTTAGGAGACAGAGGAGCACGTTAACCTTTTAGAAATTGACCACTGAGTGAATCAGATCAGAGTACTCGCCTCTTGGTCAGCTAGTCACGGGTGAATCAAAATCGGAAGCTTCGAATTTTATGGACGAATTAGGAATTTTTATGAGGATTTGAAAATACAGAAACCGGAAATAGAACCAGCTTGAAGTTTACCCTATAAATTTATCCGATAGAATAATCTCCAATCCACTTAGCAACAAACAACTGCAATCAGCCTTCACAAAATCAAGAAAATTCGTTTACAAAAATATAATAAATTTTACCATCACTCACAACATACCGCTTGGCATAAAATAACCCTGGATGAGTTAACATGCCGTTAACATCAGTCACTTAATGAATCAATCAATAAATTACAAGAGGAATTTTCAGCGCTGTCGGCTGTGGCTTTAGAATACTTCTGCAGAGAAGTAAGACCCCCCCCCAAACGGGACCACCTGTTGGCCGTGTGTGGCGATCCGTGATGCTTAAGGATGGAATTGTGTTGGATGAACAGTCGCTGACATGCACCACCTCACTTTACTTAGGTTAGACAGGTGGTCGGAGAGGCTCCCTCCGATCAATCGGCTGGTCACGTCAAGCCCTAGCACCTATATGATTACCCCAACCGTTTTGCCCTTATGGCAAGCTACAAACATTTTTATGATATGGGTGCTAGAAGGTGGTGGCGGAGCGTCTTCATGTCCTGGGAATGATATTAAACTCTATCTGATGGTGAGGTTCCAGTTCTGGAGGTTTGGGGAATGTGGAGCATCCCTTTATCACCATTGCTCCCAGGTCCACTCTGACCCGGAGTGGTAGTACCTGTTAGGTTCCCATTTATGAGTTAAATAGAAAAATGTGTTTATAAAGAATATTGAGTATCCTTTGAGAATTAATTATTTTAAAAAGTTTGTCGGCATAAAATGACCCAATGGGTTTATATGCCGTAAAACAAACAAAACAAAACAAAGAGGAATTTTAGCAGTAGCTACCTTAAGTATCCTTGGGCCAATTCATAAATTTTATGTAATCTTGTTTATTTGTTTGTTTTGTTTCTTTTTCTTCTGAAAGATAAAAAACAAAATCTAGGAAAGATATTATCCAAAGTCAGGCAACTGATTCCCGTGGGGGAGGGTGTTATTTGAAAACCTAGGAGATAAATTTTATACAAGGGAAAAATTATGGGGATGGGGTTTTCCGTACTATGTGTAAATCATAAATATAATGGTGAAAAATGACCAGATGACAATTCGAAATTTGGGGGTAAGGGATATTAGAAAATCTGGGCTCACAAAAGGAGGAGGAGACCTTTTATTCTTAAAACCACTGATCTGAGAAATTGCTAAGAAATTTATCGACTGAAAAGACATAAAAACTATACAGTGGAAATTTACGTAGACTCGTATCAAGAAAACATTCAATTTTCATTTCATCTAAAAACAGGAATCTGTTGTCTCATAACAAAACAAAATTACAGAAAGGAAAAAATATTTCATGAAATATTAATTCCCTGCTAAACCAAAGATACCAGGATTTTATTATTTCTAGCGGAGTATTATGCAATAAAAACTGATATTAGTAGGTATAATGTATTACTATACGACACTTTTGAAAGTTACGTAATGTATGCATATAAAATAAATAAATAAAAAACAAGGTCTTAAGATGAATGATATTTTAATATATTATTCAACGATATAACATTTCGTTTTTTTTTTGGGGGGGGGGTTGTTGTTTATTTTTTTAGAAAAATATCATCAGGGCATTCATCTATATGGAAAAAAAAATTAGAAAATAGTAGTTTGTACTTCTAAATAACCGGACCTTGCTGGAGGGTTGAAAAGCTGTATGAAAATTGTCCACCAGCTTCTTTCTCTTTCTCTTCTTCTTCCTCTTTCTCGACACTCTGTTACTGAAGAACAAAAATGCAATGCACCGTTCAGGCAAAAATGGGTTGCTTTTATAGCCAAATAAAAGTTGCAATGCACCATGGGTAGTCACCCATAATGCCTCGCAACCTCTACAAAAATCCCACTCTGCCCCCTCCAATATCTTGACACTTTTTACTCAGAGTGGGTACAATGGCGTACCGCCCCTACATTCCTTCTTCTGCCACGGACAGTTTCGCAGGCCAGGCACCGAGGACGCTTTGAGTCAGGTAAGTTCGACTCGTCACTACACTGTAGAACAATATGATGGTGATACCTAAGGACAAACCTCAATAATAAGGAAGAGAGACTCGATGAACTGCAAATTTGGTGAAGAATTTAAACCACATCACTACTAAAATTGACTAGGATATTTAGAAGAGTCCTGTAGATCCGAGGAGATTTGCTGTCACTCAGACTCCAGTAAAAAATATAATCAGTTAGTGTAGGTGTGATCATTTTGAAAAGAGTAAATTATTTAAAATAATAATATGTGTGTGGTAGAAATATGAAGAAAACTATTCGGATGGTGTGACTACACTCTTATACGCTATATATTTAACTTTATAAAAAAAATTGAATACTCTCATGGCATCAAAACATATTTTTATAAAAGAATCACTTATTGATATACAAATAATATTTTCATATTTTCGTTTAATCTCACTTGAAAATAACATTTTTTAAGATGCTTCATGACATTGCTCCTTAATATTGCCTTGATGATGGTTAATATATTCAATATACATATACCCTTATGGCAAGCCCCAATCCCTTTTTATCATATGGGTGCTAGAAGGCGCTGGCTGGTCACGTCAAGACCTGTGATGCTTAAGGATGGAATCGTAGTGGATAAGCAGTCGCTGACATGCACCACCTCACTTTGACGCTTACTTAGGCTAGACAAGTGGTCGGAGTGGCTCCCTCCGATCAATCGGCTGGTCACGTCAAGCCCTAGCACCTATATGATTGCCCCAACCCTTTTGCCCTTATGGCAAGCTACAAACCTTTTTATGATATGGGTGCTAGAAGGTGGTGGCTGAGCGTCTTCATGTCCTGGGAATGATATTAAACTCTATCTGATGGTGTGGTTCCAGTTTTGGAGGTTTGGGGAATGTGGAGCACCCCTTCATCCCCATTGCTCCCTGGTCCACTCTGACCCGGAGTGGTAGTACCTGTTAGGGTCCCATATATGGGTTAAATAGAAAAATGTATTATAAAAAAATTGTATTATGCATTAAGAACTGATTTATTTCAAAACTTTATCGGCATTAAATGACCCACTGAGGTTGATATGCCGTAAAACAAAACAAACCAAATCAATATACATATAAAGCTGATACGATCATACGGAGGCAGAGCTACCTATCCATTCGTAAATAAACACATCCTCTGAATATTTTTTTCATGATTCTATATTTAAATAACTATGGTTGTCTCTTGAGAGATCTACAGGTGAAAATGAAGAAAAATCAGTGTGTGAAGATGGCTCTAGGGATGCTTTTCAACAAAGACAATCTACCTGCTTACTAATTAGCTGCAGTCCTTGCTGCTTTTTAAGAACGTGGCTTGAAACTTGTTAAAATCCTTCCTATTCACCTGTTTTATCCCACATCGGACTTTTACCTGTGAATTTCTAAATGAGCTCAGAATTTTAATACTGACGTCATTGATGCGGAGTTATTTACATTTCCTTAAATATATATCAGCATAAACTGATTCTATTAATTTACAGAGAGTTTTTTTTTTCTTTTCTAATTGTTTTATATTTCTTTTATATTTTACGTTGCATGGAAAATCCCTGTTACGTCTACTGCCGTGAAAACAAACTCTAAAATAAAAATTTCAAAATGATATATTAATTAAAAGTTTGGTTGAGATGTTATGTGTCGTCATTAGATTGTGGAAATACATCTGTGTTACAAGATGAGTAGGTATAGCTTATCAGTTTTATAATGTAGTGTAAGATTTAACTATTTCCCTACCAAATTTCCACCAGGGCTCTACCAAATTTTCTTGGTATTTTTACCTGTCCGATCGGACATTTCAAAGTTCACTATCTATTCACCTCATAAATAATTCTATTCAAATAAATTCCTATTCTTATAGTAGTTAGAGTCCTTCTGTTTAGTTATAAGAAACCAGCCTTCTGTTTTCTTACTAAAATAGGCAAAGAGTTAAATTTAACGGCTGTTGAAAAGTACCACGATAAAGTTTGATATGCCATTAAACAAAGTAATCAAACATTTAATTAAGTCCCCTAGTGGATATCATCATATAAACACTTTAATATTTTACATATTTACCGACCTTTGCATACGAGTAGGATGTGACACATGGTCAATTCCCAAAGTTTAATTTAGATATCCTTTTCCTTGACTGGTAGCCTGACAAAGGTTAAAGAGCCCAATCTGTCCTACTATTTACTCATAATTAGAGGGACAGTCGTTGAATGCTAATCTTTCCCAAGGGTTTTAACGCTATCTTAGATACAAGCAGTCTCGTCGAGAATTTTTTCTCGTCTCGCAGTGTCCATTTACTTTGGCGATAACCATTACACCACATACCTCTAATCATTTATGTACTCTATTCATGAGACTTGTCTACGGACTGAACTGTTTTCATATTAATATCGAGGTAATATTTGGTTGTGTAAAGACCACATTGGGTTTTGTTATACGAATGTATGAATATTCAAAAGAAATTCAACCAAAATAAATAAATTAATTAATTGATTAAAAAAGAATAAAAAAGTAAGAAATTTAATTACCAGAACTATGGTAGAAATGAAGGTGAACTGACAGGCACATCGTCATTAGAGAAGCACACATTTTAAAACAATCTGTACAGACGCAGATTCCTAAATATATATCAATGGAATTATTTTACAACCCCATGGAAATCAGGAAACACTATTTAAAAGTGTCTACTTGGCGAATATTTTGCTCAGTCTTCATTTACACAATCGGCTAAAATGTAGCTCAAATGCGGATAAGACACATCCTATTTTGATATTGAACAGGCAACAGTTGAAACGAAAGGCTAGCATGCCTATTTGTTACGACTAAGGATCAAAGACGCCATATTGATTCTAATATTTTCGCGCCAGTGGCTTGCACATGCGTAAATAATACGCTCTTTGAAGAATTTTCCCGCTTTGTACGTCCATTCATTTTTTATAAATCATCAACCTACACAGTAATATCTCCCTCTCCTCAAATTATTTACTATTTGAATTTTAGCAATCTTTTCCTACGAGCATGTCATTTTTAATAATAAATGAAAGTGTGTCAGTGTGTCACGTTTTTCAACTTTATTCCCATAGGCCGTAGCCCAAAACATTATACAATTTTGGAACCAGGCTGACTCCGTGAGCAAATTAAAAACATACCAGACCTAATCCATATCTGCAATCGGGAAATTTTGGATTCCCAAGGTTTAATTACTGCGATGGTTTTGGGGGGAACATTTTAGGTGATTTTATGCAACGAACCTTTTTGTACAATAACAATTTCTACAACTTGGAATCTAAATAATAATCTAAATTACTTGCAAAATCTATCGAAAATCACCAATGAAGTAGGAATAATTGTTTGTACGGAAAGTAATGACCTTTATAAGAGGGGAGTCAGAAAAATTCCAGGACTGGTGCCACAAAAAATATTTCAAATCCAAACTACAAGTTATCCCCTTCAAAGTAATTCCCCTGGAGTCTAATGCACTTCCCCATCCTTCTGTCACGCATGCACTCCTGGAAGGATTCTTCCGGTATTCTTTGTAGCATTGTCCTCACAACCTTTTTGATGTTGTGCACATCCTCAAAACGCGTTCCCTTGATGACCCCCTTGAGCTTGGGGAAGAGGAAAAAATCACATGGAGCCAGGTCGGGTGAGTAAGGAGGTTGCACAGTGGTCTTCTTCCGGGCCAGGAACTCTCGGATACTCAGGGTAGTGTGAACGGGACGTTACCATGGTGAAGCACCCACGATTTGTCCTGTCAGGTCTCTCGCCTCTTCTCGCGCACTGAAAGAAGCAAACGTCACAACATCTCTTTGTAGACATGCTGGTTGATCGTCTGGTTTTCTGGCAAGAACTCGGAGTGGAAGATGTCGCTCACATCGAAGAATGTGACTTTTCTGGAACTTTTCTAACATACCTCATACATAAAAGTGTATTTACATTAAGTGACAACAGAAGAACTATCATTGAACTAATAAAGGTAAGCTTAAATATTAATGCAACACTTAGATACAGCAATAATTATATAAATATAGAAAATTGTTAAAATACTGGTTGCAGTTGTAGGCCTTCAATTGTTTTGTTCACATAATCCGTTTTGTAATCCTAGTCTCTAGGTTTTCTTCGTAATATATAAATCCAAGTCTGTAGTGATTTGGTAATCCAAGTCTGAAGGCTTCCTCTGGTGTTAATTCAAAAGCTTGGTCTTCCTGGCAGAAAATTATACCAGCATTTGATTTGAGGACCATTGCAAACGATCTTAAATGCTTTCTGTCGTATTATTTCATTGGCCAATTTCTAACAGAAAATTCATAAATAGAAGTGATGATTTTGCATACATCTTGTATCTCATAGATAATCCAACTGAGATATGTATTTCTAACTTTAAATCCCGGGCAACGTCGGCTAGCTCTGCTAGTAAGGAATAAGCTGTAAAAGAATAAGAAAGAAAGAAAGAAAAGCACCTAAAACCATTCGTCTTTACTGCTGTGTTTATAATCTGCTGACTGCATCAGTTGCAGATGGGTAAGATACTCCGCCCTCCCCTAAAAAAAGAAGACTTACTTGGTTTAACACTAAAATGCATGAGGTTATAGTTTTGAAGTTGTGTGGAGTGTGGGATCTCAACACATATAGGTCAATTCTATTTGTATTTACAGGTGATGTGTTTTTTCTAATGGATCAGTAAATCCCTGATTCTGTATTGTGGACTAGTCTAGATTACTTTTCCTACAGAGTAAAAGAGCTGGTCCAAGACTATGTGTACACTGCTGTTTAGAAAATCTGGATGATTATTGAGACTGCGAAGATTATGAAAACATTACGCGAACAGTCAACCTCGATGTTTTAGCTCTCTGTTGCGATTTACTCTATGTCTGGCGCAACTGTATTTGGATGTCCTGGTATACTAAATCATATATGATGCAGTAAATAACAGTCTGTCATGCAAGATTGATCGTAGCTCATTACTTGTCTGGTCTCTCTGATAGTTCTCTGGTATTGTGTTGTTTTTTCTTTTTAGGTGTAGAGGTCCTGACCTGTTTATGGTGATTAGCATACCTTTGCTACTGCTAGGATTTGATATTCTTCTTCATTTTCCTTATGTTATCTGCTAAGTGTTCCACGTCTTCTAACCTTCTCTTCTCTGCTGGACAATGTCAACGGTTTCTCTTTTATCGGGTTGAATCGGGTCTGGTCTTCTCTCCGCGACCATCTCAATTCTTAATGATGAACACATGCACATCTCTTTATTTCCCGAAACCAACACGCATGCGCGGAACAATAGCAGAATGTAAATATGCGTCAAGCCACGACGACACATTTGCCGATTCTCAAATATCCTAACTTAACTTTCTCGCAGTCCATCCTACTTCCGTAGCCAATCAGAGAGGCTCGCTCTGATGATTTCGGTGTGAAACCTTGTCTGTCGAAGTATGATAATTTATTCGGGATTTTTCAGTAAATGTTAACTTTCAATGTTTCATTACAAAAATGATCAGCTATGCATATTCATTATGTATATATTTACCAACCCCTCCACACGAGTAGGATGTGACACAAGGTCAAATTGTTGGCGGATTTTAACAGGTTTGAATTCAGAGTTTTCCTTCTCCTATACTGGTTGCCAAACCAATGTTAAAGAATCCTGTCTGTCCAGCTATTTACCCATAGCTGGAGGAAGAGCAGGTAGATGCATACCATTCCCAAAGTTATCAGCACTATGGGAAATGTAGACAGCCTCATCAAGGATTTGAACTCGGCTCGACAAGTCCATTTCCTACGACTATCCATTACACCAAAGACCTCCGCATTCATTATGTAATACTTATGTTTCCACCATCTAATAACGAAACATTTGAGAAAAATTAATATATCATTTCTTGTTTTTACTTTGATTTTGTTTTCACAGCAGGACACACTGCAGGGATCTTCCACACAACGTAAATCATTAAAGACATATAAAACAATTAGTACAAATAAAATAACATAAATATCTGTACATTAACAGAATTCTCATTATGCTTATATATATATATATATATATATATATATATATATATATATATATATATATATCTGTGTGTGTGTGTGTGTGTGTGTGTGTGTGTGTGTGTGTGTGTAAGGAAATGGAAATAAAACCACATCAATGACGCCAGTAACAAAATGATGACTGCTGAACACATTTCGCAATTAACAGGTAGAAATACGATGGGGCAAAATCAGGTGAATAGGAAGGTTTTTAAAAAGTTCTTAACCATGCTTTTTTATAGTAGCAAAACTACAGTCAATTGTTGATTGTTAAAGAGCACCTCACACATCATCTTCACACGCTGATTCTTTTAATTATCACTCTTAGCTCCCCCGAGAGATTACCGTACTTATGTATGTATAGAAATATGAAAGGATATATATTATATATATATATATATATATATATATATATATATATATATATATAATATATTATATATAAACATATAAATATAATATATATATAAATATATAAATATATACATATCCCTGACACGTAAAATTGTGTTTACTGTTGAGCCCCGTCTTCACTACAGATTTCACTTCCTTGTCACTGGAATAATTTGCCTCTGAAACCCTCTTTCATGGGACCGAATGTGAGTATGGGGGATGCGGTTAAATTGTCCACCCGAATGAGGCGATGTTCTCCTTTGTCCTGATGCTTGCGTGTGATCGAACATTGTCATGCAGAAGGAGGACAGAAGTGATGAGGAAGTGAAATCTGTAGTGAAGAAGAGGCTCAAAGTACAGTCATACAGAATTTTACGGGGCGAGGATACATGCTCTCATTCATATGTGGAACATTGTTATTCAGAGAAACGGTGACTATGTGGAGAGGTAGGGATGTGATCCACAGAGAACCAGTTTTATTTTGCTGTATGATTCATGCTCCTGTGTTGGTAATTATACCTGTCCTTAATAAAATGGCATTCCTTTTTTACTTACACTCGTGTAATATATATATATATATATATATATATATATATATATAATATATGTGTGTGTGTGTGTGTGTGTATTTACGTGATTTCATTTTTGCTTACAGGAGTACTTCAATTTTAATTTGGCTGAATTGTTCATTGTTGTAGACTATGGTAATAAGTAATCTTTATAGAATCACTTCATAGAATCACTTGGCTCTTGAGAATAACACCTGGCACCACTTCTTAAAAGTGATTTGTGATTTCAAAGTAGAACCACCTCAACCAACTTTCCAAATATTGTTCCTTTATTACAAGGTGTGTCCAAAAATGGATCGACACTTAAATTGTACAAAACAGCAATGAATAATGATGAAACTTAGAAATACGAGGGTAAAAGTAATGCCATTTTGTTTTGGACAGGTATAATTACCAACACAGGAACATGTATCGTACATCAAAATTAAGCTGATCCTTTCGCATTAGATAAGCCCACGATGGTTGATATGCCATTAAACAAACAAACAAAAATCTTTTGGGGGGAGGTATAAGTCAGGAGTGAGAGTTCATTATTTTAGACATGTAATCTAAGATACTTTGTGTATTATTTTATCGTATTTATTATTGTCCTCATCTTCATTGTTATCTGTACAACGTTTCGTCCAATGTGCACTCTGGTTCTCTTCAAGTAGTTCTTCTGGGACTCAGGAACAATTGTACACATAGCGTTGAGTTAATAACCTGCATCCTAGTGATAACTGTCACTTAGTGACAGCTATCACTAGGATTTCAATCTTGGTCAAGGACGACAGTAACATAACATAATAATTAACACAGTTTAACACATGTATCCAGTCATGGTCAGTGAATGGAGAATAGTATACCCCCGTGGAATGAATAAAGGGTTGGGTTCAGAGTTCCATGAAGGCTCTACATTACTACAAGAAGGTTTCCAAGATCGAAATGAAGGTTCCCGAGTACGACAAGAAATACCTGAAGAGGGCCGGAGAGCACATCGAAACGTTGCACAGATAATAATAAAGATGAAGACAATAGTTCAAATAATACAAATAATACAAATTATCAAACCTCAACTTAAAAATGACAAGAAATACATGAAGAAGGCGGGAGGGCACATCGACCGAATCGTTGTACAGATAACAATAAAGATGAGGACAATAATCCGAATAAATCAAATAATACAATTATAAAGCCTCATCTAAAAAATTCAGAGAAATAAAATACTTTGTAATTTTTTTTTTTTTTGTGGTGGTGGTGAGGGCCCATGGGTCATTTCTCCGAAAGTACCGCATAATCGACTGACATACGACATATATATATATATATATATATATATATATATATATTGATTAAGAGTGACCGTTATATTATATTTTCTGCAATTCCGGAGACAACCAATTTTCTAATCGAAAGGAAAAATCTCAAAGGTTAAACGAGTTCAATTATAGTCCGTCCGGATATGACTGACCGATTCAAATGATATCTTAATGATCACTTCTATCCCAGAATTATCGAACATTTATAGATCTTTTTTTTCTGTTTGGCTGATTCCCTATCGTTGATATCGGATGAGGAGATGACGTCCAAGTGGCATATTGTCAGACATGGAGCAAAAAGTTACATTTAGCCGAGGTCTTGTCTGGACTAATGAAAACTTTATATCTCGTGATCTTTGTATTTCCACTTTGCAAAGACGTTTTTTGCAAAAGGGTCACTGATTTGATCTCAATTTTCGAGCTTACAAATTTTCAGCTAATCATTAGTTACGTGAAACTATATAAACGCGTGGAAATAAATGATTTATTTAATAAAAATAATTACTTGAAATCATGTGATTATTGATAGTATATAAGAATATTTGAATTTACATAATTGTATATGATTTGTTTTTCTCTACTATCAAAACCTGTGGATAATACTACAGTATGATAATTTAATTATTATGGCGTTTGACATGTTTGCTTAAGAGCTATTGCTAAATACTTCAATATGTAAAAAGTATAATAATCTTCCTTTAACTCTCTCTACTATCAGGACCTGTGGATATACCACAATATGATAATTTAATTATTACGGTGTTTGATATGTTTACTTTAGAGCTATTGCTAAATACCTCAATATGTAAAAAGTATAATAATCTTCACTTATCTCTCTCTCACTCTTTTTTAAAGGGGGTGAATTGTTTAAATTGATTTGCCGATAAAAATCTTTTGAATAAAATATCTACATTAATTTGCCGACAAATAAGTGACAAAAATCATGACACGGAAAATATTTAAGTTGGACCGGAAATTCGCCTGACACCGGTTCGCTAAAACATAGTGTAAATTAAGGCGACATAAGAATAACATTACCAAAATATATTCCGTAATTCAGAATTCAAAATTACAAATAAAACAAATATGTTTCGTTGAATCTATAATTGTTTACTTAGGATTAGTATTAGTTACTGGAAAACATAGACCTGCGTGCAAACAAATGACTTTTATTGAATAGAAATAATTACTTGATACTTATGATTATTAAAAATTAGACAAGAATACTTAGAAGCTATACAACTGTGTGTAAATTATTTGTACTAGCAAATATATGCACCCTCCGGGTGCAAGTATTTAAGTTTTAATGTAATAAAATATTGTATTAAATTAGAAAGGCTAATGAAACTAAATAAGAATGCAGATAAAAAGATTTGTAACAGAGGGGGTATAATCGAAAAATAGAACAACTGAAACTTACTCTTCCATCACTCTCGTCTTTCATTGTTATTTTTTCCAATTTA
Source organism: Doryteuthis pealeii (assembly GCA_023376005.1). NCBI lineage: Eukaryota > Metazoa > Mollusca > Cephalopoda > Myopsida > Loliginidae > Doryteuthis > Doryteuthis pealeii. The sequence goes on from CM042154.1 coordinate 103,748,970, forward strand.
AGTATTTAGTTAAAAGAGGAAGTAAAGAATAAAATGACTTATTTTTTCTTGTTAATGGATTTCATCTAAGATTCATTGAAGAGATTTTTGCTTATATTCATTAAAATAAAACCAAACAGTTAGAAATCAATAATACTAAGCACATATTTATTAAAATCACATTTTTAATATCAATATGCAAATTAGCCTTCCCGTTCACACAGTAAACCGCTATTTTGTTGTATATATAAATATAATTGCATGTTATCAGTATGTAGATAAGGTCAACAGTATTAATAATGTAACACAATTTTATCAATAATTGAGGTTTAAATAAAAATGCAGTCATGGAGAATGTGATGTCAATAACTAAGGGAATTGTGACTTGAGTAGTAATATAGTTTCGGTTACAGACAGAAAAACACACAATCTCCATTATAATAAGATTAGAAACGAATACATATAACCGTGAATTATTTGTCTCCAGATTAGTTATTTGTAGACGGGCGGTCGGAAAGGCCGCATCCAATCAATCGGCTAGTGACGTGAAGACCTAGCACCTATAGGATATTACCGACCCTATTGCTCTTATGGAAACGACCCAACTCTTTTTATCATATTTGTGCTAGAAGGCGGTATGGTGGTACCTGTTAAGTTCCCATCTATGGGTTAAATAAACTAAAAGGAAATTATAAAAAAAGGTGTTTAAAACAGATTTTGAAAGAAAAATTGAATACACCCCCTCAAAAAAAATATGTATAAAACAAATCTTCGGCATAAAATAACCGACTGAATTTATATGCCGTAAACACCAAACCAACCAACTTGAAATGTTATTTAAAGCTATAATTATCTTCTAAGACTCATTATTGGTTACTTGAAACCATTTAACTGTAAGCAAACTGTTGCAGTGTAACTAGCACCCCTTCAACACTCTGCCTGATGACCTGGCTCATAGCCTCGAATAGTCTACGATTACGGACTTCAATAGTCGATTAATAAGCTGATTAATATTCGAACTGATCTTACTGCGTTTGGCTATACCGCATTTGACCCTCCTCTATTTCTTGTCAGTTGTTTTGTTAATTGTTCTGTAACTTATTTTTCATTGTTTTTGTATGCATCCGTTAGCACCGGATACTGGTGATGAATAAATAGATTAAGCACTCTATTTATGCTGTATATCATTTTAACTCGACGATACAACACAAGCAACTGACTATTATCAATTATAAATACTTACTGGTTATATAACAATTATGCAGTTATTATTAGTTGATAGGAATACTTGAAGCTATATAACTGTAAAAAGATGTGTATAAAGGATAGCTCAGTTGGTAGAGTATCTGCCTCGGAACTACAAGGTTTTGGGTTCGATACCGGCCCTTAACAACAGCTCTGATCTCCCTGGTCTAAGGCTTAACTCCTACCATAAAAATCATACAAGTAAGACATGTTGGACACTGCGGACAATGTAATGACGAACTCGTGAAGTTTTCCTGTGGACACCAACAACAAGAGTCTTGCAAATTGTCAGCATGAATTGATGGTATATATATATATGTATGTGAAGTAGTCAAACAGTGTGTTTGAAAATGGCGAAGGCCGACAATTTGTGGGAGATAATGTGCTTAATTAAAGTCATACCTAATTTTGTTTGTTAATTAATTATAACTAAATGAATTAGGCGTGCATATCGGTTTAAATGTAAAGCGTAAACAAATCGAGAAAAAGTCATCTCTGTATGTATATTTCAGCCCATTAGGCCTGATCAGCAGAGCTATAGAGGGTTCGAATCGCGCACAAAGCACTGCCCAGTCTATAGCTCTGCTGATGATGCCTAATGGGCTGAAATGTACATACAGAGATGACTTTTTCTCGATTTGTTTACGCTTTACATTTAAACGGATATGCACGCCTAATTCATTTAGTCATAATTAATTAATTAACAAAACTCGGTATGACTTTAATTAAGCACATAATCTCCCACATATACGTATGTGTATGTGTGTGTGTATATATATATATATATATATATATATATATATATGTGTGTGTGTGTGTGTGTGTGTGTGTGTGTGTGTATATGTGTGTGTGTGTAGGGGTTAGGTTGGTAGGTAAAGGTTAGTTTGGGTGGACAAAGACGGGTTTAGATTGATAGTGACCAAGTGCAAGTGGAAAAGTGGGGGATGGAGATTGATTGACTGGGGTCGTCTTTGATTTAAAAAAAAAAAGAGTGAAGATGCATGTATATTGGTTTAAATGTTTGGAACTGGCCAGAAAAAGCGAACTGACATGATGATGAATGGATTGCCTATTAAATAAAGACTGAGTGAAATTGTATATGTCAGCGGCGTGGGAGATGGCCAAATAGAATCAGACAGTCTCTTGGCAACGTTCCCCTTGTTGAGGAAAGCCAAAAACACCGGACAGAATAAGCCATGATGTCATTAGGGAAAAGAAATATATTTATTTCATTCGTACTTAACGAACAGTGTCTTCATTTCTAATGTTATCTGCACAATGTTTCAGCCGGTCCATTCTTCGGTTGGTTGAATGTTTAGGTCAGTAAACAAAAGATCTAATGTCAGTGACCTTAGAGAACATTCGGTGCTGTGAACATTTTGTCGTCCCGGATTCGTGCCCGTATTTATCTTTTTCCTTGACGGTAATAGGCGTAAAAACGGCCCAGCTTAGATATTTACCGAGCGCTATTTTTTCTGAATTTGTTTTAGATGAGGCTTGATTATTAGTATTATTTGGATTATTCGGACTATTGTCCTCATTTTTATTGTTATCTGTACAACGTTTCGGTCGATGTGCCCCCCGGACTTCTTCAGGTATTTCTATTTCAAAGTTGCGTGATGGCACCAGATTATGACAAGCAGATTTCCTATAAAAACATGAAGGCTCTCGAGTCCGACAAGAAGGCTCCCGAGTCCGACATGTGGTCTAAATATTAAGGGAGAAAAAAGGTTGTTCTTTTATTTAACAAAATTCCATTTACTGACACAAAGTACATCATTCCTTCCACCATAGCGTCGCATATTTTCAAAATATCTTTCAATGTCCAGTCACCAAAATACACCAGTTATTCCATGAGCTCTCCACTTCTATTCTTTCTCTCGCTCATCTACTCTTCTTTCTTTCTCTCTCTCTCTCTCTCTCTCTCTCTCTCTTGTTTCTCTTTGTCTATCTTTTCGTCTCTTCCTTTTATCTCCCACCTTCTCTTCCATTTCTCATATTTTCGCCTCTCTCTCTCTCTCTCTCTTCTTTTTCTCTATCCTCTTCCCTCGTATCTTAACTCTTCTTTCTCTCCTCTTCCTTTTCTCTCTATCTCTCTCTAACTCTCATTTCTTTACTTTCTCTCTCTCTCTCTCTCTCTCTCTCTAACTCTTCTTTCTTTTTTCCCCAACTCTCCTTTCTTTTTTCTCTCTTTCTTTTTTCCCCTCCCTTCTTTTCTTTTTTATTTCTCTCTCTCTCTAACTCTCCTTTCTTTTTTCTCTCTCTCTAACTCTCCTTTCTTTTCTCTCTCTCTCTCTCTCTCTCTCTCTCTCTAACTCTCCTTTCTTTTCTCTCTCTCTCTCTCTAACTCTCCTTTCTTTCTCTCTCTCTCTTTCCTTTCTTTTCTTTTTTCTCTCTCTCTCTCTCTAACTTCCTTCTCTCTCTCTCTCTCTCTAACTCTCCTTTCTTCCTTTTTCTTTCTCTCTAACTTCCTTAATTCCCCTCTCTCCTTTCTTTCCTTTTCTTCCTTCTCTCTAACTTTCCTTCTCTCTCTCTCTCTAACTCTCCTTTCTTTCCTTTCTCTCTAACTTTCCTTAATTCCCCCCTCTCTCTCCTTACTTTCCCTTTTCTCTCTCTCTAACTCCTTTCTTTCCTTTTTCTTTCTCATCTGACTTTTTTCTATCTCATCTCTTATTTTACTGGCACATCTTCTTTCGCTCTTCTTTCTGTTCCCCCCTCTCTCTTCTATCAACTTTTTCCCTCACTCCCTCTCTTTTATTCTTTCTCTCTTTTCTTCTTTCTCTCCTCTTTTCTATCTAATCTTCTACTTTCTCTGACTATTCTCCTTTATTCCTCCTCTCTTTCTACTTCTCTTCTGTCTCTTTCATATTCTATGCTTCTTTTCTTTCTCTCTCCCTTCTTCGGAACTGTAATCAAACAGTTACAAATCAATTAACTTTTGCATTAAATAACCCTCAAGGAGTTTATATGCCGTTAAAAATCTCGCCATTGTGACTAAAGTTACTGTGATTTATTTGCTAATTAGTGTTCCAAAACCTTCTACCCGATTCCATAAATACCATCGTCCAAAACTGTGCAAAAACAAACACACACACAATATATATATATATATATATATATATATATATATATATATATATTATATATATATATATATAGAATGGATTTATCCATCTTGGTAAACAAAAAAACTTTCCGAATCGTTGTACATAATTAGAATTTGCGAACGGATCCAAACAGTAAAGCTCTTTCATATCTAATTAGGATCTTCACCATTTTTGTTTTTGTTGATTGTTTTTAGAACTCACCAACTTCTTTAAAGTCCAGCTCAACAACAGTCTGAAGCGCGCATAGCGTAACGGTTATCATCGCTGGAAATGGAATCGGCGACTCAAGTTGAAAATCTGGACGAGACTGTTTGTTTTTCACTCGGCGCTTATACCTTTCGGAAAGGCACGGATCTGTTCTCATACCGACCCTCAGCTATCGGCAAATAGTCGGACAGTCTTAGTAAGTAAACCTAGTCTATACAACCAATCTACGAAAAGGAAAAATCTGAGTTCAAACCAGCTTTACTTTGTTCAAATATGGTAATATCTTGTTCGTTGCTTATGAGTAGGTTAAATACAACTGTACGATTTTGGATAGATTGCAGCAGGGTTTTTTTTTTCGGTGAGTAGTTGGACCCAACGATGGGTATGGGGGCAAAGCCTCAAATGTATGTTTTAGCACAAAGCTAATTAAACTACTCTACCTAAAGGGAGGTGTTTAACGGCATGTCAACCCGTATAAGATTATTTTAAGCCTAATGGTTTGGAAATCACGTTCATTGAATGTTCCTATTTGATGTTTTTTGCGTAGCTGCTTATTGAGATTTTTGTTTCATCACGCACGGTTCTATTGAATACGAATAATTTCAAACATCTATTTCTTTATCCATATATGGTAACCCTACGAGTAATTCTACTCTAGGTGAGAGTGGATCTGGGAGTAATGGCAATGACGGAGTACACCACACTCCTTAGATATTCAGAACTGGGGCCTCAATATGATATTTATACCCTGTACACCTCATTTGTTAAGATTTTTACCCCTGTGCAGATTATACAGTCTATATACAGGATATACAAGGTGTGTCAAAAAGTATCAAGATCTTTTATACTTTTTGACACATCTTGTATTTTGAAAACAAACAAACATTCCATTCATTAATGGCTTTCAGAATACAAGATGTGTCAAAATGTACAAAAAATCTCGATACTTTTTTGACACACCTTGTATTCTAACCCACACCGCCAGGGTGAAAGATGTAAAGAGAGTCAGAAAAATAATATGCCAATATATTCTCAGTGTTTCGTGAAGTATTCTTTTCTAACTTGGCTTTAAATTTAAGAATTTGATGAAGCAACTGATGGTGATCCCAAAAAATATACAGCAAAATCTTTTAAAAGTGAGAAACGATACTGGGATAGAGGTGTTACATCTCAACAGAAGGGTGAGGAAGCAAGGTGACACCCAACTACCATAGGCAGGCTAATGCATCATAATTATTGAGCCTTTCTGAATAAGCCATGTATGAATGGTAGCTGAGAAAAGTGCTTGCTAGCCTAATCAGTGTCTGTCTGTCAGCAACCTCTCGAGATCATCAATAAGTAATCAAGTATATTTGCTAATTTTAGTGCCACAATAATCAGCAAGTGCATCATATTCACATGGGAACAATTTGTTATTGGATAAAGAGAAGCACTATATATAGAGCTTTATTGTGTATTTGAGCTTTGGCTACTGGTAAAAACTTTCGTGACCAAAACGATAACAGTATTTCGCCCTGTTGGCTGGAGCAGAATAATACATTGACTACAACTCTGCCAAGGCGAAAATCCCCCAATGCGACCACCTGTTAACCGTGGGTGGTGACCCGTAAGGCTTAAGAACGGAATCCTGGTGGTTCAGCAGCCCTTGACATACAACAATCTACTGTGGCGAACATCCCCAAATGGGGCCACCTGCTGACCGTGGATGTTGACCCGTAATGCTCAAGGACGGAATCCTTGTGGCTGAGCAGTCCATGACATACAACAGTCCACTCTGGTCGTTACTTAGGCTAGACGGTTGTTCGGAGAGGACTCTTCCGATCAATCGGCTGGTCCCATCAAGTCCTAGCACCTATATGATTGTCCCAACAATATTGCCCTAATGACAAGTCCCAACCCTTTTACATATTTATCATCACTTTCATTATATATGTGCTAGAAGGCGATGGTTGAGGATTTTAGTGTTCTTGGTATGACGCTAAACTAAATCTAGTGGTGAAGTTCCATTTCTGAAACTGAGGAGTACACCAGTATCACCATTACGTCGTGATCCACTCTGACCTGGAGCGGTAGTAGCATTTAGGGGTACATCTATGGATTAAATGGATTAAAATGAATTAAAAACCTGTTTAAAAAGAAAATTGAGACTTTAAAAAATTCAATACCCATCAAACAGAAATAAAACAATGCATTCGGCATAAAATAAAGCAAGGGTTGACATGCCGTAAAACCCAATCAATCAAATTCATACTTTTCACAGTTTCTTTGGAAAATTATCAGGTAAACTGGAACAAATGCTATGCCGAACTCAGTTACGACCCTTTCTTCGCATACAAGCACATCATTCTCCCATTTTCGAGAGTCGTGCACCCTTACCCACACAACACTGGTTCCACTTCAAGTCCTGATGAAGGTTTGCTAAAATAATAAATGTTATAACGTCGACTTCACCACCAAGAATAAATTCATATTTTCTGGATACTTGTTTTTTTCTTTTTCTATATATATATATATATATATATATATATAATATATATATATAAGAGAGAGAGAGAGAGAGAGAGAGAGAGAGAGAGAGAGAGAGAGAGAGAGAGAGAGAAAAGACAATGCGGACAATACAATTGATATGTATCTCTATAAGGGTAGCCTCACCAGAGTTAATTTGTAAACTTGATAGCGAGACACCCCAATTAGATTTTCCGTATTATCTTTCTTTTTCTAATACTATCGGACTTCAATACCAAACCACACACACACATAATATATATATATATATATATATATATATATATATATATATATATATATATATATATTAATCATTTCTTTAAAAGCTCTCAGACGATTGCGGGAATAATAAAAAAGAAAAAAAAGAAAACCGAAGATGTCTACCCATTCTTAAATTGGTATTCTATTCCCATACGGTCGTACCCACGTCCTCATCAACACTAACTATTCTACTAGAAATGAAGACGAAGTTTTTTTTTTGTTTTTTTAATAACAATTCCTATCTTCAAATCAATACATAATATTTCTCTCCTATAGATGGAAATAAAATTCACATTTCTACACGCCAACTTTGTTTTCTTCTTCTTCTAAACCATTTTTTAAAATGCTGATGCTGTTTTCCGTCTCTGGTTTATTTTCAAACGGAATGTGTGCGATATTAGGAAACAGGATCGCGTAATTCTCAAAAATAGTCACCCGGTGTTTATGCAGACAATATCATTCGTCCATCGACCTTTTGTTGCTTAATAGCTGTTAAATGTCAACCTGTCTGTGGACGACCCGATTTAGAATCATGAATGAATAAATAAAAATGTATAGCTCGTCCAACTGGCAATAATAACTATTAACACAATGTCTCATAAATGCATTGTCTATGTAGTTATACAGGTTAGAAACATCAATATTTTGTTCAATAACGGCTCAGCAACACACACTGTTTATAATATATATATATATATATATATATATATATATATATATATATATATATATAATGTTATAGTGTATAATACAATTAACAGACAATTTGGAACAAAGCAGCGTATTAGCCATCTATCACCAGGACAACTCACTAGCAGTGCACATCATATCATGGCTAATTTAATCGTAATGTACACTATAACACATATATATAATATTTGTTATCGAGCAATTTAATAAATACAAAATACCTATATATATTATATATATATATATATATATATATATATTGGTATTTTGTACCACCTCATAATAACAATAGTAATAATAAGTGTACCTTGCCAGAGAACTGCTATAGCTATGGAACATGCAGATAAAGTGTAATTGGGGCTCTTGGAACGGTGCCCAAGGGTTTGGAAAAAGAGCCTGGTTGAACTGGAAATCAGAGGGAGAATCGAGACCAGCCAAACAACAGCATTGTTTAGATCAACTAGAATACCCTGAAGAGTTCTGGAGATATGAAGAGACTTGTTGTTACTCATTCTTCAGTGAACTAGCGGCTAAAACGAAGGGGAAAAACTTCCCTGAAACATAATAATAATATAATAATAATAATAATAAATAATAATAATAATAATAATAATGCCCACTCTCCGTTACGAATCACGAATCTGTCTCGACGAGATTTTGCTATCTGTAACCTCAAGAAATCATTTTAAAAAGTTCAATATTATTTCACTAACATTGTAATAGTAATGTATTTTGGGGTCTTTCAATCGTCGTTTTCTCTACACTGGTTACACACACACACACAGACATAATATATATATATATATATATATATATATATATATATATAATATATGTATGTATGTATGTGTGTGTGTGTGTGTGTGTCACTATATAGTGCTTGAATATGTTTTATTTCATTTTTGATATTTTTGATATTCAATGTACGAGGATGAGTCAAAAATTATCCACATTTTCGCTTTAACATATCTTTATTATCCCATTGCGTTCTGCGCATGAATAATTATAGTTGACACTGTTGTGGTTCCTCACCATCTAACTTGATGTCTTCATATGGTCGCTTTACTAGCATTATGCGCAAAGGATGAGCAAATTTCTTTGGTCGGAAGGAGAGTCAAGGACTGAAACTCATCAGAAGCATTTTTCACAATAGCGGGAGGGGGAATTATCGCGTAATAGCATTACGGCGATTTATAATCGATGATGTAGCTTGTCCTTTACAGAGTGGCCATGGTTGTGTCTATCAAATCATCCACGATGAGCCCGGCCACCATAAAAGATAAGTGTGGATAATTTATTAATCTCTCTCGTACATTAATTAGTATTTTGGTTTTGTTTTCTTCAGCTACTAGTTCCTTGTTTTTTTATATACACAAGTAAATATATGCATCCTCCGGTTGCAAGTATTTAAGTTTTAATGTAATAAGATAGTATATTAAATTAGAAAGGCTAATGAAACTAAATAAGAATGTAGAAAAAAAGATTTGAAACCGAGAAGGGGTATAATCGAAAAATAGAACTGCAATTTACTCTATCACTCCCGTCGTTCATTGCAAATTGTTCCCAATTTAACTATTTATTCAAAATAGAAAAAAAAAAAGAATAAAATTAGTTATCTATTCTTGTTAATGGATTTCTTTTAAGATATATCGCTAAGAATGTTGTTGATATTCATTAATATAAAACCAAACCATTAGGAGTTAATAATACCAAACACATATTTATTAAAATCAAATTTTTAATATCAATATGCAAATCAACCTTCCCGTTCACACTGTAACCAGCTATTTTGTTGTATATATAAATACATAAATATATAAATTGCATATTATTAACATGTAGATGCTATTGTTATTGCATGTTATTAGTATGGAGATATGGGCATTGATCAACAATTTTATTAATAATTGAGGTTTAAATAAAAAATAAAATCATGGACAATGTGACGTACATAACTAAGGGAATTGTGACTTGAGTAGTGATATAGTTTCGGTTACATACAGAAAAAAGCCAATCTTCATTATATATTATTTACTTCAAATTTTAAACAGCTATTTGACCCATATATTTGTTTAGTTTAGTTTCTTTATTTAATGTCATATCAACCTTCATGGGTAATTCAATACCAAAGCCATCCCTGTAGAAGAGTGACAAGATTGACGAGAAGGCTGATACCTTTCCCATGGATATTAGTCTAAAAGCCATTTATTGAAGAGGTACTATCACTCAGGTTATAGAGAATCTGGGATCAATGGCAATCAAGGGGTATTCCACCACCCAGATCAAGAAGTAGACCCTCACAACCGGATGCAGTTTATGCAGAACAATAATCAGAACAATAATCATTAACTGATATATATATATATATATATATATATATATATATATATATATATTATAAAAAACTTTTTTTAAATCCTAAGTTTCTGAGTTTTGCATAAAATAGAAAATATCAAGTATTTGGAAAACAAAGCCGGTTTAATTACTTAACGATCCACTTGAAACATTTCTCTTTCAATTTGATTACAATGAGAGTTAAATCAAGTTTAATGTAGTAACCACTAATCAAGCCGGGGTCTGCTTTCCTTCAGAACAATGAACGATGTGCTGGGATAATAGAAACAATGTGGTGAACCGCTGTCATTTTGCGATTCTTACCCAAGAAAATCCCCGCTTCATTAATTAATCAGTAAATCAAAGTGAGTGTGTCCTATCGAAGCTCTGATTGAGAGAAGTATAGACTAATTAGTGTGCAATTACGTGACACAGTATGTCAGAGCCATTAATTACTGCGTCTAACTGATGGCAAAGCCACAGTGGAAATCGAATATTCTATTGAGCAATTAGAGCCACCGAAGTGGATCGAATTGTATTGATTTCAATGTAAAGAGAATTGGGATTAAGGCGAGGCTTAGATATGAGTCAGATAGATCAATTCAGCCAGTGATCGGCATGACATATGTCTCGAATAGTTTTAGATTAACTGTAAGGCAAAAAATATGTGTGAAGTGGGATAGAATGTGTTATTTTGATAATTTGGCGCCTGATAGGAAACCAGAACAGAGTTTTTTAAATTACAGAGATTTTCCCATTAACATCCATCGATGTTTGATGAAAGTGCACGTACGAAGTGTGCCAGAAAAGTTTCAGGACTGTTGTCACAAAAGATCTATTTCAAACCCAAACTAAAAGTTTTCCCATTCAGACTATTTCCTCTGGATGTCAACAAAGAGATAATGCGGCGTTTACTTCGTTCAGTCCGCGAGGAGAGGCGAGAGAAGTGGTATGTCAACTCGTGGGTGCTTCACCATGACAACGCACCTGGCCAAACTGCCCTGAGTATGCGAGAGTTCCTGGCCCAGAAGAACATCACTGTGCTGGAGCAACCTCCCTACTCGCCGGACCTGGCTCCATGTGATTTTCCCTCTTCCCCAAGCTCAAGGGAGTCATCAAGGGAACCCGTTTTGAGCATGTGCACGACATCAAAAAGGACGTGACAACAGAGCTACGAAGAATCCCAGACAAACCCTTCGAGGAGTGCATCAGAGAAGGATGGTAAAGTGCATTAGACTCCATGTGGATTACTTTGAACGGGATAACTTGTAGTTTGTATTTGAAATAATTTTTTGATACCAGTCCTGGAATTTTTTTTCTTACATACCTCGTAAACCAATTGTTTATAATTATGTAGTGACTAATGCGTTTCAGCAACAGTGATGTATGTGTTTCTGGCTGTATCTCTGTACCCGATAACGGACTAAAAGCAAACCAGCACCATTCTATTCACAATAATACGGGATACAAATATACCGATCAAAACCTGTTCAACATTTTATTGGGCGGAAAAAGGGGTACATTAAAAAAAAATCATATAGTCTTTTTATACATAAATTATAGTCCAAGTAAATATTTTGGCTATTAGTGAAAAATGACAACTTGTAAATTGACCCCATTTTCATGGATACAATGTTTTATCTTAATGCGTGCACTTTGTCTGATTTTGCAAAAGGTTTCTAGGGCCAATGATCTTATTTCTGCATGAATATTAGATACCATAAAAGAAAACGGTTTCACACCAAGAAAGGCAAGAAACAGGCGATATCCTGCACAAACTGTCACAGATGAAGACTATGCTGATGACTTCGCACTTCTTGCAGAAACACCGGGACAGGCTGAGTCACTACTACATAGCTTGGAGGAGGCTGCAAGGAACATTGGCCTCTATATGAACTCTCATAAAACTGAGTTCATGAATTTCAAAAGGAAAGGAGACATCTCCACTCTTGACGCTAAGCCTCTTAAGCCAGTAGAACAATTCACATACCTAGGTAGTAAATCTCATCCACAGAGAGCGATATTAATACACGAATAGGTAAATTATCAGTCATATGGAAATCAGATCTTACTGACAAGCTAAAGCAACAATTCTTCCGGGCTGTGGTTATATCAGTGCTGCTGTATGGCTGCACCACTTGGACCCTAACGAAGCGCCTCAAGAATAGGCTAGATGGAACCTGTACAAGAATGCTGCGTGCAGTCTTGAACAAGTCGTGCAAACAGCACCCCACAAGGAAGCAGCTGTATGGCCACCTGTCCCCCATCTCACTAACCATCCGAGTAAGACGGACTAGGCATGCTGCTGGAGAAGTAAGAGCGAGCTCATAAGCGACGTACTCCTGTGGAATCCAACTCATGGGCATGCTAGTGTGGGTCGCCCAGCAAGGACCTACATTGACTAATTATGCGAGGATACTGGTTGCTACACAGAGGAGCTCCCAGAGGCAAGGAATGATAGGGAAAGTTGGCGAAAAATGTCATGGATATCTGTGCTACCTGCGCGACATGATTATTATTCTTGATCTGTTGCAATAGCTTATTCAAATATACATTGCGCTGTTGTCATCCTTCAGTCTACGATGGGTGGGTTTATATGGAGGATGGGCTGTTGCTCAAGCAGCAAATGCACCCTCACCATACTATAAAGGTAAGAAGCCAATGAAGTTTGGCAACGGCAGAGTCGCAGGAGTTGCTGGGTTGCACTAGATTTCAGCATCACACCACTTTAGGGACTCCTTTAAATAACCCCCCGAAAAGAACTCTGACAGACAAAGCCGGCGAATGCTAAGTCTATTTGAATTCTCAATTACTTTGAATTATTATGCTACCAATAATTTGTTTTTGTTAGAATTATAAACCTCTCTGTTGAATAGTAAAATTCTGTTTTTTCAAATTGTTCTTTTACATTTTAACTTGACATCTTCTATTTGATTAGATTACACATAATATCTGAAAAATTCAATAAAAATTATATAAAAAACAAAGTCAAGAATTTCTAAAATGTATCAATATTTTGTGGGCTACCCTGTAGAATATGCCGTAGTTAACAAGTATATGGTTGTGAGGTTCCAGTTTTTGATCCCCTGAAGTATGGGGTTTCCTCTTCAGTTTGAATTTTTTTTTGCATTAAGTAATGTACCTATCAAATTTAGCGCGTGTAGACGAAAAGATTCCTTACCCCCAAGAACGAAGCGCGTCCGTACATGTCTGGCCTACACCGGGGTGGGGGAGAGATGTCCGAAAGTGAGTAATTTATTCTGAGGAAAAATACACTCCCGAGCTTCGAGACTGGGTTGGCGCGCATGCAAATTTCACACAGTAATTGGCCCGGATGTAAGATCTTGGTGAGTGCAGTAGCGTGTCAATTATTATTTAAGGCCTACCATCTTCACATCACAAAGCAGTTGTATTTTCATCTTCCAAACCAGAACAGAGACGTGTGTTGGACTAGAGACCACTGAATAAGTCATGCTACAATATTGCCTCTTGTCGCATCATTTTTTTAAATCTTTTCTTTCTTTTCTCGTTTAATTCGTCATTTTGTAGCAGAAAATATAGTACCGATGAGCGGGGATATGGTTTATACGAATATGGACATCTTAGTAAAGTCGCTGGAGTGGCCTATTCCCGGTATCAGCCGGAAAGCAGATTACTTTGCTTTCCGGCTGATACCGGGAATAGGCCACTCCAGCGACTAGTATTAGACCATGTAAATTTTTTGTGTCTGATGTGGAGTGCCACATCTACCATTGGCTCCCTACTTTACTGCACAGATCCAAATTGTTCTCCTCGTGCGCTGATGGTGAGGAGCCGGTATCGAACCCAGAACCTTGTGGTTCCTATGCGAGTGCTCAACCGACTGATCTAAACCGGTCCCGAAGGACACCATAACCCGTGCTAATCAGAAAATAGTGAGAAATAACACAACAATAGAGAAGGGACATTTTTTTTAGATAAATAGAAAGATTTTATTCTCATCTAATATCGATTGATATACAGAGATTCTTTCGAGATGGTGTTTATTTGCTACAGTGATATGTGGCGTATTGTTGTTTAGAAGGACCCTCGAGGGGAAAACTCACGTGTGATGATGAATTGCATATATGAGTAATTGAGATGGACCACACTGAGCAACGTTCATGAGTAAGATTTATCTCATATTTTAGTTAGCCGTTATCTCATAATGTAGCTGGTCTCGTAATGTAATTGAATTAATTTGATGGCATTCCTGGTCGCCCGTTTCTTCGTCAAATTTGGTGATGTTGCTGCTTAGTGGCCAGTCTGCACCTTGATGAGACTGTGGGTGGCCTTGGGTATATACCATAGCGTGGCTCAGATCGAAACAAATACACAAATGTAAATATGAACGTACAATGACGCAATTCACTAAACTGTAGACATGAAATAACCATAAACTTGAGACCGATTGCATTTCATATTGTGCTAAAAGGTATCCCCCCTCCAGCAATGAGTAAATAATAAGTCGGACTGGACTCTTTAATCTTTATTAGGCCGTCAGACTTTAGAAAGGGAAAACTGAATTGATATCTGTTAGATCCTATTAAAAATAAATTGATCATATGTCACATCCTGTGGTGGTTTCATATGATTCATAAAATAACCATAAATAGATTGACATGCCGTTTAAATCAATTTGTCATTAGCCTCAGTGAATATGACTTTTGAACAGTCGCCTTCAAATTATACATTCGGGGAACCTCCATACATCCAGTGTGTCATTTGTTGGGATTGTGACAGTTGAAAATCGTCAACTAACGCTTCATCCACCAATACGAATTTCGATAGGAATTTACAAAAACAAATACGAAAAAAAAAATGACCGCGTAGACCTTTCGTTAGATGGTTTGAGATAATGAAATGTAAAGAATTTTAGAAAAACAAAATGAACCAATCTTTAAAAATGGCTGGAGATACAATCGAAGTGTTCGAGATGCGGAATTTTTCGGAAGATTTCTTTTTGATCCTGAATTATATTGGTAAACAAAAAAAAAACTTTTTTTTCTTCTGTGGACTTTTTCTTCTGTGGACTTTCTTGTCGTGATCGGGAGCGTTCAAAGAACAATTAGACACATGGTGTAGTGGATATAGGCGTTGAGTTTAACAATTCTAAGTGACAGATATATCTAGGCTGCAGGTTCAATCCTGGTTAAAGGCGACAGTAACAGATGAATTAACACAGTTTAACACATGTACCAAGTCATGGTTAACGGAATGAGAACAGTTTACCCTCGTGGATTGAATAAAGGCTTAGGTTCGAGGTTCCGTGGAGGATCGCGACTAGAAAGTCCTGAAGACTGGAGCGCACATCGGTCGAAATGTAGTGCAGTAACAATAAAGATGACATTAGTCTGAATAATCCAAATAATCAAGCCTCATCTAAAAAAAAAATCAGAGAAATCGTGCATTCTACATTGTCTATTTTGACCAAACACGCATAAAAATTATATATTATATATATATATATATATATATATATATATATATATATATATATATATAACATGGATGTTAATCTAATACAATATAAACTTAATTTTATAAAACGAGGTGGATGCTTAAGAGAATTACAAAATCGATACATTGAGTCATCGTTCAACCTGATACGATAAACCTTTTATTTCTAGTGATCTAAAAAGATCAAATATAGAAGGTGTGAGAAAGGAATTGATCCCAATCAATAACAAGGATGATGGCGAGACAGGATCAATCCATAATTGGGTCAATCCATTATAATCTCTTTTGATTTTACTCGTTACCCGTTAGCTAATCATATTTCCAGGGATCGTCCCAACGATTTATCTCATTCAGATCTCTCATTTTTTTAAATTTCATATTAGAAGTGTTGACATTAGAAGTGTTCCGACTTGGAATTTATTTGTTTATTTTTAGCAGGGCGAGTGTTCATTTATTTATTTATTTATTAGTAGAGCATATTTCTTTTATATTTTCCTTTGAATTAGAAGACTGGTGTGTATATAAAGGTTATTTACCTCGCATCCCACGTATGTGGGTATGACACAAGGTCTTTTAAGGTATTTGCCTCTCACCCCACTTATGAGGGCGTGACACAAGTACATTTTTATGTGGGCCCACCCACAAAGCGACGCTCATGGGTGGTAGACACAAAAAATGCGTTGATCCCGTCGGCATTCATTTTGCCTCATGCGCTGGGCAATAAACCCAGCCCTGCCCCTTTAATTAAAGATGTTGCCTGTGGGATAGCCCCCTGGGATCAAAGCTGTTAATGTCCATTAACAAACAAGCCCGTCGTATTAATTTAATTAATAAACAAGGTCATTTAATGTGGGATCACCCACGAACCGAAGATCATGGGATGACAGGCACCAAATGCGTGGATCCCGTCAGCATTTCCCCTCAAAGACGTCGCCTCAAGCGCTGTGCAATAAACCCATCCCTGTCCCTTTAAATCAAGGGGACAGGTGTTGCCTACGAGGATAGTCCCCTTGGATCACACTGTTAATTGCAGCACCCCTCCAGTGGCCGAAGTCATCGGACCCCCGCTGCAAAAGCAAATGAGATGTGTAAACTATTAAAGGGGGTCGGGAAGAGATCTCCCAGCCAGTACCCCAAGAACTGATGCCGCATCTTTCATTAGGTAAAACGAGGCCATCAATAAAATACACACAATTAATGACAGGAATAAATAGATAATAAATTATTTATTAGTAAACAAATTAATTTATTTCATAAACGAATGGCACTTGCATTAATGACTCATCTAATTACAATCAATTCTTTTTTTTTAACAAGGCACAATTTTCTAGTGGAATAGAGCGCGATCATGTTACACAAATCAATTACTACTGAATAGTGAATGCGATCCTCTCAAGGTGTCTTTCTGATTGATTGATTTAAACGGCATATCAACTCATTCAGGGTTATTTCATCCGAGAGGTTAGGAAATTGCGTTGATTCTACGTTCGTGTTTAAATTGTCGTGCAGTTATTTCTTAATCGTTTATTTATATTGTGCACACAAATACGAATATTATTAATCAGATCTTTTTGGCCCATGGATTGGACCATAATAGGTATTATAATTCTAGGTATATATAATAAAAACACAGACTGCTAGACATGAACACGGAATGAACCGTGATTAACCAGTAGAATTTATTACCCCCCCCCCCGCCTTTAACCTAAAATGACTATATATCAAATTAAGTCTGAACACAAATCCTATTTGCATGAGATTGAAGAGGATTATAAAGAATCCGAAACACGTGTCGTGCCTAATGAAATAAATAGAAAAATTCGAAACCCTTTCTGGACTTTTTTTTAGAGTATCCACCTGGGAACCACAATGTTTTGAGTTCGATACCGGTCTTTGCCAACTCGTACATAGCATAGCTTGGATCTGTGTGCTAAAGTGGGGACCTGATGCTAGGTATGGGGCACCACCTCAGATTCAAAAGTACTCTCCCTGATCTAGCTAAGTAAAAGAGGATTGACTGTCGTTGTACGGTTGATACCGACAAGAGGCCACTCCACCGACTTTACTTACAAATATATATATATATATATATATATATATATATATGTGTGTGTGTGTGTGTGTGTGTGTATGCGCTGATAGGTACGCGTCTTGATTCACAAAAATCTAAATTGTATGCATGCGTTCCAGTGTTTTTTTCTTTCCTTCTCCCGCCATTTCCAGCTAACTGTAAATACATTTCAATATTTTCTTTGAAATAGATTACACTGCATAGGGTACAAGGTACGGGTTAGACGGCTTTAGTTGTTTATAGATTTAAAAAAATATAGTTGGGCCCATCAAATTTCCCGGGAACTCATTCAAATCCGTGCGTACCAGGACGCACTAAATTAAAAAGCTCTCAGCGTCACTGTATATAAAAAAAGGAGAAAAAAAAAGAAAGAAAGAAAAGAAAAAAAAGAAAGAAAAAAAGAAAAAAGAAAGAAAAAAAAGAAAGAAAAAAGAAAGAAAGAAAAAAGAAAGAAAGAAAGAAAGAAAAAAGAAAGAAAAAAAGAAAAAAAGAAAGAAAAAAAAGAAAGAAAGAAAGAAAGAAAGAAAGAAAGAAAGAAAGAAAGAAAGAAAAAAAAAAAGAAAGAAAGAAAGAAAGAGAGACAGAATCATGGCATACCGACATTTCACTTTCTTAACTTTTATAAATTCGTTCTTATAAATACAAGGAGATTCATATGACTGATATTTCTTTTTTTATATTTATAAAATTGACAATGTTCGATTAAATTTTTCAATAAGCAATGTTGGGAGGTCTGCGAAATAAAACCTTAGATTAAATTCGTTTTACTGCAACTGATTTGGATCTTTGTTATTTAATATAAAAAAATCTAAATAAATATGTATGAATGAATATTGCCCGTTTACATGTTTTCATTTTACTTTCCTTTTTTCGTCTGGACGATTTTTTATGGACGTCTATAAAAGCTATAAATATATCGTTTCCGGGAGAATAATTCTTTTGATAAGTAAATCCTTGAGGTTTATTTTTCTTCTAATGCAAAGCAATTGTCTGTGTAAATTTCTTTGAGCAGATCTTCATTTTTATTTATTTTTGTTGATTCATTTAATTTATCTATTTCAAAGAGAGAAATTCAACCTTTTATAATTTGGACAATATACAATTTAGAGGCCATAAAACCCTAATACAAGTCTCACAAGACACGCATAATTATTACACTTTTGATCTCCATACATGATTGTGAATCTTAGCTGCTGGCGTTGGTATTTATTTTATTTTTTATTTATTTCAGATGCTATTTTGTTTAGGGCACAAAACCCAATCACATCTCGCAAGGCACGCATAATTATTACACTTTTGATCTCCATACTTTATAGAGAATCTATCGGAAAAATAAAAGTATTGACTCTGGTGACTAAGGTAGAGCTGGTCGACGTGTCGGGGTTGCTAAAAAATACACTTCTTTAGTGACCCACTCCTGCTCTGGGTCAGATAATTACGGTATAACTTTACAGAAATAGGTAACAATCGTTTCTGAAGAAAATATTTGAATAAAGCTGAAAGGGGAGGGCAGTCTATTCATGGGTGTTGTTTAACTACGTTACCCCTGCTCCGACTTCCGTCAGGGGTTTATAGATGTTTCCCTCTCAGTCTCGCGTTCTCAGTACCCACATGCCGTCAGAGATTTCCTCGACCGAACCAGCCACTCCTTGGTAAGTCACAAGACCACACACCATTTTTCACGCCAATCGACTATCAACACAATCTAAATAAAACAAAGATCAAATAAAAGCAACAGATAAAAGTTTGTTTTTTTCTTTTTTGTGGGGTGCGTGAGTTGGAACATTAATTTGGGATTGCTTCTTTCTCTCAAAAAGAAAAAAATCTGAATGCATGTTTAAACAAAAAATTGCCCAGCCACGGGTAGGATTTGACACAAATTCACAAGTATCGGCACACCAGTGAGGATTTAACTCACAGTTCATTTAGTAGTAATAGTGAGAATAGCTTTCCAACAATTACACCACGACGGGTTTTAGATATAGTGTAGTATCCTGGAATCATATTCAGAGTAGATGTTTACCCTGAAGACACCGGCGTAAGTAAACACCACCTATTGGATGATTGTAATAATAAATACTAGTATTGGAGCCACGTTCTTGTGTTGTATTGGATAAGCCTTAAGAGTTAATCTGTTGCTATCCTTTGTCCAAATAGAAGATATTACATATACTTTTTTTTAAAATCCCTGTTTTTAGGCACACCAAGTCTAATAACTTCCAATTGAATTTTGGTTTTCTTTCTCCTACGAAATGTCCTGTGTCAAAGATTACCATTTCATAATCAGTGCCTCCTGAATTCTGTTTGATTAAATGCGTTATAGATACCAACAATAATGGTAATTTTGCAACCATGTTGTGATATGGTTATATTACTAGTAGCACCGTTTTAAACAGTGAGAATTCGTTCGACAATAGCATTGGTACAAGGAGGGCACCTCACGTGGTGTAATAACAGGCAGATGGATTATCAAACCATTGTTTGTGAGTTCAATTCTCACTAGGTGCACAATATTCGCGACTTTGAGCCACAACTAAGCCAGATTTAGTACTTAACTACGATTGGCACAAGGATTGTATGCTGGGGTGGTTATATGTCTAATTACCGTTTATTGCTGTGCTTGGTAGTAGGAAAGGAACAATATTAACCCGGCCTGTCTGCTTAGACTGTAGAATCCTCCGACTGCACCTCTACAAAGTGGTAAAACCCATCTTAGGGCCAGTTGTTGGTCGTGAGTGATGCCCAGATATGCTTAAGAAAGGAACCCTTGTGGCTGAGCAGTCCATAACATACGATACTTCACTTTGGTCCTTGGGCTCGGCTGTCGGTCTGATAAAACCAGCTTCAATCAACCGGCTGGTCACATCAAGCGCTAACACCTATATTATTGTCCAGACACTATTGCCCTTATGGCAAGCCGCCAATTCTTTTTTATCGTTATGGATAAGGATATTAGTATCCTGGGTGTGGCGCTAAACTGCATCCAATGATGAAGTTTTAATTCCTTTAGTAAGGAGGGATCAATATTTACATTATTAGCTTTGAATGAAGGAAACCTTTCATTTTGTCGAAAATAGTTGTTATTCCCCTGTCGTTGCTGCACACATTTAAAAAAGTGTTGTTTTTTTTGTAAACGGAATCATTGAAAAAGGCAATTTTATTGCACAGAAGATACAGAGATGGACCATTCATGACTATAGCCAGAAGTTGATTTTTTTTCCTTCATTTACGGGTGGGAATTGGTCTTGCCAGTCTCCTTATTCTTTCTAGCCAATTTCACTAGGCGAGCGATTTCTCTGCAAGGCAAATTTTTCCCTTATTAGTTTTATATTTGTCGTAATATATATACGTCCTCAAAGGTTACGTTCAGTCAAGTTTACGTTTAATATTATCAATGGAATATAAATATTACATCTTATATTTTACTTTTTATATAATTAACATTTGCATATACAATTAACTATATTTTTCTAATCACACATTAAATATAATAAAAAAAATGTCTTTATTAATAATTCCTTTTATAATACTACAAGCTTTATACCTTTATGAAGATATTTTCATCTCTAAATTATATATAACTTAAATTACCCCGCATCTTACTTGTTCTCTTAAACCGGAAACCCAACAGAGAATTTGATACAATATATTTGAATCCCTCCAAAATGGAATCTCAAAGAGGAAGTTAAGCAAACCCGTTAATTCTGTTATTTGAATTTTCAATACTTTTTATATTCATTTATTCCATGCTTCATAAAGACCCAATAAAAAGAAATAAACGATGTTTCTTATATATATATATATATATATATATATATATATATATATATATATATATATATATATATATATATATATATATATATCTTAGAAATTAAAAAGGTTTTCAATTCTTGTGTAAACAGAATTTATGATAATATCCAAACACACCGCATACGAACACAAAAAATACAATTATTTATTGCCTAAATGTTGTGAGGTGTGTTTGTGTTCCTTGTTACAATAGTATTTATTCGTGCTTAGTCTTAGCACTGGGTTCGGCTTCTCGTAGCTGACCTCTTAGTCCCCTAAAGTGTCTCTATATATTCCTGCAGTAATACACATTGTAAATGAGATAACACGCCATTGCTATCTCACCTACACCTCCCTGAAACGGAGAGGTTTTATTCCCTCCGTTGATCTATTGCTTCTCCTAAATTCCTTGGGGGTGTTCTTCGTAATGGTGACCGCGGTTCATTTCATCACTACTGGATCCCTGGTATGGCACCTCGGAATCCGACTCGCTTTCATCTATGGTTCTATAACGTCTCCCCCATATTGGTTATTCCTCGTTTCTTTCCCGATTCCTCCACACTCATGTCTTCCTCAATCTATTCCTTAGCTGATCAGTGTGGCCAGCACACTTATCTCCTGTGTTATTATAGCGGTTGTTTTCCCTTTCTGCCATAATAAAATACGCTTTTTCAGGTTGGCGCGTCCTTATTCTTTTTGTACCCACATTTTTTCATTAGTCGAAAAAGACATGGTTATGGAGATCTGATCTGTCTTTCCATCAAGGCAGAAGACTTAGTGTTCTATCAGCATGAGAATGGATCCGTGTAACTCCATCAAGAGTTTAGGTAGAAAAGATTCTATGGTCTCACGTGACGGCTCAAATCTTTTTAAATCCTAATTTTAACCTTCTAACCATCCTTTCCGCAGCACCCATTTGATTGTGGATGGTAGGTGGAGTTTATTAGGTTTACATCCCAATCTTCCTCAACCAGGAACATAGATTTCATCACAGAATTCGGACGAATTTCCGATACCAGGGTCTCGGTACGCCGATCCTTGAGAATACAGTTCTCAAAATTGAATGACAGTTGCAGATTTCTATCACGCACCTGAATAATCTCTGGCCACCCCCGAGAACGAATCTACTAAAATCAATAGTAGTCCATACGCCTTTGGCATAGGCATGGTCCATGTGTACTCGACTCCATGGTTCTTGTTCCTTTGGCACCGAATGAGTCGATTTTTGTGGAAAGTCTTTGATTTCCATGCATTTTGGACATTTTTTTTACATAATCTTCAATGTCACGCGAATATCCTGGCCACCAGCTCTCCAATTTGAGCTTTTTTGTGTGGCCGCTATTCCACAATGTATATCGTCGTGTACACTTTTAATTATTCCTTTTCGCATTTTTTGCGGAGGTACAACCAAATCTCCGTTACATATAACCCCTCTGTCCATAGTTAGTTTATGTTTAACCTCTTTATAAGGCCTTTCAGCTTTAGAGCAGTCATTCCAATTTATCCTCCTTATTCTATTCGATATTTTTGCTCAGAATAGGGTCCAGAAGGGTTTCTTCTTGAAGCTGTTTAATCGGCATTACATCGGTTTCGACCCAATGTAATACATCTTCAGTGTCGCGCTTATTTCGTCGTCTTTGTTAAATGCTAATCTGGATAACGCGTCGACATGCGGAATAGTGTTTCCTTTGACGTACATGATATCGAAATCAAAGGCCATCAGCAGTATGGCCCATCTCATTAACCTGCGGATGTGACCTTGGGTAATTCTTTCCTTGGATTAAAAATGAATTCTAAGGTCGATGGGTCAGATTTTAGTAAAAATTTTCGACCCAATAGAAATTGTCGGGCGCGCTGTGTGCTCCATACTATGGCCAAAGCTTCCTTCTCTAATTTGAATAGTTTAATTCTGCCTTGGTTAGCTTTCGCGACAGGTACATAATCGGATGATCGTCCTGTGACAATATAGCAGACACAGCATATTCACTGGCATCCGTAGTTAAGGTTATTTCTTTTCTGGGATCAAAAACTTTAATAACGGGTTTTTCCATAAGTACTTTTTTTTATTTTTGTTAAAAGCCGTTCTTGTTTTTGTGTCCACACAAACTCACTATTCTTTCTTCGTAATTCTGCAAATGCTTCAGTTAAATCGGAATATTTCGGCACATATCTGCTATAAAATTTAGCCAAATCCTAAAACGATTCTAATTCTTTTTTTGTTGGCTGGGGATGCCACCTGCGATATTTTAATTATAAATTTGGGTCAGGCGAAATGCCTTCTTTGGATATTGAAAGCCCAAATAATTTATCTTCTCGCAATTAAATTTGCATTTATCGTAGTTTACACTCATTCCGGCTTCTTTTAATTTGTTCATAACTCGCTGCTTTTTTGTTGCCAATTAATTTATTACTGGTGGCCCCTATTAAAATATCGTCCTGATAAATTATCATATTTTCTACTACTCCTTTTAAGACATTTTCGATTGCTCGTTGAAATATGGCCGACGCTGTCTTTATTCCGTATGGCATTTTCGTCCATCTCATCCAATCCCAGGGTGTGTTAATAGTGGTTATTTGTTGAAATTTTCGTCAATTTGTATTTGATTGTAAGCTGCTTTTTAAATCAATTTTCGTAAAATATTTAGTGCCTGTTAAATGTATGCGACACAGTTTCAAGCTCAGGAATAGGATACGAATCTGAACAGATTTTATGATTCACACCAATCTTATAATCACCACATATTCTTAAATCCCCATCTTTTTTCGTAAAAACTACAATTGGGGAGGCCCAGTTACTACCACGACCGATACTGGTTTTAACACTCCTTCTGCTACCATATCTTTCCAATTTCTTTTTTTACTAAAGGTCGCAAATGTATAGGTATCCTACGCGATTCGTAATATGAGGGGGGGGCTATTTTCTTTCACTCGTATTGTGGCTTTATAACCTCTCAAATTCCTATTTTTGCTTTTACTTTCTGCAGTCGATTAAATTGTCTGTATCTATGTTTATAATATCTGTGCCTATTAGTCCATGATTTTTTAAACAATCCACTACAGTTATAGGGACCACTCGAATCTTCTATTAGCCTCAAACGTAGCGTCGAATGTGTCCAATGCAGTGATGTACGAGCCATCCAAATTGTCTTAATTTCAAGTGACTTCTCTTTAACTTGGGTTTGCCCATATGTTGCCAAAAGTTCTTTGGAATAATAGTCACGTCACTACCTGTATCGACTTGCATCTCAAATGGTATTTCATTTAATTTTACTGTCAACTTCTGTTTTTTGTTCACCCGTACTTGGTACACGTCTTTCTATCGAATTTGTCCATTTCGACTTGACTCTGCATACCGCACTAAATGATTCTGTTTTTTGCAAACATAACAGGTTTGTCCATAAGCAGGACAATTTGTTCTTTTGTCAATATTATGTTGAAAATTGCGTACTTACAATTCTTTAGCCTTGTTTTTATTGTAACACGTCAGTGTTATTTGCTGCATTTTCTTCTATTTGAAACACCATTGTGTTGTTTTGAGTATCTTCCTTGAATTCGGATATCATTTCCAGTTGCTGTACAAATTCCACGCATGTTTCTAATGTCATGTTATTTGACTGTAGACGTTCTAAAATTTTGTCTTTTTGATTCCTGACGTGCATTCCTTCTATGAACCGTAATGGATTAATTCTTCTTCGATGGTAAAATCCCCTGTTCCAAGCTGTTTGAAATTCACAGAATCTCGCGGCCTTTTTTAGTCTCTGAATGTAATTCCTTGCTGGTTCGTTGGATTTTGCTTGTAGAAAGGAATTTAGTCCTCTCAGCAATAACCAGTTTTTTCTTAGGTCTTACATTGTTCTTTATGATGTGTGCCAATTTCTTCAAAGGTTGAGATCCTCCAAATCTTTTGGATACGCCATAACGGCTACTTTCATGCTTGCTTCACATCCAGCGGACGCTAAAAATAAGTCTGTAATCTCATTTTGTCCTCCAATGTTCTTTTTGTCTTGTAATTTTTTGCTTCTTGCAAAAGGCTGAAAAAACATTTTATCCACATCTCAACATAATCAGGCTGCTCTAAACTTGCAAGTATGCCTATCGACGACGCCATGTGTTGTGAGGTGTGGTTTTGTGTTCCTTGTTACAATAGTATTTATTCGTGCTTAGTCTTAGCACTGGGTTCGGCTTCTCGTAGCTGACCTCTTAGTCCCCTAAAGTGTCTCTATATATGTCCTGCAGTAATACACATATGTAAATGAGATAACACGCCATTGGCTATCTCACTACACTAAAAATTATTAAAACATTACACAAATTTGATATAAGGCCTCAAAAATGTAGTAATGGAGAAAGCTTGTCATTATTATCCTATCTTCAACTTAACTAGTTCTATGTACTAACCAAAAACATGTTCTAATAATCCTTTCACCACAACCACCAAAACTTACTGTTCATTCAGTGATTTGTTTAGTTTAATCCTCTATTTACAATAATTGTCTAGAGGAGGGTATTAAAACCTTTATTTACGAGGAAAAGAAATCCACAAGGAATGAGAAATATTTTTTTAGATACACCACAGCTGTTTAACAAAAAAAAGAACTGGTTTTATTGAGGAAAAAAATGTTGAGATTCGTCGCAAAGGTCGAGGAGCAGAAAAATACCATATTCCGAGCTATATCTTGTTGGGAAAAATGCTATGCAAACATTTACTTACCTGCAATCTTCGGAGGGAAGAAAAGATTGAAGAATGCATTAACAGTGTTTTCTATTTGTTTGTGTTGATATTAACATTTAATTCTCGTTTTTGATTGGTTGAATGGGTTATAAATACTTCGGTACCTGCTGATTTGGCAGTGGACTATTTGTAGAAAGCCTGGCCGGCAGTGGAAAAAAAAATATTTACCACGTGATTTCCGGTCACTAACTTTACAAGACCTAAGAGGTAATTTCCCAACGTACCTGCTTATCCAAGTCGCAACAAGGCATTGTTCCAAACTTTTGAAAGTTAGGTGAGTCAGGTTTTACCTATTTGCCTCTGGGTTTGGGGGTCGTTCCCCTTTTAATTGGTGATTTGCTATTTTGCTACAAACTTTAGTTTTACGTACTGACCCAAAACATGCTCTAATAATCCTTTCACCACAATAATATGGAAAATCATTCGCACTACATTTACCAAAACTTACCGATCATTCAGTGAAACTTTAGTTTAATCCTCTATTTACAATAATTTTCAAGAAGGGGGGGTATTACAACTTATTTACGAGGAAAAGAAATCCGCAATGAATGAGAATATTCTTAAAGATACGGCTCAGCCGTTTAACAAAAAATAAATGCATAACGGGTTTCATTGAGGAAACAAATTTATGATTGGTCACGAAGCAGAGAAAATACCAAATTTCGAGTTATATTTAAAGTGGTAAGAACTTATTTTTTCTTCCTTCGGCAGATCCCTTACAAGACACGACCACCCTCTTTTTAAGGTAGGGTGTTTCCTTCTTTCCCCACAGATTTATACCTAACAACATTAAATTGATATACATGACTGTGAAATCTCTACTCAAAATTTTTCTGTCTGCTCGCAATCACGTCACTTGCACCACTGCCAATAAATTCGGCTCATTTATCATTCCACTCCTCTCCCACAAACCACCTCACTTCCGGTCTGTACTCTTATAAAAGAAACTTAACCTTCGGGCGCCATTTCTTTTCCTAGCCCGAGGTAAGAGGAGTTCCATTTGTTTATCTTTATATCATAATGACGAAAACATTAAATGAAATTAAGGACACCTTTTTTTAAATATATATAAAATAAAACATTTTACTTGCCTGCAATGTTCGGAGGGAGGAAAACCTCGAATTGTCTTAATGGTGTATTTTTTAAATATATATATATATTAATTGTTGTTGATGCTATTGACCCTTAGCTGTCGTTTGATTGGTTGTATAGGCAATATATGTCACACATACAACCAATCAAACGATAGAATAAGCATTAATAGCAACAACAACAATAAATATAAAAACACCATCAAGACACTCTTTGAGTTTTCCCTCCCTCCGAATATTGCAGGTAAGTATCTTCAGAATATTTTCCAAACAAAAAATAACATTAATTTCACATTATATTTTTTTGCAATTTTAATCCGTATACCTATTGGTTTTTGCGTCAATGCAATAGTCAACATTTTGGAATAAAATCAATTCGCTATCATGGTGCCAAACTATGGAATACACTACCCATTGACATTAAAAATTCTCCAACTAAATACTCATTTAAAAAGAAACTAAAAAAGAACTTATTAATTTCAAATAACATGATGTAAAGATAGTTTTCCCCCGGTTAAAGGAATTATTATTACAGTATTTGCTGCTATTTTTTGGAGTAGGAGCCTGTCTTTTCTACTTATTGGTATTCTATCCTTATTCTAACATCTGAATATGTATGTATGCAGGTGAGTACGTGTTTTTGTACTAATGAATAACTCTATATACGTATATTTATTTATTTATTTGTAATATTACACATAATGTTGAATATTATTAGGAATTCTTTTTAACTTTAAGGGGCTCTCTTCTCGTTAGTTAAACTACTTAAAGAGCTCCTAATACTAATTTTCGTGAATGTTACACTAATTCTTTTGGATGTAATATACTAATATTCATGAATTTTCTTGTAATTCTGTCTGTATTAATGTTAGCGAAATAAATGAATAAATGATCTTTTTAATACTTAGATTTACATATGTGGTGAAATAGAATAATAATACATTTCGCATTACCTGCTCTTTTTTTACAGCACACCTTCTTTGTTTGGGTATTCATAATTGATTAATTATTTTTCTATAAAAATTTGTCATATATATATATATTTGAGTAGTGTTGTATGGTTGAGGTTTAATGTGTGATCGAAGTTTGTTATATATATATATTGTCGGGAAAAGTTAACGCTGACCCAACGCAGTAGCGAATATAGTGGGTAGGACCACCCGGCTAGATAGAAAAGGGTAGTTGCGAAGTTTAGTGGACTTTGCAGTTAATCCCTAGTATCATGCGACCTACTCGATCTCCTACTGGGTCTCTTTGCTTATAAAGGAAGCACGACTTGGTG
This sequence comes from Doryteuthis pealeii, assembly GCA_023376005.1. Lineage (NCBI taxonomy): Eukaryota > Metazoa > Mollusca > Cephalopoda > Myopsida > Loliginidae > Doryteuthis > Doryteuthis pealeii. Next base: position 103,777,747 of record CM042154.1, read on the forward strand.
TCTTGTCGAGTTGAATGTTGTCAAACCAAAAAGCCGCGTATCTTGGGAAATGCGGGACCAAAAAGCTTTGGGTCAAACCATGTTGACAGGGGTGTTAGGTAGAAACAAGGAAATGGAAACGGTACAGGCTAGCCGGTGATCACTCCCACTACCCCTACCAATTACATAAATAAGGAAGGGGGAAGGTGAGAAATAATTCTCTCTCTCTCTCTCTCTCTCTCTCTCTCTCTCTCTCTCTATATATATATATAATATATATAATATATATATATATATATATATATGAAAGTAAGTAAACAAACATTGTGTTTATTTTTTATATGGCAATCGAGGTTGCGAGTCACACACGGAGCAGTCTCCCATGTCTATAACCTTGCTGATGAGACCTAATAGGTCGAAATGTACATACAGTGATTTTCTCGATTTGTTTAGTCTTATATTTGAACATATATGCCCGCCTAAATTCAATAATTATTAACTAATTAATTTTCAAAAAATAGGTATGACTTCAATTAAGCACATATCCTCCAATATATATAATGTATATATATATATATATATATATATATAATATATATATATATATATATATATATATATATAAACCCCGACAGTATTAAAAAAACGGCTTTATAGTCTGTAATTACACAATACAAACTTTTACCTAGAGAAAAAAATATTAAAAAAAGAAATGACCCAATCATATGCACCTCCTGAAAATAATCAGATGGTACAATAAAAATGGCCAAAAGAAAAAAAATACTGTTAGAGTTGCCTAAGTTAAATATACTAAAGTGCTCAATACAAAAAATGTGGAGCTAATAAATTATATATATGTATACACATCGCAGTAATTATAACTTGTGAATCCAAAGTTTCAGGATCGTAGGCCCGAATTCGGCCTGGAATGTTTATAACACGGATTGCAAAATGGTCGGATATGTTAGGATACGGCCTCTAGGAGTAAAGTGGTAAAATATAATACTCTTGCAAACAGTAATTCGTATTCATTATTAGTAATTGGGCACGTGTTTTACGTCAATGAACCGTAAAGAAAGATTCTTTTTTTTTTTTAATCTTAATTTTTGGTTTTAATCCAGTTCTATGTGACAGCCGTAAGTTCCTTCTTTTCAATCCAACTGAAGGATTGAAATCCATTGAGAGTAGATATCAGCTAATCAGCCAAATGACTTATGATCTTCTGGTCCGATGTAACCCGAGTAGACCGAATCTGATTTATTCCTGATTCTATGAACACCATTCTGACACAAGGAAATGAGATGTTACTTGTTCCACCATCTTGCCAGCACTACAGCGAAAGTTAATTATCGAGACGCCTTTATCTAAAGATCAAACCATTGTTCTTGCCTTTTTCCAATTACGTGTCCTGGTCGCCGTCTGGTGTGTCTGATCTATGTGACACCATTTCCCTTACTTTAAGATATTCATCGCTTCTGATCTTGCTGAGAGGTTTAAAGTCTTTTATTTCAATGTTCGTTTCTTTGATTTAATTCTATCCTCGCTATTCTCTGCAATATAAACACCCCCATATATATATATATATATATATATATATATATATATATATATATACGTAGATGGGTTACCAAGTCAGTTGGTATTGGGATGGACCTTTGCCTAGCCATAGATACCACCTCGTAAGATGATAAGAACTGTAATCGAAAGCCTTCCGGGTTTTCCAGAAAAATTGTCAATAAAGTCTCACGAATTGTCTGTTGGCCATTTCAAAACAAAATCAGCTGTCTGATGATACTCATAGGTATACACTGATAACTGTGGGTAAAAATAGATCGATAACCGTAAAATGAGCGATTTTTAAGCTTTTTCTTTACCAATTATATATATATATAATATATATATATATATATATATATATATATATATATATATAGGCACATTGAGCTCTAATTACGGTTTACCTGCATTAGCTTGGTTAAACGACACATGGAAAGATCCTAATCACAGGATATATATATATATATATATATATATATATATATATATATATATATATATATAATATATGAGAGAGAGATACCGAGTTGTGTCCGAAACTACTGTCTCGGTTAGTTCTACTAGTTCCAGGAACAGTTCAATAGATACAAAAAGCACAATAACACAATTGGGTAGTCACGTTTTCCGTATAAAATGGTCACTACTATTGGTGATGACTCTTTGCTTGTGCTGAACAAAAAATCTGAATGCCACTCTTGTAAGTAATGCCTCTCATTGTATGTTGGTCCACAATGTCGGAGCCAGAAGTTGTGTCGCTCTGTCGGTGAGGCTTAGAATACGCACACTGTACTCTCTGCAAACACATATACACATACAAGGCGTGTCAAAAGTATCGATATTCTTTGTACTTTTTGACACTTTGTAGTCTGAAAAAAAAGTTTCATTCATTCTTTACTTCTATCTTGGTAAATACAGCTTTAAACTTTTTTTACACAACTTGTATTCTGAGAAAATTATGGAATGGAATTTTTGTTCAGAATACAAGGTGTCAAAAAGTACAAAAATATCGACACTTTTGACAATCTTTGTATATGGCACTAAAATGAGGAAATCAATCCGAGAGTATGTGGAGAAAATGTAGACAAACACGGGATGTTACACTGGGTGGAATTTTATCATTAGTGGTAATGTCGACTTTCAAACGTTTCGGTTTATATAACAACCTTCTTCATGACAATACGATACAAGTAAAGGAAAAAACACTTTTGTTTCACATATTTCAAACTTACTTCATTCAAAATATCCATCACTTTTTGAACAACAAAATATGCTTTCTATTACTTGTATCATATTATCCAGAAGAAGGTTTTTATATAAACCGAAACGTTTGAACATCGGCATTACCACCAATAATAAACTTCCATCCAGTGTAACATCCAATATTTGTCTACATTTATACACACAGTATTAACCACCTTACTCACCATATCTCTTCCAACTCACTCCACACGTTTGATCTTTTCTCCCTCCCCATCAACCAAAGATTCCTTCTGACCAATCAAACTCTCACAAACGCTATCCCATCCATCTGACTTCATTTCCAAATTCACCCCTCTACCGTCCACTTTCTCTTCTATAAAACATATGATCAAATAAACCACTGATGAAGCCGAGCTCAATGCACGGCGAAATGTATACTACATATACTTGTTTTGTTCCTTTGACCATATTTCCCTCTATTATGTCGGATTTACTTTATATATATATATATATAATTCTATATTTATTACTAAATAGTGCTCAATATTGTGGATAGAGCATGTATATTGAAGTTAGGGTAGCGGGGACATGATTAGCAATTATCATAAAACGAGAACTTGGTTTAATAATCGGATAGGCGAGAAACAGCCAGTAACCATTCGACATTGATTATATGTCCATGCTACCCTAAATATATATATATATATATATATATATATATATATATATATATATATATATATATATATAATATATATATATATATATATATATCACATATATACAAAAATAAATGAACTGGATTTTCCGAAATGGGAAAACATATGCAATGGAAATCTGAAAGGAAGCGCGTGGTGTAATGGTTAAAGTCATGGGAAATGGACTCGTCGCCCCGAGTTCAAATCCTGGACGTGGTAATTGCATTTCACTTAGCTCTAATACCCTTGGGAAAGGTATGATTCCTACTCCCCCTCCAGCTATGGGCAAATAGTAGGGCAAACTGGGCTCTTTAACCTTGGTTAGGCAACCGGTCTAGGAGAAGGAAAACTCTGAATTCAAACCTGTTAAACTCCGCTTGAGAAATTGACCTTGTGTCGCATCCTGCATGTGTGGAGGGGTTGGTATATATATATATATATATATAATATATATATATATATATATATATAATGGGAATCTAAAATTCAAAGGCAAAATGAAAGCTAAATAACACACCCATCTTTTCTTGTTGATGACTTGATAGTTACTAAAAATGTCTCTGTAGCGAATAATTTTAAACACATACCTTTTGAAAAAACTAGAGTAGGTAGAGTTCTAATGTAATATTTAAAAAATAATATATGAAGAGTGTTCTGTTTTATGTATCGGTCAAATAATGAGAGGCTTTATTCCCTTTTTTCTAGCGCTATCTTTGATTGAATATTTTGCTGATGTCAATCACTATCATCTCTCAGACACTTTACTGCACAGATCAGATTACCCAAGCTGTGCTTCTCATGCGCTGAGTTCGTATCGAATCAGAACCTTGCTATTACATAGGTGAATGCTCTACTGAGCTAAACCATCCCCTGAATGTGCGTAATTCCCTAACCTCCAGGCATAAAATAACCCTAGACGAGCTGATCTACCGCTAATATCAATCATATAAAACACTCCCTCATGCTGGCTATGCATTTTCACCAGCGATTAACAAAATCTATCTTGTAGATGTGCTTTTTTAAAGTGATTTATTTCATCTCAGTGTGAGTTTGTAACTGAAATGTTAAATGTCTGTAACCGAAACTGTATTACTACGCAAGTAACAATTTCCTTAGTTATTTACGTCACATTCTCCATGATTTTATTTTTATTCAAACCTCATTTATTTTTAAAACTGTTTTCTATTATTAATACTGTTGACCATATCTACATATTAATAACATGCAATTTCATTTATATATATACAACAAAATAGCGGTTTACCGTGTAAATAACTGTAATTTTATTCTTTTTTTTCCTATTTTAACTAAATAATTTAATTAGGAAAATTTATCAATGAAAGACAAGAATGATGGAAGAGTAAGTTTCAATTGGTCTAATTTTCGATTATACCTTTCTGTTGCAAAATTTTTGATCTGCCTTATTTTTTAGTTTCATTAGACTTTCTAATTTGATATATTCTATTTTTGTGAAACTTAAATATTTGCACCCGGTGGTGGATATATCTGCTAGTACTAATAATTTTCCAACAAATATCTAGTTATACACAATCATATGGTTTAAATAACTATTACTATCTATATATCTATCGATATGAAATAAAGATAACCCAGGGGTTGACATGATATAAAATCCAACTAAACAGGATAGGAACATCACTGGAGAAACTGCATGGGAATTATTTGTCTGAATTTTTTAGATGAAGCTTGACATCTATTTCGGACTGCTGTCTCCATATTTATTGGGAAATACACAACGTTTCGTCCGTTGTACCCTCCAGCCTCCTTCGGGTGTTCCATTCACTGCTCTCACTCGGCTACAAGTGTCAAGAATTCGTCTATCCGAGCAATTAGGGAAATCATTTATTCAGTCAAACTATTCAAAATGACTTCCCTAGTCAAATCATTGCTATACTCAGATGGACAGTCTTGATAATTATAGCAAAATGAGAACAGTATACCCCAAGGGAACATCTGAATTACAGAGGGTACAACGGCCAAAACGTTGTTTGTGTATTTTCTGATATAAGCTCTACTTTAAATAGTATCAACATTTTTATTCTACAAGGATGGCGTTGGCATTAAATAACACACGAAGGTTGATATACAATTCAACAAAGAAACCAAGCCAAACCAAAATTTTCACAGCCCTGTCGGCTGGAACTGTAGAATATTCCAACTGAATCTCTGCAGAGGGGTAAAATCCCTCCAATGGGGATACTGATTGGCTGTGAGTGGCAAGCCGGGATGATTAAGAACGGAATACTAGTGATTGAATAGTCCATGTCATACATCACTCCACTTTGGTCCTTAATTAGGCTAGAGGGGCAGTCTGATCGATCGGCTGGTCATGTCAAGCGGTAGCATTTATAGATATTTATCACCCCCTACGCACGAGCAGGATGCGACACACGGTCAATTTCTTAAGCGGAATTTAACAGGTTTGAATTCAGAGTTTACCTTCTCTTAGACTGGTTACCTAGCCAAGGATATTAAAGCCATGTGAAATGCAAACAGCGGTAGCACATATGATTGCCTCGACCTTATTAGCCTTATGGTAAACCCAACCCTTTTTTTATCATATGTGCTAGTAGCAGTGACCGAGCCTCTTTGTGTCCTGAATATGACGATAAACTGTGTCTAATAGAGTGGAGTATTCCTTCACTATTACTTCCAGGTTAATTCTGATCCAGAGTGGTAGTACCTGTTAGGCTCCCATCTATGGATTAAATAGAAAAATGAGTTTTAAAAAATGTGTAAAAAATTGAGTTTTAAAGAATGAATAAAACAATACGTTCGGCATAGAATAACATGCCCTAAAATCCAGCTAACCAAACCTTTCTTTCTCAATTTACCGCGAATTATGAAAATGTATTACTTTAAGTTACCTTTCCATAATTCGAGTTAAATTGATTTAATTAATATTCACCAATCAAATTATGTTAACCACGTGGTTTATTGCTATATACAACATTTTAGCACCGGGCCATATGTACGAGGGTAAGTAAAAAAAATAATGACATTTTCTTTTTCATGTGAAGTTCTTATTTAATAAAACTAAATCCTACATTGAGAACCAGAGCAAGAATCCGACTAGTGTGATCCAACTTGCTAATCGACAATGTCATCCTTTTTCATGACCATGCACGACCACACACAAGTATCAGGACAAGGGGGGATATCGCCTCATTCGGTTGGACAACTTTAACGCATCCTCCATACTCACCAGATATAGCGCGTTCAGTCTATTATCTCTTCGTCCCTATGAAAGAGGGATTGAGAGGCAAATATCATTCCAGCGACGTGGAAGTGAAATCTGTAGTGAAGTGGCTCAAAGAACAGTTAACAACTTTACGGGGCAGGGATACATGCTCCCATTCGAAGGTGTTTTTAAAAGAAACCGTGACTATGGAGAAGTAGGGACGTGATCCACTGAAGACCAGCTTTATTTTGATGCATAATACATGTTCCTGTGTAGGTAATTATCCCTGTTCTAAACAAAAGGACATGACTTTTTCACTCATCTCGTATAAGTCATTCAGTGAGAATTGTACTCACTAGTAACGATTCGCTATCCTAGCTCGCTAACCGTTACACAACGTTAGGCGTCGAATCTAGTTAGTTCAAATGAATGGCTCGTTTTAACACCATTGATACGATGTATTGCAGAAATTAACCACTTCGAACCAGTTGATGATGTATCTTGTGAGAAATGTCATTGGCCCGGAGCTGCTGATAGAACAAGTCACCGATATTTTGGTATTAAGAGACGAAAGGCCTTTCTTTCTTTATCTATTTTCAAATTTTCTTTGATAGAAGGACAAAGTCTTTATCGAAAAACTTGTTTGTCCTGACGTCTTATAGTGTGGAAATAATTGCACTACCTTTTAAATGGGAGAGTAATTTAGATTTTGATGCACGAAACGAAAACAAAGAATGATTTAGAGTTACAGACGAGATAACTAACACTCCTGAATATCTTTGCTGAAATGATTAACAATTATTATTACACTGGTTTACAAAGAAATTGAGGCAAGCACAAAAATAGCTGTTTTAACCTAATTTGGGGGTGCTGAATTCAGATTTGAAATCCGTTTCTAGTTTTTTAGATAGGCATACTGTACATTCTGTACACATACTGTACATAAAGGCGTATATGCATTCAGGGTTAATTTCTAATATTATGTGACTTAAGTCTTCTTTTTTAGTTATTATGCAATAAATGTAAGTGATACATTACATTATATATATATATATATATATATATATATATATATATATATATAACAAGACGGGTTTTGGCAGTTAAGCGTAGCCAACACGTCTCAATCAACAGCCAGTAGTGCACTGGCCAGTAGTGCACTGGCAGACAGCAGATCATCTAAGAAAACACATTTCTAACAGTCTGTGGTACTATGAATTGTGTACATTGTGTCATCCAAGTATATTTATTCCGTCAATGTTCTTTATCTATCCAGTTTTATCTGTAATAAGCTGCTGCAATTGTTGAAATAAGCACGTTATACTCTGTATATACTAAAATGAGACTATTTAAAAGACAGAAAACTAGAGGTGATAGAGCAAAACTATTTATAAATTTGAATTCGGCACACCCAAATTAGTAAAAAAACACTATTCACATTCTTGCCTCAGACAAAAAATATTTTTTGTAAACCAGTGTTATTATTATAATATTCATATATTGGCATCCTTCTGCCTACTAAAGACGATGTTGTAGTGTCCACTTTTTATCTTATCTGCGACTGGGTGGGTGGCTGAACGGACCAATTTTTGAATGACAATCTCTGGTGCAGTGATTACAAACAAACTGTGATGCTTGCTGTAGATGCTGTTGTCTCTCTTTCCTTATGGCTCTCTTTTCTGTGGCGGCTTCTTTCCTCTTTTTCACTCCTTTTCGTTCCTTTCAAGAGGGAATGAAGACGTGCTACATCGTCATCAATACATGGAAGGCTTATGCAGAAGACCATACGACCTGGCGCCTCCTCGTCAATATATATATATATATAATATATATATATATATAATCAAAAGTTGCTACCACGTTTTCATTTTAGCAATATTAGTAGTTATCCAAAAGTTCTTTTCGTAAAATATAAAGCATTTATATTTGTAGAAAAAGTTTTCTCTCTAGCACGGTTTCGGTGTTTAAGGTACACCTTCCACAGGAGAATTAAAAATTCATAGGTAGCAATGGAAGCAGTTTAGATTTAAAAACTAATGTTCATACTAATAAAAAGACATAAATAAAAGATATTTCCCAAACCAGACAATAATGTAGCTACCTATACTTTTTTAGTTATCCTGAGGAAGGTGTAACTTAAACCCCGAAACCATGGTAGAGAGAAAAACTTTTTTTTATCAACAACTAATATATATATATAAATATATATATATATATATATATATATATATATATATATATATATATATATATATATATATATATATATATATAATTTAAATCCAACAAAATGGAATTAAAAATTGATGAATAACAGATAAAACACAAGCAATCTCATTCAATTGATATTTCACCTCGGTGTGTTAACGAGGCTTCGTCAGAAGTATATTTCAGACAAGAACTGCCGTTTCTATATATTAAAAAGGTCTTATTTCTCACAACTTCCGACGTATCCGCCCACCGATCCTCTTACTCCATCCCGCTATCTTTTCAATATATTCACACATTAGTTTTTGTCACAAATAAAATTCTCACGAAGCCTCGTTAACTAACCGAAGCGAAAGATAAATTGAATGAAGTTGTTTGTGTTTTATCTGGTATTCCTTTAGTTTAACAAGTTTGAATTCAAAGTTTTCCTTCTCCTAGATCGATTGCCATACCAAATTTGCCCTAACATATAATGGAAAAGACTGATTGGTTTATTTTTAACGACCTGTTCTATTTGACACCTTGAGGGGACCCTAAGAGGTTTTATCACTCCGGTTCAGTGGCCTTGAGAGTAATGCCAATGATGGTTTAATCCACTCACCAGATCTCCAAAAATGGAACCTCATCATCAGATGCAGTTTAATGCCACACCAAGGATTCCCCTAAGCGTTCCTTAGGGATATAATGGTTAGCAGATTTACTACCACTGAAAAACGAGTTCGAACTTCGCAGGATGTCCCATGCTTGCGATTATGTCATATCCTACTCAAACGGCAAACGGGTTGGGAAAAACCTACCCAGGCACCCCCTTTGCGGGAGGGTGTTCTTACCATATTATAAGGAATATAGGCAGCTTAATCTAAACTCTTCAAAAAAATGGAGAGAGGGGGGTGATAGATCTAAACAGGGAGAGAGGGAGAGGCGATTTGTTTTGATATTATTTAGTTTAATGGCATATCCGTCCTAGTGGTTATTTAATGCCAAAGTCATTCCTGTAGGAAATCAGTAGTGGTACTATTTAACCTGGGATTGGGGATTGTGAGGAGTTCATTCCTTCCCCAAAGTTGTTAGTCCGAAAGTGAACATAGTTTGACTGAATTTCGATCTCGCTTACTACGATTTCAAAGTTCAATACGTTAGGCACTATATATATATATATATATATATATATATATATTAATAATGGAAATTCGCTTCCGGTTTTTGTCTATAACAAAAATTACGTCACTGCCTACGTCATATTACCCAAAATCGTCATAACATAGAATAAAATTAATTCTACGATTTTTGGCATGTTTAAATTTTGAGTGTATTTATTCAATAAATACACTCAAAATTTGAACATGCAACATTAGACAGTCCTCATTGTTTTTTAAAACAAGTTTTAATAAATACATGACTGGTATTATATATCTATATATAGTTTGTTTTATTTTAATACATATTTAAAGTTTACATTTCAAATTGTTTTATTTTTTAATCCTTTAATGAATTTGATGATTTTACTTACTTAGGGTACAAACTCGCTGACATTGAATTTTTTACCCTCCAGCCCTCAGAACATGTTTCAAAAATCTATTTTTACATCGCCCAGAGGGTGCTTTTTATTTTGTCCTAGTATATATAATGTAGTAACACACTGACATAGAAACACAAATTTATGCATAGAAATAGACCAAATCAAAGGGAAACGAGTGCCTCTTTGTAAATTGGTGTTTGTATTTTATATCTACTGAACTGCCTGAATTGTTCTAATTAATTACTAGAGGGAATTCCAATTTAATTATAATTACTTCATTGTCTGAAAATAATATCCAAATCAAAAAGAGAAACAATTCCAAATGTTTATGCAGTTTAGAGAAATAATTTCCTTATTCATTTATTAATATTTCTATCGTCTACCGGCGAAATACTTAACCAATTAGTTTTTGTTATGAAAAAAAAAAGAAAAAGAAAATCAATTTACACAGAAGGGCCAATGGCTTATTCACTTTCTAATTAACATTAGGATTAACTTTATTATTAACATTAGCGACCCCCACATAAGCGCATACAAAATAGAGGCTGATTAATACGTGAGGATAGGAATTTCTGCCGAGGATCAGTGTGTAATATCTGTGCAAACACGGTTTGGACGTATTTCCGTCTATTATCATACGCCAGATCCATGTATAAAAATTAGGGGTGTGTTAACTTATAGTGCATTAAGTTATCTAAAAGTGGGTAACCTCACCCAATATTTGGTAGGGGAAAAACGTGATTAATACAATGTAACATCTAATTATACAACATGAAAAAAGGTTTAACAACAAAGAGGTGGAAACCATTTACTATTTTTCGGGAGGTATGGGAACAAAGACAGGCACCATATGCGTAGCACTGCCGAGGACGCTAAAACACAGCCTCGAAAAGGGAGTTATTCGAGGGTTCACGTTGTGTCACGTAACGAAAACGGACACGTGACGTAGGAGAGCGGCTCCTTCAATGTAAAAAGGGAAACCACTTTATTTTGTCTCCCACCACATGTTTTACTAGCTGTGATGAATGTATAGAATCTCTTTTCGTTTGACGATAGTTTGCTTCACGCGAAACTCTAAGTACCGGAATGAGCACAGCGGTAAAATAATTTTGATATTGTATTTTTTTAATTCATGTTAAATTAGTAGCACAGAGTGGTGGGCGCACGTGCGCACGTTTATTTGGGGTTGCGTACGTCTATCATGTGCGTTCGTGTGTCTAGGCAGATATGCGAGTACATGTTTCTATAAAATGTGTTTGAGTTTTAGTGTGTGTGTCGGACAGGCATATATATATATATATATATATATATATATATATATATATATATGGCGATGTGTTGATTCGTAACTATTAACCGTAATCTTATAATGTATTAGGTTATCCAAAAGAGGGTAAGCAAATACAGAATATTCGGTGTATATTATATGTATGTGTGTGTGTGTGTGTATGTATACAAATTAAATTCCTTACTTTTAAGTAAATGGAACGTATGGTTATATATCTTGCATGATGGCTAACACTTTCTGTATATGGAATATTAATCTTTCAAATAATGGTTTCACTTACATTGACATTTCTATGAATCATATATGACAAGTATCATATCCAATCAATATAATTAAATACGGAAGATTATTGCATTCTTTTAAATTGATGTTGATTGGCAGAAAATAATCATTAAATAAACAATTGAAAACTGAGACTACGGTTCCAACAAAAACAATGCATTTTATTCATTAAACATAAACTGATATCAGTGTTCACTGGTTTGGTTTCTTTGTTTAAAGGCACATCAACCTTCGTGGGTTTTCAATGCTATAACCGCCCTTGTAGAGGAACAGTAGTGGTTCTATTTAACCATAGCGGGGGGGGGTCTTTCCCAATGATATTAATCTGAAATTGAACCTAATAGCGCATCTGGAATTCGAACTCACTTACTATGATATTGCAGTCCATCAAGTTAGCCACTATGCTAGGGAAACTCCTCTTCAATGTTGATCTTGTTATTTAGATAACAAGTGCGTTAAAAGGTTGTTTCAACTGCTTAATTTTTAACGGTATATCAACCCGTCCGGGGGTATTTAATGCCTAGAGGTTAAGGAATTACGTACATATTTACATTTATATTCACAAATGTTTGTAGTTTGAGTTTTTCACACGGTTTAATCATATCAAGTATTTCTATCTAATACAAATAATTGGCACACAGATCTATTTAGCCCATAGATGGATTCCTAACAGGTATTAATACTCTGGTTCAGAGTGGACCTGGGAGTAATGACAAAGTATTCCACACTCTCCAGATATCCAGATGTTTTCAATAATGACCTAGATATCGGCATCAAACTTGGGAGTTATTTTTTTAAAAGAACGATCAGAGCTTCTGTCATCTCACTTGGACTCGTCCAACTATTTTTCAATCCTTTGCACTTTACTGATATTCATATCCAGACAATGCGAAATCTTCGTAATGGATGAGCCGGTATGAATATCAAGCAGTACAGCATTCCATATTCAAATTCTGGTAGAGTGAATTGCGTCATCAGTGCTGCTTTCCTTACAAGCAGTGCCCAACTGACTCTAGTTTGCTACACAGTAGACAAAAAGAAAGAAAAAGTGTAAGTGGGAAATTAGCAATAATTAACCATCTCACCCTGTATCTATGAATGTTTATCTTTTGTTACAGATGTGTTGTAATTTAATGCTGCCATAATATAGGTTACCAATGCAATTTAATTTGAATAATTTAACCCGGTAGATTCTTTTAGGTAGTTTTCATTTAATAGCTGAGCATTCTGGCTCCATAATATATACGTTAAACAATCTAGGTTGAATTATTCAAATTAACTTGCATTGGTATATTAGGAAGCCAGAATACTCTGCTATTAAATAAAAACTGTTTTGTGTTTTAGCAGTAATAAAGTAATAAAATCTAAATAAATGAAATGAAAACAAAAAAGAAAAAAAAAGAAAAAAAAAACATGCAAACATCTTAAGTAAATAAAATCCGAAATCTTTTTAAACGGTAATATTTATTATTACGTACAAAATTAGGAAACCCTAGATGAAAAAAATATTGCTTTGATTTAGTGAAATTATTCTGCTCGTGTTGAGGTAGAACGTAAATACATATATTTCTAGATATTTTTTATTTTCATAACGAAATACAGATATACTGAATCGACAATTTCTAACCACAAAAACACCATGTAATTTCCAAGCTACCGCTTACATACGTTTAATAGAAACTTCTGAGCAAGAACATTTTAAACAGGTTTAGAGTCAATAACAAAAACAAGAAAATTTAAATGCTACTATTTAACCTGTCTCCTGATACTTAACCTTTTTTGTCTTTCTTTCTCTTCAGGTCAGAACATGACTACTGTTTAAGGTTATCTAATGGTATACTTAGTTCCTGCAATAGAATAGACTTGTTTTCACTTCTGTGCAATCATTTCACTCTAATGGAACTTCTGAAAAATCCTCATCGATTTCTCAATTCCTGTGTCTTTATCATTGATCTGTTTTTTTTCTTCTTCATCAAAGCTTGACACTGATGGGGATCGATCGGTAAGAGCACTTAGCCGTTGGTGATTGAATTCGATTAGTTGGTACATCATCTGCTGACATATCTGATTTGCTGATATCATTACTTACTGCCCTTATTTTCGTTAAGTGATCTAATTAGTAATCGATAAATCAGTGTTGTTTTTTTTATTTAGCTTTGATTTATTTTTCATCTTGAAAAAAAAGTGCAGCATTACGACTGCGACAAGTGTCGCATTGTTGGGTCGCGCTAAAGATGAAATGAATAGATGACAAGTTCACAGAAAAAGAGGGAAGAAAGTCAGACAAGTGTTCCCAAACAAATACCACTCAGTTTATTGGTGCGTTTCAGATTCCGTCCGGGCTGGTCTCAAATTAGGAAGATGTCAAGTGGTATTGAGTCGATGATGGAAAGATCCTCTTGTTCTATCGTACACAGGCCAACTCCGATGGCTTGACTCTCCGTCTACTCCTTCAACATGGTGACCTCTTGACTATTCTATCTTGTACATGTATTTCGTTCTTTGATTCAGCCATTCTGCAAAAGCCGAGCAGACATATATATATATATATTATATATATATATATATATAATTATATATATTATATATAAAAATTAACTTTTTTGTATAAAAATAATCGTTATAATTGTTAAAAATATTAAATATTTATCTATCTTCACATTGCATCATACTACCTGGGTTTAATTCATTATATAATAATTTAAACTCTGTGTTCCTATTATATCCTGCTATGTATATATATATATATATATATATATATTATATAATATAACGTATGGTGTAATAAAAAAAGCGGTAATATCGTGATTATCACGATACCCCTGGTATTTATAGCCCTTTACACAAGAGATTTGCTCTGTTTATAAAAATTGGGCTCTTATACGGAACCTGAACTCTACAACAAACTACTGGTAGGGAATAGAACCAGCCTAGAATCATCTTTGTACCAAGAAACTTGGTACCCTAACAAAGAATATATATATGTGAGTGCTGACTACCTAGCCTGTATATCTAAGTTAGTGCAACGATGACATAGTCAATGTCGTTACTTGCATGTGCGATTTTCAAACAAACGTATATATAACGACACTTTTGACCTTTCTCGACAGTAGAGGAGGATTTTAGTAAATACTTATACATTAAAAAGAAGCGCGTGGTCTGATGGTTAAAGTCATGGGAAATGGAATTGTCGCCCCGAGTTCAAATCCTGGACGTGATAATTGCATTTCTCTTAGCGCTAATACCCTTGGGAAAGGTATGAATCCTACTCTCCCTCCAGGTATGGGTAAATGATAGTACAGACTGGGCTCCTCAACCTTGGTTAGGAAACCGGTCTAGGAGAAGGAAAACTCTGAATTCAAACCTGTTGAACTCCGCATAAGAAATTGACCTTGTGTCGCATCCTGTTCGTGTGGAGGGGTTGGTAAATATATATACCATAAAAAGATACAATTATTAAGCGATAGATGGGTTTGCAAAATGCTTTATTATGAATCAACCTTATCATTAAGAATTTGTCTGAAACTGGTACCACAAAAATTCATGAACATATAAATCAATCTAGTGCAGTGGTTCTCAACCGGAGTCCATGTGCACCCCCGGGAACTATATACATTTTTTGGGGACCCAGGCAAGCAAAATGTATTTAACTATAAAATTACAATGGTATTTTTTTAAACACCGAATGGCTATGGGGGTCCACCAGAGCAAAATAGGGTTAAAAGGGGTCCATGGGTAAAACAGGTTGAGAACCATTGATCTAGTGTATTGTTGTATACCCCTTTACTTACTTCTTACTTATTCTTACGTCTTTTTCTAACATCTCTTCTAGCGTCTAGACTTCTATTGGGGACTTCGTGTCTGGTCTTCCATTGGGGATTTCTCTTCATCAGAGGCCCTGTATCATTGGTAGTTTTTAGATAATAACACATGACTTAGATTTACTTAGATCACATTTTATTTCGAAATACCCACCAGACTACCTGCGCAGATCGAGTCGGAGCGTGTATAACACGACTCACCACCGTCGTGGTTTCACGCCGACTAACTAAAATCTATTTCTAATCTAAACCGGAAGAGGGTCTCCTCCACCGATTCTCACGGTATCCACCGGAAGGATCAGGATGAGGTCAAGCCTTGTCACTCATCCTTCAAGGCGGTGGGCTGCAACTTATAACAGCCGTTTTGATTTCTACACTACTGTACATAGATATTAAGAATCTAATAATTATGTAACAGTATCTGCTTCAATGAATTAACCCTAATCCTAACTCTAATTGCAGATTGTTCTGAATTTTCCTACTTATGTCGGCAAAATAAAACAAAATCCTAATGGTATAGTTGCCTCACCATAAAGCATTGTTCAAAGCTATCCATCGCTTAATGGTCTCATTTTTTTAAGCTATAAGAATTTACTGTACACTGCACCTACGGACGAGAAAGTTCATGAATATCCAATAAACCACCGTACGTAACTTTTAAAACAAAATGGAATGTATTTATACCATTTACTTACCTATTGCTTATGTTTGCATTATAATATTATTTCTGTTTGTAATTTAAGAAATTTGAATATAAACAAACACAAATACGTTCTTTCATACGCACATACGCACGTGGATACGGTTATTCATATGCACAGCCGCGCGTGGATATAGTCATAACGTCACAGCCTACACGCATTTTCATGCACACGCGCATGATAAAATACGTACAAACAAACAAAAAACGCATTCACGTAAACATGCAATACGAGAATACAGTTATAAAAAAATACCATCATTTTCAACAAAAAAATTCTTTTAACTAGAAATGCCATAACAAGACGACTTCAGTTTCAGTGATCTTTTGATAAAGAGATTTTATCTCGAAAATTCAAGAATAAAATACAGGTTAACACACAACACCATCGTTACCTTATTATTTGCATTGTGATAGCCTTCAAAATCAATCTCCAAACCAAATTTGAATATAATTTAAGGATTCCACAGAAACCTTTTGTGTAGTTGTTTAAGGTTGTTGCGTTTTTTTTTAAATACGAATATTTTAAAACGTCTCTATTTGATTCATAGATGGGACACTCACAGGTACTACCTCTTCAGAGAGTAATAACAATAAAAGCGTACTCCACATGACGTAGAGCTTTAAAGTCGGACCTTCACCATCACATTCGGTTTAGTGTCATACCCAGGACACCCATTTCTTTTCGTTTGGGTGGGGCGTTCTTACGTACTTCAGAGGATGCAGTCAGTAAACTATAACCCCACTGACAGGGGTAGCTGCTTCAACACTTAAATGGAGAACAAACTAGATCTTAGCTAAATATTACACTTATGAAAATAAAAATTAACAATTCTTGAAACAAATACTTTTTTTAATTCAAGCGTTAACATAATTGTCAGGTTATATGTATATATATATATATATATATATATATATATATATATATATATATATATATATATACAGAAAGTTTGGTATGTACGTGTCGACTTATAACTCAGAAACGAGATATCATTCAGAATCAAAATCTTGCATACATCTTGACAACCTTATAACTAAGAAACACACCAAATTTTATTATTGATTTTTACTGATTAAGGGATATAAGTAATTAATTAAACAAAAATCAAAAGATTTGCAATTATCGTGGCAGAGCTCCTGCTGCTAATATAAAAAAATCGCTGACTGATACTCATATTTAGCACTGATTTAAAATGGTGCTGCTGCTGCTGCTAATTTGAAATTGTCAAATTCGTGTCCTAATCGTTTCAGCTCGGAATTTCTCGCATATCAGCGGTCTAATCTTAGATATATTTATTTGATTAAAATGACAATAAAATAATGTTTCTAAATATCAAATTTGTATGCGATTTTAACGATTGAATTATTTTTTACGGCGACGTAAATAACAATAATAAACGAAAACATTTAATTTAACGATTTTTTTGTCAATGATAGTGACGACATTAATTAAAATGTCTTTTATGTTTAAAAACATATTCTAAGCTCATCATCATTTATTTTTTCATAATTTTCATCTGTATTTACAATCTGTGAAAAATTTATTTTTATTTTCCGGCGAAGATATTTACCAACAACAACACGATAATCTATTAAATACAGATGAAAATTATGAAAAAAATAATTCATTCCCTGATGATGAGCTTAGCTCGAAAATTTGGAACCTTAATAGAAAAAAAAAGGAAAAAAAAGAAATAAATATGTTTTTTAAACATAAATGTGCACTCAACTATGTCTTTATTATAAATACTTTCATTTTAGAATAAAATATATCCATTTTTAATCCGTATTTAATTTTTTCATATGTACAAAAGTTGTTTTTTTAAAAGAGAAGAAAATAAAAAAATAAATTGTAATACGAACAATTGTAATTAATTCTTAGAATTTTATTGTTAGCATATTAATACGGTTAACAGAAAGAAGGAATTAAACGGATACATTTCATTTGAAATTAACAGTCAAGGAAGCTCGCTTAAAAAAATAAAGTGGTTTCAAAAATGTAAACAAAAAGTTAAAATGAACAACTATTATAATACACTAATTCTTAGTTTTGTTTATCGTTAAATCTTTAATAAAGTTTAGGAATGTATTAAAAAAAAAGTATTAAATGTAAACAAACAAAAAAAAATCTAAAATAAACAAACATTTTGCTATACAAATTCTCGGCGAATATTTTTAAATTTGATAAATCATTTTCCTCTTTTCCCCCTTACTTCTGTTTTCTCCTCACTCACTCTCTGGTGTTCCTAATCGTTTTAAAGTCTGGTCTTGGACCGGGTACTTTTGCGTATATATATATATATATATATATATATATATATGTGTGTGTGTGTGTGATGATAGTAGTAATAATGATAGTAGTAGAGGAAAAGATTTAAAGATCTACGATGGTTTCGATCATTAATTTTAAGAATTACATAGACTTTAAGCGAAGGGTAGGGTCATGATAAAATCATTTGGATTGAAACCATGGTAGACCCTTCACTCCTTTCCTCTTCTACTGGAGTGGTATGACGTGTTTCCAATCTATGGGTTAAATATGGAAATGTATTTATAAAGATTGAGTATCCATTAAGAATGACTTTATTTAAAAACTTTATCGACATTAAATGACCCACTAAGATTGATATACCATAAAGCTAAACAACACAATCAAAACCTCTTCTATTATTATTATTATTATTATTATTATTACTGCTCTGTTTTAACATATTGAGCACTTTTGGATAATTTACTGATGCCTCTTCAACGGAAAAGGTAAAGCGGCAATTGGGTACTAATATATATATATATATATATATATATATATATATATATATATATATATATATATATATATATATATTGTTTATGTATGAACGTTTAAGTTGTTTTTCCCTTGACATCATTGCTTTCTTTAACGGACTATATTTTTGTTTATGTTCATTTAGAGGTTTTCTTTGTTTCGCATTGTTTTATGTTTTACTGTTTTGTTTTTTGAGATGGCCTCTCTGTTTAGTTTTCTGTGTTTCGCAGTTTGGATACGAAAAATTTTTTCCGTTCAGTTTGCTTTTTACTGTCATGATTTCATTATACATGTCTGTCCCTTTCCTTTTTTATAGTCTCGGAAATATTTCCAGAGAGGACTGCTCAATTTTTACTTTGGTTTTGTTGTTTGGGTTAGTGGTGTCAAGGGATGTTTCATGGGCACAGTGTTCTTTTTTTTTTTCTTGTTCTATTTTCATAATTGAAAAGATGAAAAACATAATAAGACAAATAGGAATATTTCTTTTATATTATTTATATTTTGATATTTTGATATGTTCCTAACTCGTTTCGACCTAAGGTCAACGTCAGGAGAAAATACTTTGTTGAAAAAATTGTAATTTGCTGTGATCCATAGATTTGATAATGTGTCTCTGGATGTTTAGTCTAAAATAAAATATCTATTCTGTCTTTTGAACGTATTGTTTTTGGTGATGTGTGCAATCCAGCAAATGAATTATTCATTTTTGCTTCTACTATTTTATTCGTGGTAAATATTAAGTCTTTTAGTAGTGAAGTTAGGAAATGAGTTGGGTTGATTCTTCGTGTTTTCTGCATAGGTTGTTCTTAATGTTACATCTATGTCCATATATATTTATCTGAACACACAAAACACACACACACACACATATATATATATATATATATATATATATATATATATATATATATATATATATAAACAAATTTCTTTTGTCAGAAACAAAGAAAATACAGTGCTCAATCACAAATTGTTAGAGCTAATATTTATTTAATTTACTGAGTTTGTATAGATCAATGTTTATTATAAACAGCTGCCTAGGTTTCTTGCTAGGGCGCAATCATCATAACAACCTGATGATTGCGCCCTAGCAAGAAACCTAGGTAGCTGTTTATAATAAACATTGATCTCTAAAAGCTCAGCAAATTAAATATATATATATATATATATATATATATATATATATATTGTGTGTGTGTGTGATTAAAAATGTTATCACCTTTATGGGAGTACCTTTTATAATATAATTTCAAACAGTCTCCACATTCATAATTCTTCTCAACACATTCTAGGAGTTTCTCATGATGACTAGATAATGTCAATATTGCTATGGGGGTATCTTTATTAGAAAAACAGAACTGATATTACGGAAACAACTTGGAGAAGATTTCAATAATGTGTTGACAGTGATGAAGAAAAGGTGGATACAGTGATGAAGAAAAGGTGAAGAAACGATTGAAATTTTGAGTTTTTTTGTTTTTTTTTCGGAAACACCATGTATATTCGGGTAAACGGAATATAATGTTTTATCAGACAGGATATGAAAACAAATTTAAATTAAATCTATTCAAATTCATCATCAAAAATGTAACCACATTCATTTTCAGCGATTTCAACTCATCTGTAAGGTAAAAAAAGTAAGTAAAGTCATCAGGGTGGCCGAAAGTCGGTATAAGCCAGACAGCAAGAGAGTCTATTCCCTTTTCATTAGCGCTAAACCAAGGAGATTGTTTAGGATGGTAGGTGTGGGGCGCTACATCTAACATCATCTCCTTACTTTACCGCACAGATCCCTGTGATACTCATATGCTGAGTTGGCACCGGCCGGTACCGAAGTAGGAAACTTGTGGTTCTTAGACGAATGCTCTACCGACTGAGCTAAACCAGCCCTATGTAAGGTAAATTCTTGAATCAACGTTCATTGTAATCTTGTAACCGATTTACCTGGCTGACATGAAAGGAGCAACACGCTTTTGGGGAATATCGTATTTTATGGGGAATCGGGATAGGAAATATATCATAATTTAATCCCCTGAGAAAACAGTGCAGGTGTGACCTTAGAATCAAAAAGATCAGTATAGATAATTTGAATTCGGGCACAGACAAAAAAAACTGTCGTCGTTTTTACTTATACTTTTTTTTTAATAGGAAATAAACTTTTAATCTGAAAGATGGAAGTGAAATTATTGTTGAAAAACTAAACTGATGTCTTTCGACTTTAGCACGCAGGAGAATTGGTGGGAGCAGAAATTGATTATGAAATTCCTCATCACTTTATGGTCTGACATCACGGAAGAAATTAATGTCACTTAAATCAGCTGGGTATGCAAGACAAGAAAGATCTCGCACATGTACGCGCGATTTAGCACTGAACGAACACATGCAATTCATTAGCGGTAGAACTTTTTGTCTAACAAGAGAAACTTCGTTTTCATCCACGCACCCATACATAATCACATCTCTTTATTCCAGAAGCCATGTCGATTGGATCTGAAGAATACACGGATCGCATCTCTGCAGAAGGGTACCCCCCCCCAATGTGGCTACCTATCGGAGGTGGGTGTCGATTCGTGATGCTTACGGACGGAATGCTAGTGGCTGCACAACCCATGACATGCAATAGTCCACTTAGGCCTTCACTTAGGCAAGACGAGCAGTCGCAGAGCCCCCCTCCGATCAGTCGGCTGGTCATGTCAAGCCATAGCACCTATATGATTGTCCTGACCCTATTGCCCTTTGGCAAGTCCCAAACCATTTTTATCATATATGTGCTAGAAAGCGATTGCTGAGGGTCTTAGTGTCCTGAGTATAACGTTAAACTGGATCTAGTGGTGAAGTTCCAATTGTGGGATTCTAGCGAGTGCCAAGTACCCCTTACGTCAGGTGCACTCTGATCCGAATTGGTAGTACCTATTAGGGTCCCATCTATGAGGTAATCAGATGAAAATGAATTGAATTATTTTGTGATATAAGGTATGCTAGAATCCGCCACTTAAACTTATAGACTCGGCGTGGTCACGTGAATAAACAACAAACAGCCCGAATACGAGGTTAGTTAACTATTTAAACGAACACAAATGACGATGATAGGCATTGACAGACGAGTGAAAAAAATCCAGACAGACACACCCTCCTAGCACTTAGTAAACTTTAGATAACATTAGAAGATATGATGTCATACATTGTGATCTAACTTCATGATAGAATTAGACATGAAGTTTATTTAAGTAAGATCTTATGTTTATCTGATATTTTTTTTAGATGAGGCTTGATTTGTATTGACTATTAATAGTGATTCAGTTTCTCTCTTTAGGTATCCTTTGTGTAACCATGTCCAGGTAATCTCGTGTGCTCTTTTTCCTTAGTTTGTCTTCTGAAGTATCCATATAGTTGTTTTTATTATTGTTGGATTATTTCCTGCATATAAGGTATGTTGGAATCCACCACTTAAACTTATAGACTCGGCATGGTCATGTGGATTAAACCACAGCCAATCAACAGCTCGAATAGATGGTTAGTTAACTATTTAATCGCCGATATTGAAAGCCGTTCATTTGCACATTAATCGACATTTACGAACGGACCTGCAACCAATGACTTTGCTCAACGTAAGGATTTTACCCGACACTGTGGGACACTAAGGAACAGCTATTAGGATCATACCTAACACTAAGGAACAACCAAAGGTTTCTTCCCTAAAGATTGCACTCTGCTCAACACAAGGGAGCACCAATGTAAATTGCTCTCATTTGAAACCTAAAAATGGCCACAAAAATCGTAACAGTTTTTTAAAAAATTAATTTCAGTACTCCTCAAGAATGAATAAAACAAAACGTATTCGGCATAAAATAACCCAATTAGGCTTGACCTGCCGTAAAGTCGAACCATCCTTCCATCTATCTATCCATTCCAGAATAATAGTTAATTTCGTATTTTTTAAATTTTCTTTATTATTTCACTGTTAAAGGACTTGAGTAAAAATCAACTAGCGCTTGTCTTGGCTAGTATTGGAATATTTGACGTATAAGGTGTGCAGAAGGCCACAATTCAAATTTATAGACTCTTGGCGGTGGCGTGGATTCAATCAGCTAATCAACACGCTCGAATACGTGTTTGGTTAACTATTTAATGGCTGAACGAACGGATCAACAAACACAAGGATTCTGCCTAAAACTAAGGAACACAAGGATTCTGCCTAAAACTAAGGAACACAAGGATTCTGTCTAAAACTAAAGAACACAAGGATTCTGTCTAAACTAAGGAACACAAGGATTTGTCTAAAACTAAAGAACACAAGGATTCTGTCTAAAACTAAAGAACACAAGAATTCTGTCTAAAACTAAAGAACACCAAGAATTCTGTCTAAAACTAAGGAACACAAGGATTCTGCCTAAAACTAAGGAACACAAGAATTCTGTCTAATACTAAGGAAACAAAAGATTCTGTCTAATACTAAGGAACACAAGGATCTGCCAAACACTAAGGATCATAAGGATTCTGTCTAATACTAAGGAACACAAAGGATCTCCACTGTAAAGTGCTCTCACTAAAAATGGCCACAAGAATCTTACCAACTAGAAGGAGGAAATTACATTTTGTTCGATGAATGTATCGGCAAGGAAAAGAACGATTTACCACGAACTATCCTGTTTCTATCAGATAGGATAGGTTCACAACTTTCAAACTAGATAATACCTTCACACAGGTAATCATTTGACCGGCTGACTGTTGTATTTGAAAGTCAGGGTCCAATTTGACAGCCAGATTGGGAGACAAAGAGGAGCAAGCAACATTCGCCACTAAATCGGCAAAGAGGGGCACAACTAGAACAGAGACTGTTTATCGGTTTGCTTCAGGCAAGAGGGGATCATAATTGTAAGAAGTGGAAGAAAGCAGTAAATACGGTTTTCAAGTTGTTCTTTGTTTGGGAATGTATATAAATCCTTTTTTTCTTATATCCATATTTATCTTCCAGCTCTCTTTCTCACGCTTTCAATTACTCTCTATCTATCTATCTATCTCATTCTATCCCTCTCTGTTCCCTCCTCTCTCTCTCTCTCTCTCTCTCTCTCCCTCTCTCCTCTCCTCTCTCCTTTCTTCTCAATCTTTTCCTTCCTAGCACAAATATCACGCTCTTTCTTTCTCTCTTTCTCTCTTTCCTCCTCTATATCTCATTTCTTTTCTCTCCCTTTCTTTTCCTCCCTAAATATTTTTTTACTCTCTTCATCTTTCTCTTTCTTTCTCTTTCTTTCTCTCTTTCTTTCCTTCTCACTGTTTCTCTACACCATTTCTCTCTCACTCCCCATCTCTCACTCCATATCTCTCCCCATATCTCTCCCATCTCTCTTCCTCTCTCTTCTTCTCTCTCTCTCTCTTCCTCTCTCTCTCTCTCTCTCTCTCTCTCTTCCTCTTTCCTTTTCTCTCTTTCTCTCTTTCTCTCATTCTCTTCCCCCTCTTTTCTCTTTCTTTCTCTTTCTCTCATTCTTCCCCCTCTCTTTCTCTCATTCTCTTCCCCTCTCTTTTTCTCTTCCCCCTTTCTCTCTTTCTCTTCCCCTCCTTTCTCTTTTCCCATCTTTCCCTCCCCCTCTCTCTCTCTTTCTCTCCCCTCTCTCTCTCTTCTCTTCCCCCTCTCTCTCTTTCTCTTCCCCCTCTCTCTCTTTCTCTTCTCCCCTCTCTATTTCTCTTCCCTTCTCTTTCTCTCTTTCACTTCCCCTCTCTTCTCTTTCTCTTCCCCCTCTCTCTCTCTTTTCTCTTTCCCCTCTCTTTCTCTTTCTCTTCTCTCTCTCTCTCTTTCTCTCTCTCTCTTTCTCTTTCCCCTCTCTCTCTCTCTCTCTCTCTCTCTTTCTCTTTCTCTCTCTCTCTCTCTTTCTCCTCTCTCTTTCTCTTTACCCCCTCTCTCTCTCTCTTTTTTCTTCCCCCTCTCTCTCTCTTTTTTCTTTCCCCTCTCTCTCCCTCTTTCTCTTTTCCCTCTCTCTCTCTTTCTCTTCCCCCCTCTCTCTTTCTCTTTCCCCCTCTCTCTCTCTCTCTTTTCCCCTCTCTCTCTCTTTTTTCTCTTCCTCTCTTTCTTCCCCTCTTTCTCGTTCTCTTCCCTCTCCCTCTCTTCCCTTTCTCTTACACACTCTCTCTGTATCCTTGGGCACCCAGTGAGGCTTAAACTTTCTACTCAGTAATAATGATTTGTGATGCCAGCTTTTAAACCATTACTCCAAAATGAGGCACTCCGAGTCACACACACACACACACACACACACACACACACATATATATATATATATATATAATATATATATATATATCGCATATTTAGTTTCAAAAGACAAATGATGTTTTGACTAGATTAAATATGTCCTTGGCTGTATGAGTATGATCCATTTTTAATCGAAAAAAATTCTCCTCATCAAATTCTAACAAAACAATA
>CM042154.1:103808406-103810906 GCA_023376005.1 Doryteuthis pealeii
TGACATTCCGAATGGGTGACATAAAAGAGTGACATTCCGAAAGGGTGATATAACGAACGTGTGACATTCAAACCTGTTAAACTCGAGTCGGCATATATATATATATATATATATGTGTGTGTGTGTGTGTGTATGTATATTTAAACAAAAAAACACATCTTCTGTTTAACAATTTTATTAACGAACTTTTCGAGTTTTTTTTATAATTGTGTGGAATCCGTGGATTAGTCCACCGAGGTTTTTATCCAAGTCACTTCGAAGTGCCATCATCAGGGATGATGTGTTTGTGCTCCAGTTTATTTCTCAAGTTAGTAGTAGTGAGAGTAACTAGGAGGGGAACACGTAGAAATTTTATTAAGGGGTGGAAGGAGGAGAATTGGCAGGAAAAGTGTTATAGGCATTTTAAAATGTAAGTACTGCATTCAAGATTAATCTTATTTAAGGATGGTTTGTATTGTTTGATGCTTCTAGTATTTGGAGTTTTATTTTTTTTTTTGTGCAAAATGTGTGTATTTTTCGTTGGGATATTTTGGTAATTAGAGTGGCCCCCTGCATGTAATTTTAGATGTGAAATGTAGCTATTATCTGACATATGAAGAGTAAAATGGCGTGACAAGGTCGTTGAGGTAAAACAAATGTAGGTACTTTTTTTTTTTTTTTTTTTTTTTGAGACTGCAATTTTCTAAGGGACATTTACATTTGTATACTACATTAGGCTGATTAAGACTATGAAATGAAAGAATGCTCAAATACGCATTGTGTGTGTGTGTGTGTGTGTGTGTGTGTGTGTGTGTGTGTGTGTGTGAACAGTAGTGGTAGTATTTAATCCACTGACGGGGTATGAGAGGTTTCATATCTTTACGAAGTGTATTACGCTGGAACTGAACGTAATAGCTCAACTTACCGATGCCGTAGTCCAACATATTTGCAACTATGCCACAAGGACCCCTCTAGCCCTGGAGTTTTCTTCATCTGGTTAAAGAGATGGCAAAAAGTCATGATAATGCCTGATGGTGATCTTATAATAGATTATATGTCTGTCTGTAACCGAAACTATTCACCACCAACGTCACAATTTCCTTTGTTATTTACATTATATTCTCAATTGTTATTATTATAATTATCTAACCTTAATCAAAATCTTATTCATTAATAATGTCTCTATTAAAGTCTAGCTGAGATAGATTTGATTCAAAACAACCCATATTATGTTTAATGTTATATGTGTCATATATCGTTAAAAAATGAATGTTTACACAGTTTATGGTTTGAATGATTTTCATACAAAACCGTGTTTGATAAATAATTACTTGGTCTTATTGATTTCTAACATTATTTTTTTTAAATCTCAAACATATTAAAAAGAATTTTATGGAAAAATTACATTTTTTTGTACGTTTTGAGACCTTTATTCTGAAAAAAAAAGTTCCATTCATTAACTTTTTCAGAATACAAGGTGTCAAAAAGTACAAAAGTTTCGATACTTTTTTGACACTTATATCTATATCTATCTATCTATCTATATATATATATATGTTTGTGGACAGTGGTCTTGAATTAAAACAAGATCAATAATGTCAGTTTATTCTGGTCAATGGGGGCGATTTTTATATTCCTGATTCCATCCATTTCTAAACTCCAGTAAGTAAAAATACATTCGTGTATTCTCCTATAGATAGAACAGTTTTAATTACCAATATTTCACCGAATTAGCTTTTCCGTGCATGCAATCGGTCTCACGGGAATAGGAGTCTACTCAAATCTAATCTCTGTAACAAAAAAAGAATAATGAATACGGCTATTTATCAACTACCATAATATTGTTTGAGTAGAATAATTGATTGAGTTGATGTCTACGGGAATGGTTGGCAATCAATCTTAGTCAAAACTGATTGAAACATTTCCAAGGGATCCATTTTATAATCACAACTAATGGCATGTTTTAAAATTCAGTCATTATTGTTGCTAACAGTGATCAGTGCACATCACATTATGAAAACAGAAAGAGGTTCTTTTTTCTTATCATTTCACTCCTGGCAAGTTGTTCATATCAGTTCAAGGTGATGGTCTTTCAATGGAGGCTGATGGACAACAATTCTCTTCGGGTCTGCAGGACTCTTCAAGCCGAACTTAACAGGTTGGAAATCTCGAAGCTATATTGTTAGAATCAGAGAAACCATTTTTGGGGGATTATGTTAGTGTTGTTGTTCTACTTCCTGTTCAAAGCTGGTGGTCTTTCAATGGAGGCTGAGTGACAACAAGTCTCCTCAGGTCGGCAGGACTCTTCAAGCCGTTCTAAACAATGCCCCCCGATGGTCTCAATTCTTCTGATTCCAATTCCTTCAGTCTGTTTTTTAAACTTTGGGGACAGTTCTAAGCGCACCAAGTACAATTGGTATCACTTTCACCCTAATATTCCAGGGTTTTTTTTTTCAATTCTCTAGCAAAGTCCTGGTATCTTTCCATCTTTTCGTCAACGGGCGAAAGTTAGCACGTTTTG
>CM042154.1:103815906-103870906 GCA_023376005.1 Doryteuthis pealeii
CGGAGAGGTTTCCCCTGTTACGGTCCCATGTATGCGACAAATAGATATATTTGCAAGTTAATGTAACTAATCTTACCAGTTTATTGTTAGAAAAAAATTAATAATAAATCTAACATTAAAATATTCTACCATTCTATTAATACACATGAAGGTAGTGAAAATTATAAATGCTCATGAAAATTAATTTGGTTAAAAAAAAGATGGTCTTAGACATGTTTGATCCAAAAGAATTTACTTGAGAAAATTGTTTTTATAAAAATGAATTCGGATAAAAAGACTAGTTAAAAAATTGATTAAAAAGGATATATATATATATATATATATATATATATATAATGTTTGGTGGTTGGTTTTGAAGGCTATCTCAATGCAAGTGTAATGAAAAATGAGGTAACTATGATGTTGTTTGTTTACCTTTGATTTATTCTTAATATTTTGAGATAAAGATCTCTTTGTCAGAAGATTTCTGAAATTCTGGAGCTGTTAACTTGTTGCTAGGATCTGTCCATTAAAGAATAAGCCTTGTCTAACGAAGACACACACACACACACACACACATATATAAACAAACTACTACGGCCTGTCTAATAGTAAAACAAAACAAAAATAAAATAAAAAAGGGTAGACAAAACCTGGAATGATACTAAGATATTCTTAGACAAAACACACACACACGAGAACTTGGAAATTATCACCTGTCTTAGATTGTTAACATTGGTTTCAAAGCCGCGTGGTAGCCGCTTATCGGCAAGACAACGTGCCAATGAAAGAAATACAGGAAATATAAATTCATTGATATATGGATATATATGTGTGTTCTTGCAATTCACCGCTGAATTTTGTTTTTAGTCTTTGCCTTATTAACCAAAATAGAGCGTCGTCTTCTTTCCACTCCCTCTTTCTTTCGACTCAGGTTGTGGTGCTTAATTTTTTCATCGTTTGTTTTTTTTTTTTATTCAGTCTTTCTTTCTTTCTCCATTTGTTTATGCATGAATTTCACCGTATTCATATTTAGATCCACACACATTAATGTCTATACGTACAAGAGTAGTGCATCTACGTGGAGATAAAGTGTGCTCTGTTTCCACCTCTCTCTCTCTCTCTCTCTCTCTCTCTCTATCTCTCTCTATCTCTCTCTATCTCTCTCTCTCTCCTCTAGACGTGCCTCTTCGAATCCACTTTTATATTCGCCCACAATTGTATACATACGTGTATACCTACACCTATGCGTCTGCACACATGAAGATATATATGTGGTCTGGCTTTTTATAGGTTTTCCACACCCAGTGAACCTCTTGACTGTAAAAAAAAGGACAATAAAGAAAACTCTCACGGTAGGTGCGAGAAATGGTTTTACGTGTGTTGGAGACTTTAAAAGAGGTCAGGCAGTTAGTAGCCTGCAAAGAACTCCACCAACACTGGAACATACTGTATGTGTATTGTAAGCCCACTGCCAAGTCGATCGTATTGTTTGTATTATAAATCGTTACTTGAAGCTATAATCGTTTTAAAGGGGTTAATATTAGTTTCTTGAAACCATATAATTTTCCTTGCAACAAAACTAATAACGGTATTAAATAACCAACAATAACCCACCAACCAATGAAACGTTTCCGTTGGTATTCCAGCTACAACGCTGTATTCCAAAACTCAAATTCTAGATGATTTATTGGGGTTATGCACGAACGCACGCTATACAACTGAAATGTTTACAGGGGATCGGACAATTTGATGTGAGACGCCATTTCCTTTGAAATCATAAAAAAAACCGGAGAGATAGTATTAATGACCTTCTTATAAAGAATATAAATTGGCAATCTCGAGGTCGGATCATAGTTGAAATGTTGGTGATTGAAAAACATTCATCTTGACGGTTATCTTTCTTTCTTTGTTCAATAGACGATCTTGTTGAGATTTCAATTATCTCCACCAAAAAGAAAAGGGTGCTAACATTTTTGAAGTCCCCTGTATATGTATGTGTGTATATTTAGAATCTGTAACTACAACCACCACTAGAGCTGTAGAATACGCCACTGCATCGCTGCAGAAGAGTAAGATACCCTCCAAATGAGACCGCTTGTTGGACATAGGTGATGACCCCTCAGTCCATGACATGCAACGCTCTACTTTGGCCCTTACTTGGGCTTGACGGGAGGTCGGAGAGGCCCTTTTTTATCAATCGGCTGGTCCCTTCAAGTTGTGTCACCTATATGATTTTCTCGACCGTATTTTTCTCATGGCAATTCCTTAGCCCTTTTATTATA
This sequence comes from Doryteuthis pealeii, assembly GCA_023376005.1. Taxonomy (NCBI): domain Eukaryota; kingdom Metazoa; phylum Mollusca; class Cephalopoda; order Myopsida; family Loliginidae; genus Doryteuthis; species Doryteuthis pealeii. The sequence goes on from CM042154.1 coordinate 103,818,171, forward strand.
TATGTGCTAAAAGACAGTATCGTTTGGTCTTTGTGTCCTGAGTATGTGTTACGTACTGGCATCAAATTCTATATGTTATATAGCGGCTTCAAATTCACGGTCCTACTTCGCGTACGTTAGTAGTCGTTACGGGTATATATGGTCACGTGGCGAAGTATGTAGATTTAAGAAACCACAACACATGGGTATAGTAGGAGTTTTTACTTTATTTCTCTTCTCAGTTGTACGTGGTGGGCGGCGAGCGTTGACAATGACTACTACTACTGCTGGGATGGTGAGGTAAAGGGGACTAGTGGGTCCCACAGCCGTTGGCTGCAATGGACCGTGAGCGTCTGTTGCTCACTTGTTCTCCGTCCGCTGTCTCCTGTCTGACAGACCTGTCGGCTCAAACCCTTAAGCCTTTTATATTGATAGGTACTCATACGCATCTTTATCTTTTGATCTGATAACGGACATTTGTTATATATTTTTTCATCTTCTCCCCGCTTCTTTGACCGGAAAGCCTCGCTTCCGTTTTGTAACTTTGTTCGCTTTTACTGGGAAAAAAGTCCTTTGTCATTTTTGACGTCTTTTCTTTGTTTAATTTAACCGGAAATTCCTATTTCCGTTTGTACAATATACAACATATGAAGTTAAACTGCATATTGTGGTAAGGTACCAATTTTGGAGCTCTGGAGAGTGTGGAATACCATGTGCATTCTGAGCTATTCCTGCCTTGGTAAACTTAATAGAAAAACGTCTGACTGTGAATTTCTCGCTTCGCTATTTCACTCAAATTCTAGCCTCGTTAGTCCATTCAACAATCGCCCGACAGTGAATCCCCCCCCCACGCCAGTTCACTCGTTAATCTTATGACTGTTCTGTAACATGTACAGCTCAGATTTCCCAATTCATCTAAACTTTAATCAGCCGAAATTTGAATCTGTTACAAATTTTGACGAGACCGGTAGTTTTAACTCCAAGAACGGCAATATTGCTCACTGTGTCGACATCCAGTACACAAGACACGTTCATGCGTCTTTGAGCTCCAAGATAATTTATTTCTCATGCCACAAAGACCAAAAGAATTTTATACGTTTCATGATTCTGGTTTGTGCAAATACCATTTTTCAGTGTGCTGAAATCTCAATCTCTTGCACATTCCAGTGGATTAACTTCCCCAATCCGCGGTACGCGATCTTGTATTGGACATAATTTTTTCATATCTATAACAACTTAGGCTACACATGCTATTCCTCTGTCTATTGTCATTTTGTGCTTTAAGATTACTATTTCTTACGCATTTATTTTGTGTTGCTTTTATTACTATACAAAAATATCTCTGTATTTATCATTCTGATTTAGCAATTAAGTATAATTCATCTAATTCTTATAATTAACAAACAAGTGTGTATCATTCTTTTTCATTTCGTTTTTATCAGAATCATTTATTTTAAATGAAGTTTGACTACATTGTTAATAGATTTTAAGAAAAGCAATGACAAACAGGTAATACCATCTTCAAAACAAAGAGACGTTAAACTAAGAGATTTGAAACAATAAACTTTAATGGACAGATTTATATTTCATAATGTCTTTTGTCGGCCACTAGTCAGGTGGCTGTAAAAGTACACAGAATTACAAAATCATATGAACTGGGGAAAATAAAGAGAACAGAATTCTTTTAACATTTGACCAGGGTTTATGCGAACAATTCTCAAGTTATTTTTTATAAAATTAGGTATATTTCCTGTCATATAGTACATATAGTAGTCATATACGAGGGTGAATCAAAAATTAATGCCATTTTGTTTAGTTTAGTATAATTACCAACACTGGAACCTGTATCATAAATCAAAATGAAGCTGGTCTTCTGTGGATCACATCCCTACTTCTTGACAGTCACTTTTTCTCTCAATAACAATGTTCCACCTTCGAATTAGAGCATGTATCCCTGCTCCGTAACATTTTGTTGACTGTTCTTTGAGCCACTTATTCACTACAGATTTCACTTCCTCGTCACTGAAATAATGATTGCCTCTCAAACCATCTTTCATTGGGCCGAAGAAAGGAAAATATCATTTCATATTAATGAGACCCGGTTTCAGACACATGGGTGCAAGACCTTTCAATAAAGCTATTTACTGTTAAGTCCAATCACGCAATGCTTATTGCTAAAAATGATTGGCTATTCCTATGAATTACATCATCCATTTGTGAATACCATGGGGCCAGTCGAATTAGAGCGTAGGTAGAAATTAGTTCTATTAGCTGCGGGGATACTTCACTCTGACTAAAGTAACTATATGATATATCCTTTAACTTTCTGAAATCATTCAGTCACGTGACTTTTTCGTCCATTGAAAACCAATCTCTCAATTGATCCCAAACAAACTACATTAAGTAACTTCTTAACACATAGAATCTTTAAAAGTCCTACACTATTACGGTTAAGTCATGCTGAAAGCACCGGGTCCCACTAGATCACCAAAGTTCAGCAGCGATGTTCCATTTAAATACTAAATTGGGTTAGCCCTTCAGTAACAGCAGATACGGTAAAGCAACTGAAGATTAGAAACGGACTATCCCATTAAGTAATGGGGGCTTCTACGGGAAACACTAAACTATACAAGTTACCCCCCCCAAAAAAAAAAATTGTCCTTTATGTGTGTTTTATAAATTGTATCAAATGAACAAGTTACAAAGTTGTGGTTTGGTTAAAGAATTTTCCTTTTCACAAAGTCTTATTAGTGTTAAAGTATTTTAGTTCACCCGGTTCAAGGAGGATCTTATTCATGACTGGTCTCTTCGCTGACTAATTCCTTTCTGCCTCTCTGTAAAACATCCTTTTCTCTTCCCCTGCTTTCAGAATGTTCGTTAGTTGGCGGAAGTTTTAAATTTTGGCGTCGATCAGTCTGGCTTTGTCCTTTTTTAGAATATGATCCTTTTCTTCTTGGAACCCGCTTTAACAATAATCTACAGCTCATGAACAATTACAACTTGATTCGGCATTAAATGTCCCGAAAAAAGTTGATATGCCGTAAAACAGAACAATCAAATACTATACTGCTAGCAATAATAGATACCGCCCGCTTGTTTTTTAGTTAAACACTGAGATGAATAGAAAGTACCAACCAAAAATAAAATGATATATTAACTTTTATGGCTATTAATGGTGATATTAGATGAAATTACCTTACATTATCTTAAATTTTTATGTCGATGATACGGGCAATTTTACGAGCACATCCTTTCCCTTTGGGTGACGTCTGTCAATAACATTTTGGAATACGGCGGGGTTTTCTTTCATCAGTGTACTATCAATCAAAATCTCTGTAACCTTTTTATCTCTTTGAAATAATATATATAGGCTCCCTTTTCTGTAGTTTGCACTTACTAACTTCCAAACTTTGTGCCGTAACTTCCTTTTGAAAACAAACTTTTCTAATTGTATTCTGGTAACTGCACTGATTGGCCTCGATATTCTCACACCAACAGCCTTATATCAATATATACAGCAGAGATGCTGATAGGTACGCAGCCTGCGTCTCTCACACAGAAAAAAATTTAAAGGACGCAGAAAAATCGTATCCATGCGTTAACAATGTTTTTTTTTTCTTTTCTTACAATTTTCAGTTAACTGTAAATACATTTCAATATTTTCTTGGAAATGAATTACATTGTATGGGGTACAAGGTAGGGGTTAGACGGCTTTAGTTGTTCATAGATAAAAACTCAATAATTTAAAGAAACTTTAGTTGGGACCCATCAAATTTCCCGGAAACTCATTCAAATCAGATCCTTGCGTTCCAGGACGCACTAAATTTTAAAAAAACTATCAGCATAAATTTTAGTTTAATTCAGAGTGTTGGTAGGTCATAGAATATGCTGAGTGCATACTATGCTGAGGGCTGACTCCCCTCAAAATGGAATGTTTTGGGTATGATACTAAACTGCATCTGATGATGAGGCTCCTGTTCAGGAAGGTACCTCTTCTTTTACATTAATCCCATTTCCATGTCTTGAGTGGTAGTACCTGTTTGGGTCTGTGAGTCCGCTGAGTATACTAGCCAACATGCTAAACTGAAGCAACGTATTAAGCGATTTCAAACTCCAGTTATACTATTACATTCACTTATGGACTAATACACTTTGGAAAGGTATGAACCGACCCCACTCAGCAATGGGTTAATAGTACCACTACTGTTCTTTTACCACACCAAACCTCTCGCATCTAAGATGTGTTTCAAAATTATTCATATTTCATAGGACAGTGTACCAAAGAAACAACTACACAACACATGTAAATATGAACATACAATGAAAGTGATTACCTAACTCTCACCTCGGAAGTACGGGATTGCAGAAACAGACACAACAGAACTTTACCTGTTTGAGTTCATCTCAACTGTCAATCCATTAGTTGTGGAAGTGGGGGTATATCCAAGCTGACGCGTCGTCCGTCTCTCTCCTAGAGAGAAGTCACCGATTAAAAGGGACAATATCCAGCCAAAGAGAGCAAGAAAACAGATAAGAACTATATATATATATATATATAATATATATATATATTATATATATATTATTATAATTATTATAAAGAGAGAGAGAGAGAGGTTGGCGGAGATTAGCGTTTTTACAACAATAGATTCTATATTGTTCCCATAACTTTTAAACTGCTTGGTCAACTCATCGTTTGGACTATTAAGTAAACAAGAATTAATTATTTCCCCGTGAGGGTAAATACGTCACAGTGTCGGGTTCAATGTTGGGTCCCGTAAGCGTACGCATGGATAAAAGCAAACATTCATGACTCTGACTAACCTAATAATATTACATACCCCTTTACTCGGGTGTATATATTGGCGAGAGACAGACCAGCCTCAAATGCAGAGGTGGGTGAGCCGACAACAACGTCTGCTATCGCCTAGCAACTAGTTGCATATGCACTAAAACTTCTCACGCATCTAATCGCGCTCCACCAGAAGGTCAAGCGGAGTGTCACTACCCATCAATAATTGTCGAGGTAACTTTCCACTAGACCCCCGTTATTATGAAGCTAACGAACTCTGATTCAAATTATCTGATTACAGTACGTACACAATTTTTAAGCTACCTATGAATTATGTAACAATAAGACTAGTCGGAGTGACACGTCGTTAAATCAATTAACCAATCACGTAATCAATGATACACTAGACGAGAACTTTTCCAACCTTTTACTTGTATTACATGATTTGAGTTGACTACCAATTATAGTAGTTTAGTAGAAAATTAAATAAAAACTGTTTAATGGAAAATACATTTAATTTGATTGGCCGATATAGACCTCGTCTCTGTTTGGACAGAGATAACGTGAGAAACTTAGATCAGCTGTGGCTGGGCGAATGGGCGAGATGTATGCAAATTGGCGTTTCTTTACCAAAGAGCCATTTTTCACGCGCGTTTGTCCGACTTCGGTTTATAAAAAAAAGGCGTCTAAAAGAAGATAACTCCTTGTGTTCGTTAATCAGGAACCAGGCAACGGACACTGAGAACGGGACAATAAATTCCAAGACAAGAAATCCGAATACAGAAGAGCTGGATCCGGTTATTATCACATAAATTCTTGGGGGAGGGTTAAATATTTACATTTACTTGTCGAGAAAAGACTTCGTGGGGGTAAAATATCACTTTCATATCCCATTAGCTTTTCGGCAAAAATGCCTTCAAACAGGGAATCCAATCATAGAACGGGTTGGTTTTTCAGTAGGCACCGCTTAGCGTTTTTAGGGCAGGAGGCCAGGACTCATTTATGCGATATGCACCTCGGATCCTTAGAAGAAAATACAAGAAAAGATACGTCATTTAAGAATGCAATAGGCAGCACGTGATAATCCTCTTTTAATCCAATTTAATCTCCAATCATCCCCGCCCTAAAAGAATCTAATTGAATAGTAAATTACAAAAACTATAAAATTTACAATTGTTTAACAGAATTTATATGATAAAAACATTCGGTAAGCTCTAAAATTAACCGTGCCGTTAATTCTTGAATTTAATTTTTTTTATGGGAACTATATTTAGTGGACAGGGAAATATTGTATTATGTTGCAGGTTTGTGAATTTGAGGTGTAAATCACCACATTCTATTTTTAAAAAATGTATATGTTCGCTTAGTAAATAATACACATGGCTAAATCAAAAGTATACTGCAGTACATATTCTGAGAACAACAATCCTTTTTGAATAACATGATAACATCAGGGAATTTATAACTTTCCGAAGGATATTACTTTGAAAGTGAACTCGATGTCACAATCCAGCATATAAACTACTGTCACAGGTATATGTGATATAGTATATATATATATATATATATATATATATATATATATATATATATATATGAGCTTTACAAGGAAAGAACATTCCTGATTTAATTTTAATTTCAGTAAGAAACGTGCTTGACATTTGAATTTTCACTTGTCATTTTCTTCAAAGTGATTGACGGCTAATAAATTTGAACATGTTTTATCGAGATGACGGTGACATTGCTTGAAGATATCCACGGTTTTAAAGTAGAACACCTGAATCTACTTAAGCCGCGAAGTAAGTTATTAAAAGTTCGAAAGAAAATTAAGAAAAACAAAATCTGTAGCATTTGTTAGTGTCACGAGACGTTAGTGTCACGAGAAGCTTAAACATAATCCCTCATCTCTAGGGTGCAGGATGGGCAATGCTTAATGGAAAAAGGAGGTTTCCAATGCATTAAGACTCACCTCTAAAACAAGAACAAGGACAATTACACTGTGGCGCTAGGGTAGGAAATTCCTAAACGATGTGAAAGAATGTCATAATCCGTTTGAGAATCCAGCTGACTTAAAACATTTAACTTTTCATTAAATTTCTAAATTTACGCCAAAAATATTATGCATAGAATATAAATATTAAAACATATTACAGCACGCCATTCATTACATTCTATTTCATTGTTTTTATACTATACAATACTATACTTAAAGAAAGGAGCTAAAAATAAGGATTCAGGTGGGGGCTGGAACCGATTAATTACATTCCAGTCTATTTCAATGGGAAAAACTAATTTGATATACGAGGAAATTGAATTTTCGTTGGAAGGAATTATATTCGTAAGCAAGGTACTACTGTACTTTATTAATTCTTGTTAGTTTTAACTTTGTTTTATATTTTTCATCGAACCTAAATCTTTGTTCTTTATCTATAAAAACTAGCAAATATATGCACCCTCCAGGTGCAACTATTTAAGTTTTCATGTAATTGAATAAGATATCAAATTAATGACGGACTAATGAAACTAAAGAATGCAGATAAAAAGATTTGAAACGGAGAGGGGTATAATCGAAAAAGAGAAAACACTGGAACTTGCTCTTCCACCACTGTCGCCTTTCATTGCTAAATTTTCCTAATTTAACTATTTAGTTAAAATAAGTACTAAAGAATAACATTACAGTTATTTCTTCTTTTTAATGGATTTCTTTTATGAATTATCCCCGAGATTTATGCTCATATTCATCAAGATAAAAGCAAACAATTAGAAATCAACATCACACACAGAGCATCACTCATCTGCATAACTGTCCATTTTAAGATCTTATCCTTTCACCTCTTTTACTGCTCCTCTGTAATCTCTTTGAATGGCGCCTTGCAGTGTTACCTTGATCATAGTGATCCCACCACTTTTGTTTGCGTCATTTCACTGTGGTTAAGAAGTCTTTATAATGCTTAAGAGCTTACCTAGTTTTACTTTTCCCCTTCTCCGTTGGCCATATGACTTTGTAGACTCCAGAGAGCTTTGAATATCATAACATTCATATAGACAGGCTTCGTGTAACGGTTATAGACCGAGGAAATGAAATATCTCACTCAAATTGACTTTGTTGATATTTCATTTTATTTCTCTCTCTCATTCTCTCTCTCTCATTCTCTCTCTCTCTCTCTTTCTCTCCCTCTCTCTCTCTCTCTCTCTCTCTCTCTCTCTCTCTCTCTCTCTCTCTCTCTCTCCTTCAATCTATCTATTGATAATCTATCTATAAGTAAGTTCATATCTCGGTCTAAGGTATATGATATATCATATATTAACAAAGTAAACCAGATGAATAGGTAGATATGAACACATATATATGTAGTCATGAACGGATTGATTCATAGGTCGATAGATATGAACATATAGATATGAAAAGATAGACACAAAACAGACAGAGAACAGACAGGCGCAAAGACAGACAGAGAACAGACAGGCGCAAAGACAGACAGATAGAGAGATAAATATATGGATATATATTTTTCCCGGTACAGTAAGCGATCTGATATCAAAATCATTTGATTCGGTGTTAAATGACCTGGAAATTGTTATGCCGTAAAACAACCAACTAAACCGATATTAATGTTTTGTTCTCAATTCAACATCGTCTTCCTATTTTGACTAATATCGTACCTCTCACAGTCTGAAAATCACTCTCAGAGCATCACTCACCAGCATACTTGTCCATTTTAAGATGTTATCCTTCCACCATATTTACTGCTTCTCTTTCACCCTTCTTGATTGCGCCTTGCAGTGTTACCTTGATCATGAGTCGTGCCCACACCACTTTCGTTTGTGTCACTTTCCTGTGGTTAAGAGGTCTTCATAATGCTTAGAAGCTTACTTTTGCTTCTCCCTTCTCCGTTGGCCATGTGACCTTGAAGACGCTAGAGAGCTTTGGAAACCATAACATATATATATAGGCGCTCTTCATGTCACGGTTATCGACATAGGAAATGGGTTCAGCGACCCGAATTGATTTAGTTAATATTTCATATTTTAGCTCTCACTCTTTATCTTTCAGTCTATCTATCCCTGAATCTATATCACAGTCTGATGTATGCAATATATATATCAATAATCTAATACACCCATATAAATACATAGCTATAAACAAACACATATGTGTAGGCATCAACGGATAGACATATAGATAGATAGATAATATGAACAGACAGACGCATATATATATATATATATATATATATATATATATATATATATTTTATAATAACAAAGACTTATAGATCTTGCATTATAGACTATTTCAGGGAGCTTAGACAAAAATGTCTAATTCTCCCGACTCATCAGATGCAAATGATGAATTCTTTATTTTTAAGGCGTTTGAAAACAAGGTCTGTTTAAAAAAATTTTTGAAGTTTGAAAAAAAGGAGACGGTTTTGAAATATGACATCAAATATTCTATTCTATCAAATATTCTATTTTAAGGTGTGAGTATGTAGCGCTGTAAGTGTATGCATTGAAAGAAACATTGAGCGTTTATTACGTATGTAGTAGTGTGTGTGTGTGTATAAATTTCAGCGGAAGTGAAACCTTAAGGTAATGTGTGTGTGTGTGTGTGTGTGCGCGTGTGTTTGTGTATATTAGTAAGAGGTAGGGGAGAGGTGTCATGAAAAGAAATTTTCATGTTTCATAATAAAGGAGATGTAAGTCTGAGAGTGTGTTTGTGTGTGGGGGGATTTTAAAAAAAAAGAGGAAAGAAAAGATTTAATTATATTTTAATTTGTTTATTTATTTATTTATTTATTTTTAGAAAGAGTATTGTAATTTTATAGTTAGTACTGATTATTTGACGATTAATATATATTAATATTACTATTATTAATTACGTATAAGTGAATGAATTATTGTATTATTATTATTATTATTATTATTATTATTATTATTATAGTTTGTTATATTATCATATCTAAATACATTATTAAAATTATACATATATACTTATATTATTATATCTAAATACATTATAAAAATTATACACATATATATGTATATATATATATATATATATATATATATATATATATATATATATATAAATTTTATATATTAAAAAAAAAATAAAAAAATAAAAATTATTGTTGTAAAGATAATTGTTATAGTACATTATATTTATTATTTTATAATTTTTATTGAAAAGTTGTTATTATTGTTATTGCAATATATATTAATATAATTATTGTTATTATAAAATTTTTCTTAATGTTATAATTATTATTTATATTTTTATTATTGTAGTTGTTATTATTATAATTATTAGTATTATTGTTATTATAATTTTATTATCATTAAATTATTGTTATTATATTTTTATTATCATTAAATTATTGTTCTTTTTATAATTTTTGTTATCATTAAATTATTGTCATTATTCTTTTTATAATTTTTATTATCATTAAATTATTGTCATTACTAATATGTTATTATCATAATTATTCTGATGACAATTGAGTGCTAGTGAATGTTTATGCAAATAGTGTTAGTGTGATTATAATTATGTGAAAATAATTATTGGTAAACAGGGATGTATATTTTTGATTATTATTTTTATCAGTAGTTGTATTGTAATTGTGTCAATGGGGATTGTAAATGTGTTGGGGGTTTAATATATAATATAATAAAATATACTAACATTATATTTTGAATTTCGCCTTATGTCTGCACTTGGCTATCAGTTCATTCCGTTTGTTCAGCAGTTTTCTATAGTCCTTAAACAGTATTATTTCTATTTTTTCTGTTATACAAAGCGGGCATTTGTCTTTGAAGTTAGTAGCTGAGTTTGAAGTTCTGACAATTCTCCATTTGACCACCGGGTCGTTGTTTGAGTTCTTGATTGCCCAGTAGTGCTTGGATAATTCCGTTTGGTTAGATAGTGCGGGGTTGTTAAAGGAATGCCTATGGGTGTAGTACCTTTGCTTGAATGGTCAGCAGTAATCCCGAGGTAATGCATGGTGTTTTCAGGGCTGTTACGAGCTGATATTTGGGCTTCGTATATTATATTGTTGGCTAGACAGTTTTTATCTAAAGGGCATTGCTGAGTCTCTCTACAATTGCATTTCACTGTGTTCAGGTAGCTGTCTCTAGTTCTGGGGCTATTTAAGTTTATATTAGTGTTCTCTTCTAGATTCTTGTGATATTCATTCAATATCTTTTTATTATGGGCATTAATTATGCTACTCATATTGGGAGTACATGAGTAGCTAATTTTCAGGGTATTTCTGTTTAGTATTTTGCTTAAGGGATTGTTTTGGTTAAAGTGTGTATTTATTAGGTTAAGAAAAGTTCTACCTATGTCTAATTTTGCTATTCTACAGTAAGGGGGGTTAAACCAAATTACTTTACGTGTCCTATTCCTTGAATTACCAGGCCCATTCACACTATTTAGTTCAAATTTACTAATATATTGTAGATTATTGGTATATCCACTGTCCTTCAGAGCTTCATCATAGAAGGATTTATTGTTTTTAAAAATCCTATTGTTAGCCGACAGTCTATTGATTCTTATATTTATAGAGTGAGGGATCTTATCTAGTATGGATTTGGGGTGGTTAGAGTTTCTATTCACATATAGTGGTATATGCCCTTCCTTGTGGAAAGGTTGGAAGGTATTCGTTTCCAGATTCAATGTAATATCTAGAAAATTAACTATCTTGCAGTTTGGTTTGACTTCAATTCTTAGTCCTAATTTTTGGAAGATGCTAACTATTTTTTTCGCGATACTTGACGTTAGGGGGCCGTTACTATTAGGAACGAGGATCAGCCCGTCATCCCGGTAAATACCTATTTGGGATGGTGGGACTATATCACCTAATGAGTGTATTATATAGATTCCCACTAAGTCAGATAATTGGGCTGAGTTTTAGGCCCCCATCGGTAAATCGAAGTTGTTGTTTCCTTTTTTAACCCAATCTGACTTATTATTCCTTAATATAGTTTTTCGGCAGGCCATTATAATATCACTATCCTCTTGTGATATGTATGCATATTTCTTTGCGAAATCTATGCTTTTCACTAGCAATTCCTTGGTTATTGATGGGTAATATTCAATGATATCAAATTGAATAAGCGTTGCTCTGCTTTTGTTTTCAATTTTTCGGAACCAGTTAATAGTGTCCATTGAGTTTTTCCATAGATGGTATTTAGTTTTATTAAGGGTTGTTTCTACTATTTCTTTGACTATTGTTTTAGATACTAGCCCTAATTCATTCTTAGTGGGGTTTATTAATCTAAATTGGCGGTTATTTTCGAAATTGGGCTTGTGGTCTTTAATTAGTACATATGCATTTTTGGGGTCTATTTTACCCATTCTATCCCTAACAGTCAATTTGTCAGCTATCTTAGCGGTATTATTATCTATTTCCAACCTGGTGTCATTATGGTCTAGCTTATAGTCTTTACTGCAGGTATCTACAAGGTATTTATGGTATTCCTCAGGGTTGACTTTGTAGAAGTTTGGAGTTTTGTCCGCTTTCATCCATATTTTTTTAGATGTTTTTATATTTTTTAAATCCTTTTTTAGTTCTTGTTGAAAAGGATTCAGTTCTTTTCGGAATTTAACCTTCCTAATCATATTTAGGAGATCTGTTTCGAAATGGTCCAAGTGTTTACATTTAGGTGGGGTTTTTTGTGTTTTCAAGCCGTAGAACTCCTTTTGTGCGTATCCTTCGGATGGATTTAGAAAGAAGAAAGATTTCCATCGTAGTCGTTTAATTAAATCGATGATTTTCTCGGTTAGGTGATAAACGTATTTCCTTTCAGTGGGATACGGGATGTTTTTCATAGAGTATTTAGGAGTAAATTTATCCATCATGTAAATCCTTTAAAAGTCTTCAGTGGTTGATTTCCAGAGTGCTCAACTCGATAAGGAGCATAAATGTAATCCAAAAGTCCAGAGAAGAAATCGCGAAAAAAATAGTTAGCATCGCGAAAAAAATAGTTAGCATCGCGAAAAAAATAGTTAGCATCTTCCAAAAATTAGGACTAAGAATTGAAGTCAAACCAAACTGCAAGATAGTTAATTTTCTAGATATTACATTGAATCTGGAAACGAATACCTTCCAACCTTTCCACAAGGAAGGGCATATACCACTATATGTGAATAGAAACTCTAACCACCCCAAATCCATACTAGATAAGATCCCTCACTCTATAAATATAAGAATCAATAGACTGTCGGCTAACAATAGGATTTTTAAAAACAATAAATCCTTCTATGATGAAGCTCTGAAGGACAGTGGATATACCAATAATCTACAATATATTAGTAAATTTGAACTAAATAGTGTGAATGGGCCTGGTAATTCAAGGAATAGGACACGTAAAGTAATTTGGTTTAACCCCCCTTACTGTAGAATAGCAAAATTAGACATAGGTAGAACTTTTCTTAACCTAATAAATACACACTTTAACCAAAACAATCCCTTAAGCAAAATACTAAACAGAAATACCCTGAAAATTAGCTACTCATGTACTCCCAATATGAGTAGCATAATTAATGCCCATAATAAAAAGATATTGAATGAATATCACAAGAATCTAGAAGAGAACACTAATATAAACTTAAATAGCCCGAACTAGAGACAGCTACCTGAACACAGTGAAATGCAATTGTAGAGAGACTCAGCAATGCCCTTTAGATAAAAACTGTCTAGCCAACAATATAATATACGAAGCCCAAATATCAGCTCGTAACAGCCCGAAAACATGCATTACCTCGGGATTACTGCTGGACCATTCAAGCAAAGGTACTACACCCATAGGCATTCCTTTAACAACCCCGCACTATCTAACCAAACGGAATTATCCAAGCACTACTGGGCAATCAAGAACTCAAACAACGACCCGGTGGTCAAATGGAGAATTGTCAGAACTTCAAACTCAGCTACTAACTTCAAAGACAAATGCCCGCTTTGTATAACAGAAAAAATAGAAATAATACTGTTTAAGGACTATAGAAAACTGCTGAACAAACGGAATGAACTGATAGCCAAGTGCAGACATAAGGCGAAATTCAAAATATAATGTTAGTATATTTTATTATATTATATATTAAACCCCCAACACATTTACAATCCCCATTGACACAATTACAATACAACTACTGATAAAAATAATAATCAAAAATATACATCCCTGTTTACCAATAATTATTTTCACATAATTATAATCACACTAACACTATTTGCATAAACATTCACTAGCACTCAATTGTCATCAGAATAATTATGATAATAACATATTAGTAATGACAATAATTTAATGATAATAAAATTATAAAAAGAATAATGACAATAATTTAATGATAACAAAAATTATAAAAAGAACAATAATTTAATGATAATAAAATTATAATAACAATAATTTAATGATAATAAAATTATAATAACAATAATACTAATAATTATAATAATAACAACTACAATAATAAATATAAATAATAATTATAACATTAAGAAAAATTTTATAATAACAATAATTATATTAATATATATTGCAATAACAATAATAACAACTTTTCAATAAAAATTATAAAATAATAAATATAATGTACTATAACAATTATCTTTACAACAATAATTTTTTTATTTTTTTTTTTTTTTTTTTTAATTATAATAAAATTTATTATATATATATATATATTATATATATATATATATATATATATATATATATATATACATATATATGTGTATAATTTTATAATGTATTTAGATATATAATATAAGTATATATGTATAATTTTAATAATGTATTTAGATATGATAATATAATAATAATAATAATAATAATAATAATAATAATAATAATAATAATAATAATAATAATAATAATAATAATAATAATTCATTCACTTATACGTAATTAATAATAATAATATTAATATATATTAATCGTCAAATAATCAGTACTAACTATAAAATTACAATACTCTTTCTAAAAATAAATAAATAAATAAATAAACAAATTAAAATATAATTAAATCTTTTCTTTCCTCTTTTTTTTTTAAAATCCCCCCACACACAAACACACTCTCAGACTTACATCTCCTTTATTATGAAACATGAAAATTTCTTTTCATGACACCTCTCCCCTACCTCTTACTAATATACACAAACACACGCGCACACACACACACACACACACACACATTACCTTGAGGTTTCACTTCCGCTGAAATTTATACACACACACACACTACTACATACGTAATAAACGCTCAATGTTTCTTTCAATGCATACACTTACAGCGCTACATACTCACACCTTAAAATAGAATATTTGATAGAATAGAATATTTGATGTCATATTTCAAAACCGTCTCCTTTTTTCAAACTTCAGAAAATTTTTTTTAAACAGACTTTGTTTTCAAACGCCTTAAAAATAAAGAATTCATCATTTGCATCTGATGAGTCGGGAGAATTAGACATTTTTGTCTAAGCTCCCTGAAATAGTCTATAATGCAAGATCTATAAGTCTTTTGTTATTTATTTAAATATAAATTTGCTCTGTGACTCTAACACAAGAGCACACATTGAGCTCTCTAACTGCGACAAGTTGTTTTTTAAAAAATACCTTTGTCGTAAAGGAAGATTTCTTCTCTGGACTTTTGGATTATATATATATATATATATGTGTGTGTGTGTGTGTGTGTGAACAGACAGACGGGCGCAATCATAGATAAGAACGGTCGCAAAGATAGATTGATTGATAGATATGAACAGACACAAAGATAAATGGATAGATAAATATGAACAGATAGACACAAAGATATGAACAAATACTAAGATAATATATAGATAGATGTGAACAGACTAAGATTGATAAGTAGATAGATATGACAGACAAAGATTGATAAGTAGATAGATATGAATAGACAGACACTAAGATTGATAAGTAGATAGATATGATAGACAGACACTAAGATTGATAAGTAGATAGATATGAATAGACAGACACTAAGATTGATAAGTAGATAGATATGAATAGACAGACATACTAAGATTGATAAGTAGATAAGATAGATAGATAGATATGAATAGACAGACACAAGATAGATACATGAATAGATAGATATATACAGGCACTAACATAGATACATGAATAGATATGAATAGACAGACACTAAGATTGATAAGTAGATAGATATGAACAGACACTAAGATTGATAAGTAGATGATATAGACAGACACTAAGATATACAGACACTAAGATTAGATTATATAAGTAGATAGATATAGACAGACACTAAGATTGATAAGTGATAGATATGAATAGACAGACACTAAGATAGATACATGAATAGATAGATATATACAGGCACTAAGATAGATACATGAATAGATAGATATATCAGGACTAACATAGATACATGAATAGATAGATATGAACAGAGAGACAATACGATAGATTGATAGAAAGAATAGACAGATATTTTCGTATGCTGGTAGAGTAAACGACCTTATATCAAAATCCCTTGATTCGGTATTAAATGACTCGAAAAGTGTTGATATGCCGTAGAACAATCAATCACAACAAAACCACATTTTGGTTCAACTTTGTCTTCCTATTTTGAAAGATATCGTACCTAGCACAGTATCATTTGCATACCTGTCCTTTTTAAGATGTTATCTTTCCACCACGTTTACTGCTCTCTTCCTCCTCCTCTTCCTCCTTGAATTGCACCTTGCACTGTTATCTTGAACATGAGACGTGCCCACACCACTTTTCTTTTGCGTCTCTTCCCTGTGGTTAAGAAGTCTTCATAATGCCTAGGAGCTTACATTGTTTTGCTTCTCCTCGCTCCATTGGCCATATGACCTTGTAGACGACAGAGATAGTTGGAAACCATAACATCTATATTGGCGTGTTTGCGTAACGGTTATCGACAGAGGAAATGGAATCGGCGACCCGAGTTGTCTTTGTTAATATTCTATTCTCTCCCTCTTTCATTACACACACACACACACACACACACACACACATATATATATATATAATCAGCTGTCAGTATAAGACATCGGACTACCATAGTAGTATATATATATGATATATATGATATTAATTATTAATATATATGCTCCCATAAATTTATAATGAGCTCTCTAATACTACTAAGCAAATAAGCAATGATCATTTCTCCGGAAATTTGATCTCTCAGTGACCGAATGATACATACATTCGTATGTATTTAATAGTTTAAAAACATATCAGCTGTCAGTAAGACATCGGACTACCATGAGTCTGAGTTCGAACCCTACCCAAGGATATTGAGATATGCCGAAACACGTGTCTGTGGATGAACATATACATTTCTCTATACGAGATTGATATGAAATATCCATAAACTAAGACAACCAGTGAAATAGAGACATGAACATACATACATACAGAGATAGATTTAAACAGGTACATGGAAGGTAGATAAATATGAAAAGACAAACACATAGGTAGATAGATAGATAAATATGAAGAAACCGACACGTAGATAAATATGAACACCCAGATACATAGATATAAACAAACTGATATCGATACAAAGAGAGATAATATTATCCGAGTAAGATACATACATACATTTGTACATGGTGTCTCATCCCGGTGTAATGGTTAGCAAGCTTGTCACGCAGATCCATTTAATCCTCGCTGGATGTCCAATACTTGCGACTTTGTACCCCACCCTCTCCGTGGTGAAAGGGTTGGGTACATAGCCACCACCCATGGCAAAACGGTTAGAATAAATACAGTAAATACTTAGATGTACCATCATGGTGTAATGGTTATCAAGCTCGTCTCGCAGATCCATTATAGCTGAATAGTGAGTTGCTGGATGCTCAATACTTGTGCATTGTGTCGCATCATACGAACGGGTTATGTAAATACGTACTTAGAAATTGTACAGATGTTACATAATTTAAGAGCAGCCATAAATTATATGCGTAACTGTAGTTAGAATATCTAAATTAGGGTCCATTATATTTAGAATAAATGAATCCATGGAAAGTTACCGACAGTTGTGACGGTTAATAAAATTTGACCCCTTAAAAACGCGCCATTACAGACGGGTTAGAATAAGTTTAGTTAGTCAGGTTCGACCCATCTTTCAAGGAGCGTAATGTTGCTGTTATCTCCCAGGGTCCATCTCACCTGCGGCGGAATCATGGGCTGGGTATATAAAGATTTGTTATTAGGAACAACGACAATGACCAGACCAGCCTGTAAGAAGAATTTTTAAAAAAATCAACCCCTGCAGAAGCCCATTAAATGATAAGAGAAGATGGCGACCGAAGTAAGATTGACAAGTGAAAGCAGAGTAATCAAGTAAGAATCATCACCTATCATCATATCATCACCTACCCCCCTCTCTCTCTCTCTCTCTCTCTCTCTCTCTCTCTCTCTCTCTCTCTCTCTCTCTCTCTCATATATACCCGATGTTTTATAAGTGTTATATAAGACAGGGACATACATACAGATATGACCAGATAAATAGAATCAGACTAAAGATATGAAATAATTGAAATAGATGGATAGACAGACATACAGATAGATAGAAGGTTAATATTGCAAAATAGAGATTAACTCAGATAAACGAAGACCCAGATCAATAAGGTAGATCGATATATATGACTATATCATTTGATTTCTTGTTCATTACAATTATTGATAATTTGAAATCGTTTTATTCTATTTTGATTCTCGGTCGCTGGAATCGAATCCACATAGTCGCTTTCTTATTCAGCTTTACTATGACGAAATGTTTTAAATCTCTTTATTATTCAATGCTGTTCCATAATTTGGCCTACTCAAAGGACATCGACTGTGGCGATCGATCCATTGATCTTGCGACTACACGCCTAGGCATTTTGAAGAACAACAAGAAGAAAGAAGATAAGAAGAAGAAAGAAGAAAGAAGACAAGAAGAAAATCCAGACGAGAAGCTGACAAGCGTGTGTAGGTAGTCAGAGAAAAACTTTCCAGCTAAACATATGAAACTCACCTTGAATAGCCGGCAGCAGCCAAGCTAGAGGCGAAGTTGTTTCACCTGAATCAATAGAAATGAAGAAGTTCGGCTAAACGAAATATGTGACATTAGTTCGAAAGAATAAAAAAAGAAAAGTATCACCTCGAATATGTAAAAATTAATGATAATAATAATGATGATACGGAAATGGTAGAAAGACAATTATATGAATACTTCGAGCGACAAATTGGAGAGATTGTGCCTGAAAAGAGCTGGACAAATTCTATAAAAGTGAAAATAGACAAAACAAACAAGTGTAGGATTTGAGGACACAGAGATGAAACGATCAACCATGTAATAAGCGAAGGCAGTAAACTAGCACAACGGAAATAAAAGGATAGGCACAACTGGGTAGGAAAGGTGATCCACTGGGAATTGTGCAAAAAAAATTTTACTATACAACCAAATGGTATGTAAAAACTGGAATTAGTTCTAGAAAATGATGCATAAATTCTATGTGACTTTGAGATACAGACAGATCAACTTATGCCAGCCAGAAGACCAGACCTAGTATTAATTAACAAGAAAAAGAGAACTAGTCAACACGTAGATTTTGTCTCGGGATTTTTTGTTTTTACTACTTCGATGATTCGACCAATAATCAGAATCCGAGAAATTGTAGATCAAGTTCTCTGAAGTCTGTTCTGATTTTTCTTGAGGATGTTCTGTAATTCTTGATTGATTTGACTGAGAAGCAGTGCAGGTGAAATCTTTTCAGATTTGGCTGTAAGAGTTATGCCTCAGTTGTTTTTTATTGATTGAGGTTACCTAGCCTCGGGAAAGAACGGATGCAGCTTTTCGTTTATTTCTTTATTGTGTTTTATTTATACATTGTATTACATAATCAAAGAAGTATGTTATCAAATGCCCTTGTCTTTCATACTTCAGGAGGTATTTCCTTGAGTCGTGCCGTTTTCCTTCTTTTAGCTGTGTTTCAGAACTGCATCGAGTTCATCCTCCGTAAAGTGCCCTAGTTTCATGCATTGTTTGTCATTAAGAATTTCTTCATTATATTTATCTATGATTTCAAAAGTGTTTCTAGCTGTTTCTTAAAATGTTCTTTCCAATTCCGAACTCTTACATCTTGACTGCAAGTGTTTTAGTTTTGTTCTGGGTGTAGTTTTCTTTCGGCTACTTTCATTTACTGTATAACTAAATAGAAGAACAAACTCTCGTGGTAGTTTTGACGAACGTGAAGAGAGCCCCTTTGGTTTGATTTCTGAGTTGTCATTCTCCTAGACCGGTTGGCATACTATAGTTAAAGAGCCTTGTCCACCCTACTTTTTCCAATAGCTGGAGGGAGGATACTGGAATTCGTACCTTTCCCAAATGTATTAGCGCTATGTGAAATGCAAACAGCCGTGTCCAGAATTTGAACGCTTCTCGCCGTGTCTATTTCCTACGACGATAACCATTACACCACGTGTTTCCGCAAAAACTGTAAAATGTAATTGAGATTAAAATGTAATTGTTGTTTTATCTTTCAGAATTTCTGATTTTATTCAATTGGCCTTTGGTATTTACATGTTGGTCTTTTTGGTATATTTTGATCTGATTTCTTAAGTTTATGCACATTGGTCTCTTTTATTAAATAAATATTCTTTTTATGTTATTTTGTTTTTATCTAACAGCTTATCCCATCCAGGGAACTCTATATTTGGCTTTTGGTTTCTTTCATAATAATATTTACAATAACAATTCCAGACAAAGTGTTAATCAACATGATAATATAACTTATTATTTACTGGATTGGTTGGTTGCTTGGATAGTTGGATTTTACGTCATTTTAACCCTTTTTGGTTTATTGTATGCTAAAACATATTATTTTATTCATTCTTGTTGTTTATTCAATTTTCCAAACTCATTTGAATACTCATTTAATGATCTATTTAACCCATTGATGAGACACTAAAAGTTACTTCCATTCCGGGTCGGCGTAGACCTGGGAGTAATGGTGATAAATGGGTACTCCAAATTCACCAGTGTTCCAGAATTGAAACTACCCCACTAGATACAGTTTAACGTCATACCGTTATTTACTGGGGTTTGAACCCCCACCCAATCTATGGGTTAAATAGTACCCACTTCAGTTCTTCTACAATGATGGCTTTGACCTTAACTAACCCACGAATGTTGATATGTCATTAAACAAAGAAACCAAAGGCGTTCCGTCTTGGTATAATATTCTACAAGCTAATCTTACAGATCCGTTACTATTAAAAGCGAGTTCGATCCTCACTGGATGACCTGAACTTGTGACCTATCAAATCCTACGCGTAGAGTAAATACTTTTTTGAAGAATACAAACCAAACCTTATCTATATAATAATACTAGTGTTCCTACAAAATACGACAGTTATCTTCTTGCAACATCCTCTGGTTAAAAATGAGACCGTCCAAATGAGTGTCGTCACCTCAGCTAAATAATGCATTATTCCGTTTTTATCACAAAGAAAAGGAAGAAAAAGGACATGCTGCACAGAAAAATATAATAAGAAAGAAAGAGTAGGGGAAATATAGAGTGAGAGGGTGAGCATACAGAAGCGATAACGCTAATCTGTTTCTGCTTCAATCGAACATAATGAAATGCTGAAAAGAAAGAAAAAAGAGTGAGAGAATTAAATCAAGATTATTATACTTTTTTCACATTGAACTAATTCGCAATAGCACTTAAGTAAGCATATCAAACGTTGTAATAATTGAATTATCATACTGTGCTATATCCACAGGTTCCGCTAGTAAACATCATTGGTAAAATCTGTTAGAATACTTAGAAGAGTCATTGAGAAGTAAGGAGACTTGCTGTAATTCAAAATTAAGTGAAAAACTACCATTTAAAACTGATGTGACATAGTCTTATGTACTATAGCTTGGCGACATAGTGCTAATTGGTGTAACATAGTGTTATGTGCTATAGATTTGTGACAAAGTGCTATGTACTATAGCTTTGTGACATAGTGCTAATTGGTGGGACATAGTGTTATGTAATATAGCTTTGTGACATAGTGCTAATAGTGGTGCTAATTGGTGTGACATAGTGATATGTACTATAGCTTTGTGACCAAGTGCTAATTGGTGTGACATCGTGTTATGTACTATAGCTTGGTGACATAGTGCTAATTGGTGGGACATAGTCTTATGTAATATAGCTTTGTGACATAGTGCTAATTGGTGTGACATAGTGTTATGTACTATATATAGCTTTGTGACCAAGTGCTAATTGGTGTGATATATACTATAGCTTTGTGACCAAGTGCTAATTGGTGTGACATAATGTTATGTACTATAGCTTTGTGACCAAGTGCTACATCTCGCATGGAGTAAATGAAAATATAAGTCTTAATAGATATGTATTCTGAAAGCCATAGATGTGTTGTCAGAACGAATTCTCTGTTAACGAGGCTTGGTTGCTTATTACCGCTACCGTGGTTGTTACTACAGTTGATAGTATAAACAGCCGTGCTTATTATAACTCCTCTTCAGAAATAGATAATTTACTTGATAATATCCAAATTACGCAACTCTAAATCAATATAATGAATATATGGCAGTCCAGAAATAATTGCACGGCTTATATCTATTATGCAATTTTATTTTTGGTTACAGGATTTCAATGTTGTAGTGTTTGATAATAAATAATATCCGGTTTAACAGTACAATCGTCCTCAAAAAATAGTAAAATCCTAGTATCTTCGATTTAGATGAATAATTAACGTATTATAAGTATACTTTATATATATATATATATATATATATATATATATATATATATATATATATATATATATTATAATCAATTCCCGAAAATATTGATAGATATATTCTAAGAAAACATAAATGCCAACTCTATCAACCCCATAGATAGATAGATAATATTGATGTTATATTTATAAGTAAACCACGAGATCAAATTCCTCTCCTGGTTCGAAAATCGCATTGTCAGTAACCAGTTGCCGTTGGATACACGTTGAAGCTCCCTTAACTTTATATATAAAGATGGAAAAAAGTGATAAGACAAACAGAAAAATTTTTTTTATATTGTTTTTTTTTCTGAATTAGTTTCGACCTTA
The DNA here is from genome assembly GCA_023376005.1 of Doryteuthis pealeii. Taxonomy (NCBI): domain Eukaryota; kingdom Metazoa; phylum Mollusca; class Cephalopoda; order Myopsida; family Loliginidae; genus Doryteuthis; species Doryteuthis pealeii. The sequence continues at coordinate 103,841,080 of CM042154.1, forward strand.
AGGTCATCGTCAGAAGAAAGTTTCTTGTAGAGAAATTGTTTTTAGAAAGTTTTAAAAATTAAAAGAAGTTTTGAAGTGTTTGACAAGCGACTATTATCGGGCCATAGAAATGTAATAGATGTGGCGTGTTCATTTGTTCAGTGGAAAAAATACTATATATATATATATATATATATATATATAAGCACACATAAGGGTCATTCATTAGATGAGGTGGATTTGTCCTAAGTACTGGGCAATAGGACGCACTGTTTACAGTTGCACCATTTTCATTACAAATGTCTGTTACCTTCAGGGACTTTTTATGATGATACTTAATTTTTCGTCTAAACATTAGCTACATGTTTTCTTTTTGTTTTTTTTTAAGATATAATTTTCCTCTACTTCGGTTTCATTCGCATTTTTAAAATATACATAGACATTGTTGCACTATTGGTATAACGCTCTATTATAAGGACGAATAGTGATTATCAGACCTTTTCTTCCAGCATATCTCTATGATGTCAATATATATCTTTTTGATACTCCTGTAAAAAAATTCTAGAATTAGCACATTGAGAGGATGTTCATCTAAGATTTTTTTTATTTAGCTGTAAAGGAACCAATTACTTATAAGATACAAAACATGTTTTTTCTAATAGCTGAATGTTTTAGATTCATAAAATAAACCATAAACAAATTGATTATTTAAGGGACTGTTGTATTTTTCAAAGCTATGTAGAGGACATTATAAAGGAATGAGCCAGTATTGAGATGAATTCATTGAAAAAAAAAAATTGAAGAAATATCTAATTACCCCCATAAAGACCTTTTTATTAAAATCTTAATTCATTAAATAATTTAAAGAAATATTTCTTATCAAATAAGTTTTAACATTCCCGAATGTTCCTTTTTTTAAGTTAACACCATAAATGTTCAATCTGTTTCAATCTATCAATTTATCCTATCTCTCTCTCTCTCTATCTATCTCTCTCTCTTCTCTCTCTTCTCTCTCTTTCTCTCTATCTCTCTCTCTCTCTCTCTCTCTCTCTCTCTCTATATCTATATATATATATATATATATATATATATATATATATATATATATATATACTCTATTTCCGTTACCAAAGTTTCCTGTGTTTCCCACAATCTTCAGATGAGATATCCTCTAAAATCAGACAATGTCAGGTAGGCTGATTTTTGAGGCTGTGCCTCAAAATATCGAGGCAAATCCGGTGAGTAGCACTCAGAGTATCAGGTAAGCTCGGCATCTCACAATCCGTTGCTATTACTCACCTTGACGACCTTTGCTAAAGCATTCGGATTCTGCCTCGTGTTAACAAAATATTACAAAACTTTTGCCTCAGTCTCGTACTAAATGAAATTGCAACTGTTTAATGCAGATTTCAATACAGGAAATAATTTATAGGAAAAAATGTCCTTGAAGCTTCAATAAATAGACAATACAGAAATCCGGATGTTCGCTCTGCGGCGTTCGAGAAAATTGTGCCGTAAAATGGTCCGTACGCAGGGAGGTTCCACGCAGCCTTCCGGTAAAATAAATAGATACAAAATGTATTTTTTAAATCAATGAAAAGTGTTGGTGCCTGTATGTTGGCATTGTATAATGCAAATGTATTATAAATTTCTTTTCTCTAGCAATGCACTGGAAATCTTAAAGAAAGGGATCATAAGTATTCAGGATTTAAATCAAGTATTGCTGATAATCATCATCACCATCATTATGTCACACTAGTAGCACGAATATCCATGACACTCTCTCGCTAACCACCCCTATCATTCATTGCCCTCGGCATCCAGTATCCGAGCAGAGCTGGTCAATGTAGATCTTTGCTGGATGGCCCACACTGATTTGCCCATGTGCAGGTTTCCAAAGTAGAACGTCACTTATGAGTTTATTTCTCCAGCAGTGTACATCATGTCTTGTTCGTTAAACTCGGATGTTTTGCGAGATAGGGGCCAAGTGGTCATATATCTACTTTCTTGGGGGTGTTTCCACAATTTATTTAAGATCGCACGCAGCATTATTGTGTAACTCACATTTAGTTTATTCTCTTGGCACTTAGTTTGTGTCCATGTGGTGCTGCTGTACAGTAGCACTGATACAGCTACGGCTTGGAAGAAGTGCCATTTTAACCTGTCAGTGAGAGACATTTATTCTTGAAAAACCTAAGAGAAACACGCGAATGATTCAATAAATAAGGTGAGGTTTGCCTAAGCAGTTGGCAATAGTAAGAAACTGTTCACAGTGGCACCTTTTTCAAGGAAATCAATAGTGATGGATCCTTTAATGTCCAAGAGGAATGTAAGTATCGTCTTCTTTACTGACCGTTGCGTCCGAATATCTTTTTTACCGGGTATTCAGTGTATCTCCACACCATATGTTGCATAGTCCGGTACTCCTTCATGATATGTTGCATAAGCCGGGCATATTTCAGGTGTTATTACATCTCTAAAGCACCGCCTCTTTAGATGTTGTACCATAGACCTTTTCGGCTCTGCAAACTTACATTAACATCACAAACAGAACTTTATCGGTATATGCCTTTATTCTTCCCCAGATACATTTCGACACACAAGATCGTAGGGGCAGGATGTTGTACTATTTTGTGATATGAATCCACCACTTACACGGATAGACTCTGAGTGGGCGCAATCCAGCCAATCAACACGCTCGAATATGTGGTTAGTTAATTATTCAATCGCCGATCTTGAAAGCCCCTCACTTACTGGTATTCGACACGGACGGACGCATCAGCAACCAACGATTTTACCTAACACTAATGAACCCAAGGATTCTACTAACACTAAGGAACACAAGGGATATCCACTCTAAAGTGATCTCGCCTAAAATGGCCACAAATCGTAACACAGGAAGACTAGAGACGGAGAAATAAGCCTTACATAACTATAAACAACTGATAGTCTCAAGTAACTAACGAACGTTGAACGCGGAACACCCAATTCAGACTGCCTATATCGCATTGGCCTTGCCTACTTCTAGTTGAATGCCAACGCCTACTTAACGACCTTCATCTAGTCAGACCTCCTATTGCCTTATATGCTCGGCAACTAAGTGTTTTCCGAATTTGCTAAAAAATTCTTAGATCTAATCTTCAATCCTGAACAAAGGGTGGTCAAACACACTGTGTCAGTTCCTATCTATTTGTGGGGTCTCATATGCATTTATGTGTTTGTTGATCCTCTTTAACTTTTCCGTTGATTTAAAAAAAAACATTTATTTCCTTAACCATAACGCAACACATGGACGGTCTTTTTAACTCATGGTCTTAGTGATAAATCCATGTTTAGTCTATTCGAAAACATTATTTTTCATTTGAACGTACACAACTCATCTTCTGTAAATTCCACATGGTTTTCACTTCTCAGCCACCAAAGATTTGATTACAGACCTCTGTTCAAGCCTAGAGCCCTCTGTTCGATGTACTGCCATTTGAATAGCTGCAAAACATATTTTCGATATTATCATATTTGTTGTAAACTAATCACAGGAAACGCAGAGTTTAAAGTTATGGAAAAGAATTCTGAAAAAATAGTGCTTCCTTGACTTACGAGTTTAATTCGGTCCGCCTATAACATATTTTCCTCATATATCAAATCAATTTTTCTCATTGATATTAACTGAAGTGGCATTAATCCGTTTTTGACCACCCAAAAACATACTAAAGTTTGTTACATTCTTCAAATGAAAAATAGCATTGTATTGAATAAAAATATGATAAAATGTAATGAATTATGTGTTGTAATATGTTTTAATGTTTACTTTTTTGTTAATAGTATTTTCCTTTGGTGTAATACATTTTTGAAACTTAAATGTTTTTAGTGAACTTATTAGCATAATCGTATCTAAAGCTCGATCGTATATCAAATTTTAGCTCTCAACCGAGTGACAGCTCATAACACGGAACACTCCAGTTAGTGGACTTGTAAGTCAAGTTACCACTGTATATTGCTTTTTTTAAAGGAATTCCCCTCATTTATTGAATGAACGTCATAGATTTTTGCAGGGAAATCTAATGTCGACTATTACACGAGTATAGGTGGTAATTTCCCCGTAAAATCTCGCTCTCCAGTTTTATGTCACAATATGTTCGCCATTCTAAGATGCATGGAATTATTTTTCCCTTGCGTATTCCGTGCTTCCAAATACCCAAAGAGAAGTACTGATCCCCCGTTTCTCTCATCCTCACCACATGATTTAAAAACCGAACCTGGCTCACTGGGGTTTCCCGCCTTTGGCAGGTCACGCAGAATCACACGTTATCCCGTTGTTGACATCTGAGCCCGGGTTCCAACTGAACTCTAAGTCACCAAATGACAGTTACGACTTCATACATAACCCTCATGTGATTTTTTGTTGATGTTGTTTTTTTTAAATTTATTTGTTCATTGTTTGATTTAACTTTCTTTGAAGGCTTAAACATGTTTCTTCTATTTTTTTCTTTCTTTTTCTTTTGCTATTTTCTGTTTCGTTTATTTTTGTTTTTTTTTCTCACTTAAATTTCAGGTATTTTTCTCCCTCAAAGAAATTCAATCCTGTTATCTTTTCTTTCGTTTAGGATGTATGTGGCTGGTTATTGATTGGTTTTAACGGAATATCGATCTGTCTGAGGTTATATTATGCCAAGAGGTTAAAGAATTGCGTTCATTGTTTTTATTTGGGGGTATCTTTTTACACAGAGTTATATGATAGCTAGTATTCTTATATAGTATAAATAATTTGCACCCAGTTGTATAGCTTCAAGTATGATACAATAATATGGTTTCAAGTAATTATCTTTATTTAATTTCTTTGCAAACAGTAATGGTTACCGTGTTTGAAAATTGACACGGTGATACGAGTTCACATCTTTATTGACATTTTACATAGTGCTAATAGGCTTGCGAAAGGTGAGAATCCAACTATTTTCCCTCTATCTATGAGTAGAATAGTAGGGAAGACTAAGCTCTTTAATTTTGGCATGGCGTCCGGTCTAGGAGAACGGAAACTCTGTATTAAAACCTGTTAAATCAAAAACTCTGAATTAAAACCTGTTAAACTCTGCTAAAAGAATTTACCTTGGCTCGTGTGGAATATTCATGTAAATGAGTAAATACATTCAAGCAAACCCGCCCCTCGGGTGGGGATTGCTATAATTAACGGCGTCGATCCCAGCCCCCCCCCCCAGGCAACACCTGCCCCCTCGATTTAAAGGGACAGGGCTGGGTTTATTGCCCAGTTCCTGAGGTGCCCCCTTGAGGGGGAATGCCGACGGGATCGACGAAATTTTTCACCTGCCACCCATGAGCTTCGGTTTGTGGGTGGTCCCACGCTAATAGGGCCTTGTGCCTAACCTGTACAAGTGGGGTACGAGATAAATAAAGTGTAAATACATTCAAATAAGGATATTTAATACAAATAATCTAGTTATAGGGCATCAAGTATTCCTTAAGAATATGAATAATTCATAAACAGATCTATTTGACTTGAACAGGTACCACTACTTTGGGTAAGAGTAGACCTGGGAGTAATTATAATGAAGGGGTACCTCACCCTCCCTAGATTAAAAAAAAACGGAAGCCTAACCATCAGATGCAGTTTAGTGACATGCATGGGCTGGGAATGGTGAAATAGTATTAGGCTTTCAAAATATTCTCATTTAATTCTTTTAATTTTCTTTTATATTTCTTATGGGTGTCGCCATTATTTCTATGTCAATCAATTAATTTTTGAACGCTCTCTGCATTTTTAATTTTCGTACTATCTGTTCCCATTAATTTATAGTAATGTTTCTCAAGATTTTGTTTGTCTGTCCTCTGTAGAAGGCCAAACATTTTTATGTAGAGATATCAAATTTCATATGCTTATATTAAATATTTTCTCCTTTTCCTTCATTTTTAGATTAGTTATTTTCTTCTTTTAGAAATTTTTCTTCATTCTTCTTTTCACTTTTTCCTTCATTCTTAAATTAGTTCTTTTCATCTATTTTTTCTTTTTAAACTTCTTTTTCTTCATTTTTTTCATTTTTCCATCATTCTTTATTTTTTTGTCATTCTAGACTTTTTAAAAAAAGAATCACCTTTTCCTTCATTCTTAATTTAATGCTTTTCTTCTCTTTTTACTTTTTAAACTTCTTTTTCTTCCTTTTTTTTTTCATTTTTATATCATTCTTCAATTAGTTCTTTCCTCATCTTTTGTCTTTTTAGACTTATTTTTCTTGGTTTCATTTTCACTTTTTCCTTTATTTTAGATTATTTTCTTCTTAGACTTCTTGTTCTTGATTTTTATTTTCACTTTTTATTCTATTCTTAAATTTGCTCATATCTTCCCTTTTTTATCTTTGTTTTTTTTTTAAAGACTTCTTGCCTTTATTTTTTCACCTTTTCCTTCATTCTTAACTTAGTTATTTTCTTCTAATTTTTTTAGACTTCTTTTTCTTCATCGTTTTCACTTATACCTTCATTCATAAATAATTGTTTCTTTTTTTTCTTCTTTTCCTATCTTTTCATTGCTTTTTGTCTTTCTCTTTCTTCATTTTTCTTTTCAATTTTCCCTTCATTCTTAACTTCTTTCTTTTAGTCTCATTTTTTAGAGTTCTTTTTTATCATTTTTTCACTTTTAGCTTCATTCATTAATAATCGTTTCTTCTTTTTTTGTTTTTTCTTCTTTTTTGTTGCTTGATAGTTGATTAGCTATCATTCCCTCAAACGGTATAGATATATATCGAACAAATCACAACAAATTTGATACCAAATAGATTTTGGCATTGCAAACTCAACAGAAGTAAAACAAAATAGGATTGAAGTTTAGAAAACTTATACAATGTCTATAGAATGAATGTTCTAATAGGATAAAAGTCTTTGTAGGTTACATAATTGATAATAAAGTCATCATTTATTTGGAAATGTCCTCGTGTGTCAGGTACACAGAACTCCTATGGGTGGCAAAGCCCCGTGTCTCTGTCATGTGTGAACTTTTCGAAGCAGGAGTGCGAAGGAGCTTTCGTGTAACACGTACACAGAATGCCTGTGGAGGCAACCCCCGTCCCAATGGACAGGAGACACAACGTGTGTTATTTCTACTGACTGGAGGATCTAAGTGAAAGGTTTGACTTTGCAGTAAGGTCTTGTACACTATCGGTTGCAACGGCACCGAGTTGCCTAACGCAAGAACCGTGGAAAGTAAGGGAACTAACACTAAATCTCAACATTTTGTATGTTTGTCCTCTGTAGAAATTCAAAGAATTTGATATAGAGATACGAAATTTGATATGTCTATGTATTTAACTGAACAAAAGCTTTTAAATTAAAGAATGTGTTCTCAATGAGGAGATGGGAGTTCTCACTGAGAAGGGTTGCTTTGATAATAATTAATGGGTAGTTATAGGGTTAAGAGGTCTAGAAGAAAGCAGCGGCAACAAAGCACCGGAACATCATCATCTTCAGGGACAGCCTTCAAATGCGATATCTGTGGTCGAAAATGATTTTCAAACATCGGACTTCACAGTCACAGGGGTCGCTGTAACTTCAGGGCACAAAAACTTTATTATAGTTCTCCGAGACTGAAATGCCAATACAATAGGGCTAAAAATCAGTGAGAATTTAAAGTTTTAATCTTCGAAACAAGAAGATGAAAAATAACAAATTATTTCTAGGTTTTCATTTTTCTTCGTATATCATTTTTTGTTTGTATCTCTTTTTATTTCTTTCCTTATTCGTGTCTTTTCTTATTTCTTATTTTTCTTTCTTTTATTCGTATATATTCTTATTTCATTTCTTCAGATTTTTCTTTCTCTCTTTATTTGTGTCTTACTTTCCTTTTTTCTTTTGGTTTCATTTTTCTTGGTGTCTTTACTTTTCTCTGTATTATTCTATTTTTCTTTCTTTGTGTCTTTTCTTATTTCTCTGTATTGTTCTATTTTTCTTTCTTTCGTTCTTGTGTCTTTTCTTCTTTCTCTGTATTGTTCTATTTTCTTTCTTTCGTTCTTGTGTCTTTTTTCTTTCTCTGTATTGTTCTATTTTTTTCTTTCGTTCTTGTGTCTTTTCTTCTTTCTCTGTATTGTTCTATTTTTCTTTCTTCGTTCTTTGTCTTTTCTTCTTTCTCTGTATTGTTCTATTTTCTTTCTTTCGTTCTTGGTGTCTTTTCTTCTTTCTCTGTATTGTTCTATTTTTCTTTCTTTCGTTCTTGGTGTCTTTTCTTCTTTCTCTGTATTGTTCTATTTTCTTTCTTTCGTTCTTGGTGTCTTTTCTTCTTTCTCTGTATTGTTCTATTTTCTTTCTTTCGTTCTTTGGTGTCTTTCTTCTTTTCTCTGTATTGTTCTATTTTTCTTTCTTTCGTTCTTTGTGTCTTTTCTTCTTTCTCTGTATTGCTCTATTTTTCTTTCTTTCGTTCTTTGTATCTTTTCTTTTTTCTTACATTATATCTTGCTTTCCTATATGTATTTTCTTATTTTTTCCCTCCTTGTTTTTTTCGTTCTTGTCTTTTTTCTTTGTGTCTTTTTTTCTTTCCTTCTTCGTGCTTTCTCCTTTCTTTTCTTCGTGTTTTCTTCATAGTGTCTCTCCTTTCTTCTTTGTATCTTTCTTTACGTTTTCGTGTATTTCCTTTTTACCTTCTTCGTACTTATACTTGTTTGTCTTTTTTTCTTTTTCTCTTTCTTAGTGTTTTTCCACCTTTCTTTTCTTCTTCGTATCTTTCTGTACGTCTTCATGTATTTCATTTTCCGATCAATACTTTTTTTTTCTGTCAATTCGTCTTCCGCTTTTTTTTTTAGTTATTTTTCATATCTGTAAAAAAAAAAAAACGCGCTCGACCTACAAACACACGTAAGAGTTTCCCGAGGGCTAAAATCCGTGTATGCAAAATATTCACCTGTGAACGATAAAAAAGATAAAATATACAGGAATTCTCGATGAAATGCTGTGCAGTGCCTTCAGCAGATGAATATCAACATGATACAGTTCGCTAATAGACTAGACAATCTTATTTCAGTAATCTAAGCGGAGGTTCTTAGGAAAAGTAGGTTTATCTTATATCATCATATACACGAAGAAGAAGACCTTTTTATTCACTATAGATTAAATACAAAGTGTAAGCACTTTAAGGAGAATTTGATCTTATCTTAAAAGGCATACTTCCACCTAACTCTCCTAGAAACAATGAATACAAAGAGAAACAATGGAAACAACTGAATATCATCAAAACAATAAAATTCACTGAATATTAGTTGATTATTTCGGGCGTAAGCATTTAAGTTTTAATCCAATGTAATATATTAAATTAGAAAAACTAACGAATTGAATAAGGGCATATATAAAAATATTACGCTTATTTTAATTAGTTTCTATATAAAATCATTCATAGAATTGATTTTTATACGTTGAAGAATAGTCACGTAATTCTAGAAATCAGTAACACCAAGTAATTATTTTATATACGTATATAAAAAAGATTTCACTTATCTTAATTGGTTTCTATATAAAAATCATTCATAGAATTGTTTTAATACGTTGGAGAATAAAACAATTGTAGAAATCAGTAACACCGGGTAAATATTTATTAAAGCCGGTTTTGTTAAAACCAATATGCAAATTAACCACAACCTGTAAACCTTTATTTTTTATTGATATATAAGACACATTGCAGGATTTTAAACGCACTAATAGCATAGGAAAGATATGAATCTACCTATTCTTCCCTCCATCTATAGGTTAAACTGGAGTCTTTAACCCTGATAATGCAACCGGTATAGGAGAAGAACATTTCTGAATTCAAATCTGTTGAACTCAGCTTAAGAAATTGACCACGTGTTACATCCTGCTCGTGCGAAGGGGTTGGTAAATATGTATAATATTAATATCCACATCAACCGAATTATCTATATTTTCACCGACAATCCCAAAAGTGACTGTTCAATTTAGACACTGTTGCAATAGCGGGAATCGTGTCTGAATAACGCCCAAGCCCCAAAGAATTAGTAAACATATGAATTATAAAGAAAAAGAAAAGGAAACTAACTGTGCAGTGCCTTCGGGAGCTGAAAACTATTTAGAATATCTAGACTTGCCCAGTGTATAATCATTTTTCACTTTCTGTAAAATTCTTTCGCAGGAACTCATCATAGCATACCGGGTACTATTGTAGCTGTAGCCTGAGGCCTGCTTGCGAAAATATTTCGATATTTTTCTGATCAGTATAAGAAGGAAAAAATGGATAAATTAAAGGAAAATTAACACTCTTGTATATAGGCAACCATTTTGGAACAGCAGATATAATAGGCAAACTACATCACAAAACAAAGTAAAATCATTCTATGACATCCTGAAAACATCTATCTAGCTTCTACGTACCTACCTCCCTATATATATATATATATATATATATATATATATATATATATGTGTGTGTGTGTGTGTGTGTATATATAGTTTACTATTTATATTATATATTATATATTATATATATATATATATATATATATATATATATATATATATATATATATATATATATATATATATAGGTGTGTCGAAAAAGTATTGAGTTTTTTGTACTTTTTGCTACAGCTTGTATTCTGAAAAAAAATAATGTTCCATTCATGTTTATATCTATCTTGGAAAATACAACTTCACACTCGGTACTTTTATGACACACCTTGTATATATTATATATATATATATATATATATATATATATATATATATATATATATACACTCCTACAGAAAATCTCTCTCTGTCTCTCATATATATATATATATATATATATATATATATATATATAATGAGAGATAGATAGATAGATATGCGTCAATACCTCAATGACGGATTAACATGTTTAAATCGGTCCTTCAGAAATATGAGACACCTTTCGAGAATCGGACTCACAACAATGTAGTAATTGATTTGTATGGTGAATCCCTCTATTTCTCCAGGACGACGAGCTCAGTTTGAAAAGACTGATTATAATTAGATGAACTAATATTGGAAACGACATTTCTTTATGAAATGAATTAATTTCTATACTAATAAATAATTTATCATCTATTTATTCATCTCAGTAATTGCGTGTATTTTATTGATGTCTTCGTTTTACATTATGAGCTGCATCCTCATTTCTTGTGGTGTTGTTTCGAAGATATCTTGCCGACCCTTTTATGTACACACCAGTCTTGTAATTCAAAGGCAAATAAAATACACGCTCTACTAAAAAATAAATAAATAGATGAACACACGCCCTGATAAAAATAAACAAATAAATTCAAAGTCGGAACACTTCCAATGTCAACACTTCTAATATGAAAAAAAAAATGAGAGATCTGAATGAGATAAATCGTTGGGACGATCCCTGGAAATATGATTAGCTAACGGGTAACGAGTAAAATCAAAAGAGATTATAATGGATTGATCCAATTATGGATTGGTCCTGTCTCGCCATCATCCTTGTTATTGAATGGGATCAATTCCTTTCTCACACCTTCTATATTTGATCTTTTTAGATCACAAGAAATAAAAGGTTTATCGTATCAGGATGAACGATGACTCAATGTATCGATTTTGTAATTCTCTTAAGCATCCACCTCGTTTTCTAAGATTAAGTTTATTCTTATTAGATTAACATCCACGCAATATATATATATATATATATATATATATATATATATATATATATATATATATATATATATATATATGCAGCAGTGTTTTTCTTAATGCATGTTTGGTATAAATAACAGACAAAGAATGGATAAATTAAGAAAAAAAGATGTTCGTTGTTTACCAGACAAAAATCTGGATCGAGTAAAAATAGAAATCGTTCGAAAAATTCCACGTCTCAAAGACTTTCGACTCTGTCTCCATCCATTTTTCAATTCATGTATTTTGTTTGTCTTTTTTTTTGTTTTTTTAATTTAAACACGGTTGAATTCTATTGTCTCTAGCCATTTAAAGAATTATATTATCTATTTTTATGAATTCTAATGGAATCGGTGTTACTGGTTGAAGCGTTAGATGTCGTTGTGTAAGTATCACGATTTAAACAAATGGAACTCTTGATGGTGGATTTATTGAACCTCTGCGAAAGTAGAAGTGCCACGTTAATTTTTGATTGATTTCACCGGAATGTCAACCCGTCTAGGGTTATTTTATGTCAAGAGTTTAATGAACTGCGTTCATTGCAAGTTTATATTTACATTTCTGAGTAATAGTTCTTCAACTGGCAACACCGATTCAATTAGGATTCATAAAAATAGATAATATCATTCGTTAAATGACTAGAGACAATAAAATTCAACCATGTTTACATTCTTTTTAGATGCACTATCTTCAAAGTTGCTAATGCTGTTCAGTGGCCAGTCGGCATCATGGTGAGACTGTTGGTGGCTTTGGTTAAATACCACACAGCGGCTCAGATCGAAACTATTACTCAATATAAACGTACAATGGACGCAATTCATTAAACTCATGACATAAAATAACACTAGACGTGTTGACACGCCGTTAAAATCAATCAAACATTTGAGTTTAATGAATTACGTCGATTGTAAATTTATATTTACATTTTTTGAGTAATAGTTTCGCTCTGAGCCGCTGTGTGGTATTTAGCCAAGGCCACCAGCAACCTTACCGAGATGCCGATTGGCCACTGAACAGCAGCAGCATTAGCAACTTTGAAGACGATGAATGCCAGCACCGGGTGGTAGCCGAAGTCCACTCAAGTACAGTAAGTGACCAACTATATTATACGATAACAGCTAAGTACAATGTGAGATAAACCTTACGCTTAGACACTTTGAAATAACAACAAAATATGAACATGATTTCCTAACCTCTTGGCATAAAATAACCCTAGGTTGTTTATCATTCCGCAAAAATCAATCACACAGAATTATTATATACCTTGTGAGGATCAAACTCACAACTCAATAGTAATTTAGTGGTGAGACAAACTCACAGTCTATTCCAGCAGGAACAGTTGTATATATGTGTATGTTCGAAGGAAACTTCGAAAATAAAACAATTATCGACAAAGTAAATATATATATATTTGTGTGTATATACATTCACTATCACCAGGGCTTGGCTTTTGAGCAAAAATAATGAAGATTTGATTTATATTCATGAAGATATTTAGAAAATAAGATTTAAATGATAACAGCATGGATTTTTTTCTTTATTTAATATATTAAATAGCAGACATTAACATTTCTTTTCAGAGTAGCTGGATTAATGCAAGGTCTATTTTTTTTTACATAGTGATTTAAATGGGGCATCCCACGAGGATTCAACTCACGGTTCAGTAATAATGGATCTGCGGAACAAACTTTTAAAAATTCCTCCTCTACCCAGGAGACGCCGGGTATCCGCTGTTAGTTTCTTTATAAAATAAATGTATTTGTATAATAATAAATATTTTATCTGTTTATTCATCTCGGTAACAATGCGCATTTTATTGAAGACACCTAGACATAACATAACCCCGACGGGTTGACATGCCGGTAAAATCAATCAATTAATTAATCAGTCTATCCACAGAATTGATAATCCTGTTATTGTGACCACATCCATGTACAATTATTTGTTGGTTTTTTAAAAATTAAATTCCTAGTTGTAGATTTATTTTTTGAACAATCGTAAGAGGCGTAACAACTGCGGCTGTCGTGCTAACACATCCAAGATGTAAGGTGCGAAAACCTTCCTGTTTCGTAGACGCATTACTGTGACGAGAAGAAGTGTTATATAGTCTCGGTGCCTCCCCCCACCACATCCCTGAGGGGCTGTGCCTAATTAGCTACATGAAATAATCATTAAAAACAATCAATTCTTTTAACAGTTCTTCTTTTGTTTAGAGCAATATTTCTTCGCTTCTACACTTCAGCAGAAGTTAATAACACAGTCAAATCTTCTGACCAAATCCGCTTCTTCAAAAATGGCAATCTAACAGGACGAAAAACAAAACAAAGAACGTTTTATCTGCGTTATTCGGACTATTGTCCGCATCTTCATTGTTATTTGTACAACGTTTCAGCCGATATGCCCTCCGGCCTTCTTCAGTATTTCTTGTCGGACTCGGGAACCTTCTCGGACTCGGGAACCTTCTTTTCAAACTCGGGAGCTTTCATGTCGTAATCGGGAAGCTGCCGAGTTCGAAAAGAAGGTTCCCGAGTCCGAGAAGGTTCCTGAGTCCGACAAGAAATACCTGAAGGAGGGCGGAGGGCATGTCGGCCGAAACGTTGTACAAATAACAATGAAGGTAGGGACAATAGTCCGAATAACGCAGATAATACTAATCTTCAAGCTTCATCTCAAACATTCAGAGAAAAAGAACGTTTTCTCAATCACCTTTCTAATATACAAGGGCGAGTCAAAAAGTAATGCCATTCTGTTTAGGACCGGAATAATTATCAACACAGAAACATGTATCATACATAAAAAATGAAGCTTGTCCTCTGTGGACCAAACCTCTACTTCTCCACGTAGTCACCGTTTCTCTCAATAGCAATGTTCTAACTTCGAAAGAGAGCATGTATCCCTGTCCCGTAAATTCTGTTGAATGTTCTTTTAGCCACTTCTTCACTACAGATTTCACTTCCGTGTCACTTGAATAATGTTTACCTCTTTTACCTCTTATACCCTCTTTCATGGGGCCGAAGACATTATTGTCTGGGGGTACTAAATCTGGTGAGTATGGAGGATGTAGTAAAGTTGTCCACCCGAATGAGGCGATTTTCTCCCTTGTCCTGATGCTTGTGAGTAGTTGAGCATTGTCATGCAGAAGGAGGACATTGTCAATTGGCAAGTTGGGTATTACACGTCGGACTCTTGCTCTGAGCCTCTTTAGGATCTCAATGTAGGCCTTAGTTTTATTTTTAGAAGTCACCTGAAATAAAGAAAATGGCATTACTTTCTTACTCACTCTCATATATAGATATATAGGACATCATATCAGAAACGTTTTTGTAAAGAAATAGAGCTCAATATTATAATAGCGGAGCAAACTGTCTTAAACCCTAAGTTTGCATGGTGTGTTGGTTATCGTCGTAGCAAATGGACACGGTTACTCGATCTCAATTCCAAAACAAAGCTGTCCCTGGGAAAATTATGCAAAATATTCTCCCTCTAGCTATTGGTAAATAGTAGGAAAGACTGAGCTACCGTAACATGGTAACTGGTCTTGAAGAAAATCTTTGAATTAAAACCTGTTGAATTCTTCTTAAAATTATCTTGTGTCACATCCTGCTTGTCTGCAGGGCTTAGTAGAATTTTATATAAACTTATTTTGAAGATCACATTGGCGAGAAACTTCCAGTTAGCAAGCGCCGTTGACCTTTACCTGACGCTATCCTGACATACACACACCCATTAACTAGCTTGTTAGCCATTACACGCCTTAATTGGTTAATGCATTTGATATGATGAAAGTCCCCTTTTAAATTTCTATATTATATTTACACAAACATGTATTAACGGAGGATATCTGGCTTAATACACAATACTTGATGAGTCAGATATTTGTATATATAGTTTAGAATTTTATTCGAGTTAATTTTATTTGATCACATTTTTCTCTCAATATCGAGAGTTCCTCAGTGCGACATCCACAACAAACACAGAACTGATCAAAGTAAGACTTTTCTGGAGAGACCACACTAGCGAGCCCATGTGTAGGTTTCCCAAAGCAAACGCTGCTATTGAGTTCGTCCTTGCTTCTCCATGAGTGTCCAGTAGTTCTTCCTCGTCTTACCCGGATGGTTTGTATGACAAATAGCCGTACAGCTGCTTTCTTGTGGGGTGCTATTTCCACGATATGTTTAATACCGCACACAGCATCCTTTTACTCATATTTGGAGGGATGAGGGAGTTCATACCTTTTCCAATGATATTAGTCCGGAAATGAACGTAATAGTGCGGCTGGATTTCGAAATTGCTTATTACGATATCGCAGTCCAGTACGTTAGCCATTAGGCCACGGACTCCTCCAACTGGATTCGAAAAGACAGAAATAAAAGAGATTTAAAAAAATCTTTTCATGTTTCCAAGACTTAGGAGGATTTTACGTACTTTGATAGTAATATCTCATCCACAAAAAAAGCGATGTTAATACACGCATAGAGAAGGCATGGTCTGCTATAGACAAATTATCAACCATATGAGAATTTGATCTCACTGATAAATTGACAATTCTTCCAAGACCTAGTTGTATCTGTGCAACAGAAGCACTTGGAGAATAAGCTAGATTGATTTGCACAAGATCCCTGTGCTACCCATACGCTGAGTTGGCGAGGACCGGTATCGAACTAGGAACCTCGTGGTTTCTATCCGAACGCTCTACCGACTGAGCTAACCATAAAGGGCCGGGTTAGCTCAGTCGGTAGAGCGTTCGGCTAGAAACCACAAGGTTCCTAGTTCGATACCGGTCCTCGCCAACTCAGCGTATGAGTAGCACAGAGATCTGTGCAGTAAAGTAAGGAGCTGATGGTAGGTGTGGCGCTCCACCTCAGATTCTAAAGCAATCTCCTTGGTCTAGCGCTATTGAAAAGGGGATATACTCCCTCGCTGACTGGCTGATACCGACTTTAGGCCGCCCCGACGACTTTACTTTACTTATTACCACTACTAGTTTCAACAAAGAAGGCTTACACAAAAAATGTAATTTCGGCATAAAATAAACCCAGATGGCTTGACATGCCGTTAAACACAAACTCCAGTTACGCTATTACGTTACGGACTAATACCCTAAGGGGTGATATGAATACCTTACTCACTCCTTTGGCTTAAATAGTACTACTACTGTTCTTCTACAAGGATGGCTTTGGCATTAAATAACACACAAGAACTGATATAACAACAAATAAATTAACCAAACCCTATAATCCCCTCGATGGGTTAAATAGTACTTCTACTGTTCTTCTACAAAGACGGCATTGTATTAAATAACCCACAAAGGTTGAATTCCATAACAAATAAATTCTCTTATGTCTGTATTATACATATCTATATAATGTATTTTTGAAAATATCTCAGAATTCTAATAGATCAGTGTAGAAAATTTACGTAAGCAAGCAATTTTAGAACCATACGTTTTTTTTAATTGTAATATGATAGATGTTTCTTTTAAATATTTTAAATATTCTC
The DNA here is from genome assembly GCA_023376005.1 of Doryteuthis pealeii. Taxonomy (NCBI): domain Eukaryota; kingdom Metazoa; phylum Mollusca; class Cephalopoda; order Myopsida; family Loliginidae; genus Doryteuthis; species Doryteuthis pealeii. The sequence continues at coordinate 103,858,213 of CM042154.1, forward strand.
TTCTTAACATCTTAAAACGATATTTAAATCAATAACTATATGCTACGACGCTTTTTATGATGTAATTGCATATTTTAATTTTGTTTAAAATCTATCTTTTTATTTGTTTTGCTTTGCTATCTTCTCGGAGAAAAGAGTTCTGATAATCTGTTACCTTGTATGAATAATCAGATTTCTAACATCTAAAACATGTTTCTTTTATTAAGAAACTAGAAGCGGCTACCCGGCGTTGCTTGGGTAGATTGAAGGGTAATAAAAAGTTACTCTCACAGATCCATTGATTGTTTTGGTCTTATATAATTTATGTTTTAATCATGAACGCAACCAATGTCTTTCCCTTCTTTTACTATCCGAATCCTATTTTTTTAATATCTTTCTTTTGATAATAATAAAATCTTTGAAAATACTTTTACACAAAAAGCAAGCTCTGGTGATAGTGAATGTTTATATATACTTACTTTATCATTAATTGTTTTATGTTCTTCTGGACATACACACATACATACACACCACTGCATTTTATATCTATGTAGATAGATGTTCCATTATTATGAATGTGAAAACAGGTGAGTGGGGAGAGGGGAGTTCCTTGTGGACTGCAGCATCGTAATAAGCAAGTTCGAACTTCAATTATACTATTACCTTCACTTTCGGATTAATACCTTTGGGAAAGGTATGAAACCCCTCATCCTCCAGCTATGGGTTTAATAGTACCACTAGTCGATTGGTTGGATTAAACAGCATGCTAATCCATGGGGTATTTTATACCGAAGACATCTAATTACATTTATTCTTAATGGGTTCGCAATTTAAAAAAAAATGTTAAACTCATTTTTTGTCTATTTAACCTATAGATGGAACCCTAACAGATACTACCACTCAAATTCAGTGGATCTGGAATAGGAATGGCACCACTAGATACAGTTTGATGTCAAACCCAGGACACAGTATCACTAGTGTTCTTCTTCAAGGATGAGGTTAGCATTACATAAGACACGAAGGTTGATATGCCATTGAACAAAGAAACCAAACCAAACCCAGATATGTACTTATTATACACATTCATATATTGGATTTGTGAAAATATATAAAAATTCTAACAGGTCTAAATACAAGAGTAGCAATTCTTGAACGTTTTATTGAAATATGAGAGATATGTTTTTAATATTTTAAGTATTCACTTTTTAACATTCTTAAACGATATTTAAAATCAATAACTAATATATTTTAAGATTCATTTTCTAAAAGATTTAATTTCGTATTTTAATTTTTAAAAGGTCATTTTTATTAGCTTATTTGATGACGGATTTGTGTTGTTCTTTGGAATTTTGATTTCTCTTTTACGTTCGCTTACAGACTAATACTCTAATACAAACTACCTCATCGCCCCCAGCTATGGGTTATGTAGTACCACTACTGATTTTCTACAGGTGTGTCTTTAGCATTAAATAACCCACAGATGTTGATATGAAATTTTAAAAAGATAAAGATAACTCTCAAACAAAATGGCTAATGACCCTGAATTAGAATGATTTTTCAAACTTTTGTTTGTGTTTAAATTGTTCAATAGGCGTTGTGGCTAACGTGCTGGACTGTAATATCGTAGTAAGTTATTAAAATTAATCTGTAGTATTGCTAACCGATGATGACATTTGTGGCATGTAGGGGAGATCGGGGAGAAGCCTAGCTACCGTGTGCAAGTAATGGACTTTCTCATACTAGGACCCTCCTCTCCAGTATGTATATATATATATATATATATATATATATATATATATATATATAAACACTTGTGGTGGAGAATTATTTGCTGGTGCCGAATCAGTTTATTGCTGTGTTCGATAAAAGTAGTTTGTAACTAATTGGACTACTGTGTTAGCTCTGTAGATTTTTTAATCTTTTTCGGCTTTTGTGTAACGTAGCGGGTTCATTTTGAATGGAGAATGATGTTTTAATGCTAGAAATTGTAATGTACTTATCCACTTTTCCTTGTTTTGCTTCTAGAGACTGGAATCTGGTGGTTGAATCTGGTGTTGAGTTGGCTGGTATTCTTGCTTTTTGAGTCTGGAAAAGATTTTACTTGAGGATAACTTGTTTTGTGCCATTTGTAGTTCTTAATAATAACACTCAATGTTCTTGTTTTTTTTTTTCTTCTCATGAGTTATTTTATTTGTATCCCAAAGTCAAAGTGCCTTGGGTGACACACACATGTTACGTCTCCTCCTACCTCTTCTTCGTTCCAAACTGATTTTTCACTTTCTCTCACTCTCTTCATTGCTCAGTCTTAATCAAACTGAATTCGCCACTTGGCCTAGTGCTTCGTCATCAAAAACATTCTATGTTACTTATACGTACTATCTTATATTGCTGGCTATTTCCATCCTATTATGTTAGCAATACCTATCAATCGATGTGTTTATATTTTTTTCTTTTTCTTTTCATACCACAGTTGGTAATTTGGTTCATAATAACTCCAAATAAATTCAGGGGTAAATATAGATATCACCAGTGGATTCTTTGTAAAATCCTACTTGGAAAAGTGTCGTTTGATCCTCATAGAGGGCTTTTTTAATTGAATCCCTAGACAGACAGACAGACACACTACACATTTAGTATAAGATTACATTTATTTTCCAATTCATAATTTCTACTTTCTATCAGAAAGTGTTATTAGATACTAAGTGGAAGAACCAACTTTCTTAAACTTTGCTTTTATGACCTGTGTAAATGGTTCTTTTAATTTAACAATTTTCAAGAACATTCCAGGTTGATTTAGTGCTGAGTACCTGATAGAGATTTTTCTAGAACTTGTTAAGCTTTAATTTTTCATTTCTAAGTTTAGCAGGAAATTTTGTATTCAAACAAGTGTGTGTGTTTTTTGTCTGTGCGTGTTTGTGTGTGTCCAGATCAAACAACGGAAATAAAACAACTGACAACAAAGTAAATATATATATATACACATTGAATATCTTTAGTTTTTGCTTTTTGTGCAAAAAATGAAGATTCGATTTATATTTAGGAAGATATTTAATATTCATTCACATACTTCCATATTAATAAATCTATACATATATAAAGGGCAGTTGTTGTGTGTGTGTGTGTGTGTGTGTGTGTGTGTGTGTGTGTGTGTGTGTGTGTCCAGATAAAACAATGGAAATATAACTATTGATGAAAAAGTGAACATATATACACATTAAATATCATCAGTTCTTGCTTTTTGTGCATTGAAGGCATAAAACAAATAATAATATGGAAATTTGCCCATTCTTCTATAGAAAATAGGTCAATTACAAAATTTCATTATCCAGGGCATAAAATCAAAGTCCGAAGAAAGTAATGGCCATTTTCTATAATTTAACAATATAAGCAATTAAAAATAATACATAATACCCAGGAACAAAATGTGTGTTACGTAGTATTATCCAAGACACAAAAGCAATGTTTGAAGAGAATAATTGCCATTTTCTATACTTTTACGACATAAGTAATTAAGTAATAATATGTAATATCCCTGAAAAAATGTGTGTTACATAGTCTCATTCAGGACAGAAAAAACGGGTCTAAAGAAAACAATGACCATTTTCCTAACTTCTAAAATATAAGCAATTAAGAAATAATCCCTGATATCCAGGAACAAAATGTGTGTCACGTAGTATTATCCAAGATACAAAAGCAAAGTTTGAAGTGAATAATAGCCATTTTAAAACTTTTTTAACATAAGCAGTTAAGAAACAACAAATACTATCTAGGAGCAAAATATTTATTCAATAGCATTTTGAGGAATAAAAAGCAAAGTATAAATGAAATGATGGCCTTTTTAAATACTTTTACAATATTTGCCATTAAGACATAATGAATATAATCAAGAACAAAAATGTGTGTTACGTATTGATGGTTGGAATTTTAAAGTATGTTAACCCTTTTCAAGTGTTGTTTTATTCATTCTTGTTGGATATTCAATGTTTTTTAAAACTCATTTTTTAAACACATTCTTTAAACCCTTTTTATATTTAACAAAAGATGGGACCCTAACAGGACCTACGACTCCGAGTAAGAGTTGACCTGGGAGTAATGGCAATGCAGGAGTACTCCAAAATCACCAAAGCTCCAGATTTGGAATTACACTACTATATACTTTTAGTGTCATACTCAGGATACTAAGACACTTAGCCACCGCCTTCTAGGACATCTAGGAAAAAAGGGTTAGAAGTTTTCCATAAGAGCAATACGGTCGGGACAATCATATGGATACTAGGGCTTTTCGTGACCATCCGATTGACTTGGGGGGGCTCACCGTCCGACCGCCTGTCTCGTCCAACTAAAAAACCAAAGTGGAGTGTTGATGTTACAGACTGGTTCACCACTAAGATGCCGTCAGTAAGGATAACTAGTCACCACCCACTGCCAACACGTGACCCCATTGGGGTGTCTTAACCCTCAGCAGATGTTCAGTGGGCATATTCTACAACCCTAGCCAATATAACGGTTAGATATTGAATTATTTAAGATAGAAATTTTCATTAAATTTGAAATATACATTCATGTTTTATTTCCGCATCTAATTTGTTAGAAACTTTTCTATCCGTCGAGGAATTATAATTTACTCAATCCTTAATGTAATGTGACAGGAATACGCAGTAAACGTATCTGTATATATCATCCTATAAGGAATCTTTGAAATATTACAATGCATTCTTTTCTAAAGAATAACTATTTCGGCGACAGAGAAAAAATAATTGTTTAATCTGTTTCGACAAGGATACAAAAAAGAAATATGAAATGATTTCGCAAATGTATTTTATATCGTTCTACTCCTGTAAAGAATAAAAATTATTTGAACATTTCAATACTATAAGAAATTATTATTAATTCAGTTTGAAAGAGTAGACATATTTTCTTTTCAATAGAGACCAACTATATATACACATATCTATACACATACACGTATATCAATCTTTTTTTAATATGAAATAAATCTATGAATCATTTCGAACTACATTTTTTCAAAAGTAATCATAGAATAAGTATAAACTATTAAAATATCTTAGGATGGTAAGAGTGGAATATTAAAAAGATGAAGTTGAGACAAATGGTCGGGAGGAAAAATATACTGCAGGAGGACTGAATGTGTCCCTGAATAATTCGAACTTAGGTTTCAATTCCTGTTGCCTTCACAGCAATTATATATATATATATATATATGTTGGTTGGTTTTGAAGGCTGTCACAATGCAAATGTAAAGAAAAAAGAAGGTAACTATGATGTTGTTTGTTAACCTGTTACTTTATTCTGAATATTTCAGGATGAAAAATCCTATCATCTGAAGAATACTTGAACTGAAGTGGTGCTAGCAGTTGCTCAAATTGTTCTGTCTGTCTGTTCTAATAAACAAAACAAAAATCCCCAAAAATCCTTACTTAGAGGCAAATCAAATCTGGAATAATAATTAAAATAAATGATTAGACACACAGACATAAGCTCCAACGCACACACACACACACTTACACACACAAGCACGCACACACACACACTTACACTCACAAACACACACATAAACAAGCACCTCCAACCACACACACACAGAATTTGGAAGACCCAGACAAGTTTCGCTTACATGTGGCACAAGGCCGAATGTATGGGGCGCCTAGTGAGGCTCGAACTCAATAGTCACGGTTTGCCAGTCTACCTTGCCAACCATTACACTACGAGAGCGCCTATCTATTTACTAAGCTTTGCTTAGATTAGGCCCAAGGCCAGAAATATGGGGCACCCAATGAGAACCGAGCTCACTAACAATGGTTTGTCAATTTATCTAGCTAACCATTACACCACATGAGGTGCCTAATGAGTGCGTGTTATAGACAAATATTTTAATCACCTTCTGTAATTTTTCTCCAGTACAATGCCACGTGTTAAACGGTGAGTAGCAATGGAGGTCATTGGCAGAAACATAGCTTAGTGAAACCTCCTCCATTTTGGTTTTATATTTACCATGAATAAATAGCTAAGTGTTCACAGGCGACATTTTCTGCTTATATCTCTTCATCTTATTGTTTTTTTCTTTTACGTTATGACTTGTGTCAATTTGTTTGTATATAAATGTTTTTGTTTTGTTTGTTTTATTTACTTGTCATCATTTGAATCGCGCGGCGTCTTAATCTGTTGAGGCTAAGAGAAAAACTTTGAAACCACATCAATCGATTTTTCGATAGACCAAACTGTCAAATTTCTGGACTCTTTTTCGGCTTTTTCCTATCGTTTCTGTATTTCTTCTAAAATGTCTTCGACCAATATCTTCTTAAACACCTTCTTTGTTTTTCTTTTTGAACGATTATAATCTGTTTTGAGATAGCTATGAAATATCAAAAAACTAAGATAGCCAGATAGATAGATATGTACGCTCGTACCCACGGATAGGGAGATGGATCGATATGTACAGACACATAGATAGATAATGAACAGAGAGATACATACACATTTCTCTCACTTTCTCTCTATCTCTCTCTCTCTCTCTCTCTCTCTCTCTAAATCTCCCTCAACATATACGCGTTCGTGCATGTCTTTGTGCACTCACTCTCGCATCAAAACGTTATATTGTTATTGGGGACGAGCAGCGTGCAATACATATTATATGTACAAACAAATGGCATTTTTCACAGTCATAAGATATTTCATTTGCATACTGTTTATTTAAAAATTCAGTTATGATTAATAACTGTCCTGCGCTCTCTCTCTCTCTCTCTCTCTCTCTATATATATATATATATATATATATATATATATATATATATATATATGAGAGAGAGAGAGAGCTCTGTGTGTATACTAGCTGTTGTGAGGAGAACTTGCGATGACAGGAACGAATGGCTAGAGAATCTCTCTCTTTCTCTTTATTTTTATATATATATATATATATATATATAGTTGATTTTTTTTTTCAGGCATGTGATATTGAATAACACGGAGTGCTCTTTCTTCATTTTTTGGATATGTATTTTTGTCAGTCGTCTGGCGATCTTTTTGGTGTTTGGATCCCATTGATATAGCATATTTCCCATACTGTTATCCCGAATGCTTTCGATTGTTTCGCCGTCGTTATCATGGGGTATATATGTTGGTTTTAGTTAATTCTTTTTATTTTTAGTTCTTTTATCTATGTTTTTATTAAATTTGGAGAGTCTATTATTTTTTTAAGAAGGGGGTGTAAGTTAAGTGTGTTAGTTATTAAAGATATTTAATGTTGTATCCGACTTTAAATGCTATTTTATTGATGTTAGGTTTTTTATTGTTTATGCATATTGCTTCAAAGATCGGTAGGCGTTTTTTCTATTTTTGTAGATAATTTTAATGTTTTCGGTTAGAATTTTCCTAATATCAGGGGAGGTGGATTTTTCTGGGTGTTTTTTAATTAAGTGTTGTTGTATAGCGCTAGTGTCAGAGAGATGGTATGTGAGGCGGTGGGGCAGTGTTGTTGTTGTATGGCCAATGTAGCTATTAATGTATGTTTTATTTTCTGAGAGGCATTCTCGGAATGGGCAAGTGAATCTATAGGCTACGTTCGTTTGGCTTAGAGGACTTTTAGGGGAGTTTGTGTTATTTTTAATGAGGAGGTTTGATGTTTTGAATTTGGTGTAGTAGATAATTAGTTTTATTTTTTGTTGTTGGTCGACGGGTTTGATGTGTCTATGTATGATGTTGGTTATTACATGTTCATCGTATTTGTAGTTTTTGTGCATTTGGTTTCGGTAATATAGAATGATTTTGTTATTATTGTTGTTGGGGTTGTTTTTTTTTATTTTTGTGGATGGTATGCAGGTATAGTTTTATTTGTTAATCTACGGTTTTGTTAGGGAAGTTGCTATCGACGAGGGTTTGTTTGATATTAAGAAAATCTTTGTAGAATATTGTTTTAGATAAGGAAATGTAGAAGGCTCTATGGATTAGATTTTTAATGAGGGCTATTTTATATTTTAGGGGGCATTCACTATGGTAATTAAATAATGTGGAGTTTAGGCTGGTGTTTTTTTTATATACTGATGTGATGATTTTTTTTTGTTACTGGAATCGTTAAGTACGTCTAAGAAGTGGATTTGTTTTGTTGATATTGTGTTCTATTGTAAATTTTTGTACAGAGTTTTTTTTTGAGAGTGCATTTTAATGTTTTGAGTTTGTCAGGGGATTGTGCAGTTATAAAAATGTCATCAACGTAAGGTGTATATATCTATGGTTTAGTCATTTGGCTGTTAAATATTTTATTTTCGATGTGGGACATGTATTATTCGGATATGGTCGGGCCAAGGGGAGAACCCATCGAAATACCGTCTTTTTGTATGCATAGTTTCCCTAGTGGGTCGTGGAACGGATCTTGTGTGGTGCATTTGAGTAGGAGATTTTCGTTGATTTTTGGTTTATAGGTGGAGGAGGTAGTGATGTGTGGTTGTAAACGTTGGTTATATATATATATATATATATATATATATATATATATATATATATATATATATATATATATATATATATATATATATATATATATATATATATATATATATATATACACAAAGCGATGTGTGTATTAAAACAGTTAAAATCCCCTTCCCATTCTGTAAGTGAAGACAGCCTAATGGTTAAGGTGCCGGACTGACACCCAACCGATCGGATTTCAATTCCGGCTGTAGCTTACAAAATGTTCTAGCCACACTGAAGAGACTTGATAAGTCGAAACACGTGTCTGTGGATGACCATATATATATATATATATATATAGTCATCCACAGACACCGTGTTTCGACGTATCATGTCTCTTCAGTGTGGCTAACTATTATCAGGCTCCCACCAGCCGGGATGGAATCCCGATCGATTCATCACCAGTCAGGCTTTTTAACCACTCGACCATCAGTACCTACAGACTGGGACGAGGATTCTAACTGATATGTATATATTTAACATATTTATATATGTAAAGGTCGCCAGAGAGTTATCCATCCGTTTTTTTAGGAGAGCGTTGCCTATATCTATCTATCTATAATATATATATATATATATATATATATATATATATAAATTCTATAGAACGACTGGGAGCGTGTCCTTTTATAAAGGGAAATTGGTGGAGACCAGCAAAGGCTGAAGTTTGATAAAATATACAACTTATTTTTGTATTAGAGGGGGTTAAAAATGTTTACTCTATAAAAGAAAAAAACTTTAGACAAGCTAAAGTTAAGACAAACTAAATAAAAATTATATAAAAATACATGATATATAAAAAAAAATAATTAAAAGATGATACAGAAATAAAAAATTTTAGATTTATGCTTTTCGCAGGAAGATATATGACAGCCTAAACTGGGATTCGAACTCGTGTCGGTGATATTTACTTACTCGCCACACACACTCGTCAACCTGAGTTCAAATCCTGGACGAAGCTACAGTTCACATAGCGCTAATACGCTTGAGAAAAGTATGAATCCATATATTCTCCCTCCAGCTATGGGTAAATAGTAGGGCAAACTAGGCTCCATAACCATTGTCAGACAATCAGTCTAGGAGATGGAAAACTCTGAATTCAAACCTCTCAAACTTCACTTGGGGTGGTCACTACTAGAATAGGCTCAGTCCTAATTAGTTATCTATTTCACTATTTTTTTAAAATAATTAAAAAAAATGTTTTTCTTTCGTGTACCTGCGCACGCGTACACCCAGGGACAATTGGACTTATGCCTTTCCTAAATGTTGTCGCGAGAAAAATACATGGCAGCTTCAACTGGAATTTGAAACCGTACCGGTTAACTTTACTTAAATCCCACACTCTCTTCCCTATCATTTATAGAATCACTAAACATGTGCGTGCAGGTACAGGAATACACACACACACACACACACACACACATGTCTACACAGGCGATATCTTTCTTTAACTTTCCGATAACTCTTTGCTCTTCAACTTGCCCCTCTCCAGAAATCGTTCTGTTGTAAAGCCTAGTGTGTGTATCAGTGTTGATTCAGCGTACATTCCCTGGCTGTTCTTTCATAACTTTCCTATCTTTTCTGCTTGCTATTATATTACTCTTCTTCTTCTTCTTCTTCTTCTTCTTCTTCTTCTTCTTCTATCTCCCTTCTGTAAATACAGCGCGCGTGTGTGCGTGTCTCCTGTGTGCGTGTATCCAGTAGCTGCCTGCACGAATGGCGTCCTGAACTTGCCGACCAAACGAAAGAGAAATCGCTGCATGGAAATAGCTCTCACTCTTAACCTAGTCGCTAAATATTTCTGCTGTGACTTGCAAAGAGGCAGGAATCACACAGGCTGCGTGCACGACTGACCGGTGAGAAGCGAAATCATTGACAGCGGCTTTCTATAGTAGCAGTGAAACTAGTGATAATCCTATTAGTGACTAAAAGATGCTAGGTGAAACACCGAAGACCTGTTAACTTACATGTGTGAACACTGAAGTTATATAAGCTAGTCTGGCTTAAGGCCATGCACCCAAATATATTCAGTGAGAAACATAGTTGGCGTTGGGGTGGCTTAAAGTCGGTATCACCCGACAGTGAGGGAGTCTATCCCTTTTATCACTAGACCAAGGAAATTGTTTTTGAATCTGAGGTAGGGCGCCACACCTACCATCAGCTCCTTACTTTATTGCACAGATCTCTGTGCTACTCATACGCTGAGTTGCCGGTATCGAACCAGGAACCTTGTGTTTCCTAGGCGGACTCTATAACAACTGAGCCCCTTACATAACATAACACAAACGATATGAACGCGATTCCTTAACCTTTAAGAATAAGATAAAACCAGACTGGTTAATATATCATTAAATGCCTCAATCGATTCTGTAAAAACTGGCGTGATATTAGCTAGTCTGGCTTAAAGTTGGCAGAGTGGCCCGTTGTCGGTATCAGCCGTACAGCGAGGAAGTCTATCCCTTTTCGCTAGCGCTAGACCAAGATAATGATTTTACTGAGGTGGAGCGCCACACCTACCGTCAGCTCCCCATTTTACCGCACAGATCAGATTACCCAATCTGCGCTACTCATACGGTGAGTTGGCAGGGACCGGTATCGAACTAGGAACTATTATCTTTTATTCATTTCTTTTTTTTTTTTTTAGATAGATCCTTTTTTAATATTTTTCTTGTTTTTTTTTGTGTATGTAAAAAGAAAAAAATCAGTAGATCACCTCGTCCTTTTAGAAATGAGTCATTTTTTTCTTTTACAAAAACAAAATATTGCGTTTGTTTGTTTGTTTTTTAAAGAGCCTTCGGGAGCCGTTAAAAATATTTTAACAGATATAAGTAATTCTTCGACAATATTCACATTATTTATTGAATGACCCCGATGCATACTTACCAAGTCTGACCCAATATCATAAAGAAACCTGTTAATAAGTATCATAGATATAATAATACGGATAATATTAACTAGCAGGACCAGTGGATTTACCACAGTATGATGATAATTCACTTATTACAACATTTTATGTTTCCTTAAGAGCTATTGCCAAATATGTAAAAAGTATAACAATCTTGATTTAACTCTCACTCACTCTTTCTTAAAAGGGGGTTGTAAAAAATTTACATTGATTTGCCGATAAACATCTGTTGGGAGGCGTTTAGAATATCTGCATTAATTTGCTGACAAAAAAGTGACAAAATCACGACTCGGGAAATATCTAAGTTGGGCCGGAAATTCGCCAGACGCTGGCTCGCTAAAACATACCGTAAATTAAGGCAGGGAGCCGGGACGACATAAGATCAAAATTACCAAAATATATTCCGTAATTCACAATTTCAATATAACAAATAAAATAAAAATTTGACTATGGCATTCATGCTACGTAAGACCATTTGGACAAATAAGGAATATGCGATAAGCGACACCAGATTATGTGAATTTATATTTTTGCATTGAATCTTGAACAATGTAGACGGTCTCATTCTTTCTTAACCAGATTATATAGGGGTCTAAGTGACATAGATGATGTGCATTGTTAAATTTACTTTAAATGATCTGTGTCGCTGATTAAATTAAAATAAGACTTTAACGATCATGAAAGTATATTCGAATTTTTTGATCAGCTATTTTCGTAAAAAATGTTATGGGTTTCGTAAACGTTGATGATAACTTTCATTAAAATATCAAGATTAAACCAGCAATCGTTCTGTTCTGGTGTTTGTTAGGAACTGAGAAAATTCTTCGGTTTGATCGGGGTTTTATTCAAAGCGAAACAAGGTAATGATAGGAATGAATGAAAAACAGAGACTGGCAAAGATGAATTTACGCGCCTTCGTTCAAAAAACAAATGAATTTTTCATTCAACACAGCAATTTTTATGTTTGTATATATACCCTCCCCCTCTCTCTCTCTCTCTCTCTCTCTCTCCCTCTCTACCTACCTACCTACCTACCTACCTATCTATCTATCTATTATTAATCTATCCAAATCATCAATCAATCTATCAATCTACCTATCTATCTATTTATTAATTTATCCAAATCAATCAATCTATCAATCTACCTATCTATCTATCTATTTATTAATCTATCCAAATCAATCAATCTATCAATCTACCTACCTATTTATCTATTTATTAATCTATCCAAATATCCAAATCTATCTATCTATCTATCTACCTATCTATATATTTATTAATCTATTCAAATCTATCTATCTAAACTATATATTTATTAATCTA
>CM042154.1:103875906-103883406 GCA_023376005.1 Doryteuthis pealeii
CTGAATTGAGTGATACGCCGGCAATTCAAAGACCTATAAAAGGTTTCCTTCTTTATTTTGAGGAAATGCTTTTTGAGAGTCGGTAGAGTGTCGGACGAGGAACCACAAGGTTCCGGGTTCGATACCGGCCCTTGTCTAAGTCAGCGTATGAGTAACACGGGGATCTGTGCAGTAAATTTAGGAGCTGGGGATAGGTGTGGTGTTCCACCTCAGACACCAAAATAATCTTCTTGGTCTAGTGCTGGTGAAAAGGGAATAGACACCCTCGTTGTCTGACTTATACTGACTTTAAACCACTCCGACGACTTTACTTTTTACTTATATATAACTGGATATCAATAGCTAAATCTCATCTAGATTGGTTGATACGCCAACAATCCAAAGACCTATAAAAGATAACCTTCTTTATTTTCAAGAAATATTGCCGGTTCCACTCGTACTTTTTATAAACTAGTTCAGTCTGGTTGCTTTTTAGTTATTTTACTCTATATCAGTGATTAATTCTCGTTTCCTGGATTGGGTAATACGCCGGCAATTCAAAGACCTATAAAACGTTACCTTTGTTATTTTCAATAAATGCTTCCATTCTGCTCATACCGTTTATGCGCAAGTAGAGTGGGTAGCTCTCTTTTTTATACTAGAGATCAAATGACAGTAAGACCTCAATTATGACTAGCTATACCCGAGGTAATTCCACGGGGAATGACAACTGAAATAGTATCATTATGTTCACACGTATGTTTCTGCAGTGGAAGTACATAATTTTCATATAGTAACTTAATACCTATGAAATGGATATGTATTATATCTACTAACAGGCAAAAGAAACTGAAACGAATATTATTATTGATTACTATTGCAGTCTGTCGCCTGCTAATATCTCCGACTAATATAAATGCGGTCTCCAACTGATATAACTTTTTTTTATGTTAGGCTTCAGACTTGTAAGAGATGGTAATTATTCAATGACCTTTATAATCAAGGCGAAGTATTATTAACAGCATTATCTATTTATTTTTAGACGAACTAGTGTCAAGTATTATTATTATTACTATTACTATTATTATTATTATTATTATTATAGATTTTTAATAGTATTTTCTTTCATCTCTCAACATTTTGCTTCAGTCTACGACAGATCAGATTGTCCCAATTTCTTACATGAAGCATTATCATCATTGATTATTCGCTGCATTTCTTTTCGGTTATTTAGTTACTAGCATGCACTTTTGTGACGGTGATACTAATCATAGTTGGAACACTCGGAACCATATATATTCTTTTATAAGAAAAGAAAGCAAAAGAAGATCCGAGGAATGATGGAAACCGTATGAGTTACTATACAGTTGGGATTGTCTAGAATACTGAGTGGGGTAAATTTGCTGACAAACAGGTGATGAAAAGGAACACTTGTTTATACCCTTCTAACATATCTCTGGTATATAATGTGAGACAGACAGACAGACGAGGGGATGATGTGTGGGCTGAGGGGGCTCTTACTTGTTAACTCGTCTGCTTGCTACTACTGCTATCTCGTCGACCGCCATCTTCTCAGGTTTGATCCAGTGGGTTGCTTTTTTCTTTCTTGTTGGACTGGTCATCTCTTGTTTTAATTAATCAATAAAGCAAGACCTGATTTTCTTTTAAGCTTTTATTGAAGAACCCCAGCCCTTAAAACCGCAGCGGTGAGCTACGACCCCGATAGCCGACAACAGCATCTGTTCTCGGCTAGTAACTCGTTACAACTAATCTAAAGCTTCTCACGCCCTACTGGCGCGCTTTCCGCGAGAGGTCAAGCGAATGTTACCAATTGTCAATCATCGGCCATGGTAATGTTTCTCTTAACTCCCCTTGTTTTGAATCTAACGAACTCTGATTCAAGATATCTAACTATAGTACATCCATAATTAATAAGCTGCTCATGATTTATGTAACACACTGAATTCAAACCAGCTACTCTCCGCCTTGGAATTGACCATATGCTACAACTTGCCCATTGCAAAGGTGTTGGGTTAATACATACGTCAATATGATCGTACCGTTAGACAGTAATTGGAGACGCTTATCGCGTAAATTTTATCGCCATATGAGAGAGAACTCCGCTTGCCGGGTTCAAATCTTGAACGAGACCGTGTTCATGTCACACAGCGCTAATACCCGAGGGAAAGATATGAATCCAAAGATACTCTCTCCAGCTATGAGTAAATAGTAGGGCAGACTGGAATATTTAATGTTGTTATAATAACGATCATCCCCAATAGATAAATGGGTGGGTCCAAAGTTCCGTGAAGACTCCCGATTACAAGAAGGCTCTCGATTCCACAAGAAGTTTATCGTGTTTAACAAGAACGGTCTGAAACGTTGTGTATATAACAACAAAGATGAGGACAACAGTCGCAATAAATGGACAGCGAAGGAGTATATACCCTTTGACTAGCACTAGAGCAGGGACATTGTTTTTTTGCGCTGAGGTGGCGAGATACAGTATCGAACCTGGAAGTTTGTGGCTTTTAGGCAGATGATCTATCAACTGAGCTATACTGGCCTTTAGGCTAAAGTTTTCCGAATTTCATAGATCAATCAGAGTAATTATCAATTACTTAATTGTTCAGTAGTTTTAATTTTCTCTTATTGTTACTTCTTTACAGCAACTAGCGATAGATGTAATAACACAATCTTAAAAATCAGCATTCGCATTTCAGACTTTTGTATGGGCTCGAACATTCCAGCTCGAGGAAGACTTCCAGAATATTTTCTAAAGGAGGAAAAATCTCCTCGTCGGTGTGCGGCTTCCCGGGGAACTATTTTTAAGAAAATAAATTCGATTTGCAAATTACGTTGATAATATTCAATGATACGGATTCTCTTCCATTCTTACCCTTGATCTTTACATTCCAAAAATGGACCGGGGTGGGGTGTTCAAGAATAAAGCATAACGGTTCTACATTCCAACTCATCTAATGCCTACTACTTCTACTAGTCCATTTACTTTCTGCTACTACTACTACTACTACTACTACGCGAAGACTTTTTTACTACTACTACTGGAAGGATTGGTTTGTCTTTCTTGTTTAATAGCAAATCAAACTTTGTGGAGTGTCAAATGCCAAAGCCATGCTTGCGGTATAAGTTGTGGTACTATTTAACTAATAGCTGAGGAGATGAGGGGTTCATGCCTTTCCCAAGAGTATTAGTCCGAAAGTGAACTTAATAGTGCAACTAGAGTTTGAATTCGCTTACAATGATATCATAGTCCTGTACGTTAGCCACTACGTCAAGGAGACTCCACCATATATCAGTGGTTAGCAAGCTAATTGTGGAGATGAGTCTTTGGGGTGGGGGCATTTGGGTTTTGGCTAGCTGCCATTGAACATGTAAAATACAGTGACGAACTGACTGCAGGTTTTTTGTTTGTTTGTGTTTTTTTTTTTTTTTAATTGCATATCAACCATCGTATTTACTCAACCCGTCCACCATGAGTAGGGTGGGATAAGGTCGCAAGTATTAGACATCCAGCGAGGAACCAACACGTAATTCAGTTGTAATTGATCTGCAAGATTAGCTTGCTAACCCTTTAATCACGATAGAACCCCCTAAAAATACAACAAGCCCGTTCGCCATGATGTTGTTTCGACGATACTGACCCTGGATCGGTTGAGCCGGCACAATCCAGAGAATTCACCGTATCCCGAATGAACGAGATTGTTAGTGAACTCATGAAAAAAGTAACAAGGGAATAGGAAATTCACAAGCGGTCCCCAAACACCGCATGCATATCATGGACAACGGAAGGAGATGCCCTTCTTTATCGCATATTTCCACAGACGCAGTGGCAAGTGCGCCATAAGCCGTTGATTCCGATGATGACGGGGACGCCCTTTAAAATTTCACCAGAGCCCATTTAGCCAGGTTGTGGCCCTATTGCAACTGCGTGCCAGATCAATCGATCTTGAGTTCCAGGCGACATAACTCTGACACAACCACGTTGTCACCACCCTGCACCTACCATTCACCATGGGTAGATTGTGACCCAAGATCGCAATCATGGGACATCCAGCGAGGATCGAACTCGTTAATCAGTAGCAATGGATCTGCGAGACTAGCCTAGCAATCATTACACCATGATGAGACACCTTAAAAACATACCCAACCCATCTGCGCCGCTCAAGGTCACAAGAATGGGGTATCTAGCAAGGAACGAACTTGCTATTCAATAGTATCTGCGAGACGTGCTTGCAATTAGCCCTAAATAAACAACCCGCTCGCTACGGGTAGGATGTGATACTATGTCGTAAGTATGCGGCATCCAGGTGGGATCAAAATATCTGTTCAAGAGAAATTGATCTGGGAGACTAGCTTGGTAAGCATT
Source organism: Doryteuthis pealeii (assembly GCA_023376005.1). NCBI lineage: Eukaryota > Metazoa > Mollusca > Cephalopoda > Myopsida > Loliginidae > Doryteuthis > Doryteuthis pealeii. The sequence goes on from CM042154.1 coordinate 103,880,276, forward strand.
ACACCACGATAGGATGACCTGACCATTATCCCTGCTATGATATGCTGGACCCTTCTTAAACTAAATAAGGAGCTCAGACACATGGACGACAGAACGAGAAAATTGATTAATACAGACTGTTACATAAAAAGTAGGAAAGAAAAGGACAAGCCAGACAATGAGAAATATGTTGGGTTGGCTGTTGTATACCCACTAACATATCTGGGGTATATAATGGAGAGATAGACAGACAGACAGTGTAGTACAGATGGGATGATGATGAGATAGCTCTTACTTGTTAACTCGCTGCTTACTGCTACTAACTCGACCGGCCGGCATGTTTTTTGAGTCTGACTTCTCTTCAGAGCAGTCTCCTGGATGTTGATCTTTTTTGTTGATTTCTTCGGGCTGGCATTTCTTGTTTAAATTACTTAACAAACAACACTTGGTGTTTTCTTCTAAAGCTTTCAACAAACCAGTCCATGATTCCGCCGCGGGGAGACCGACACTCAGAGCAAGTGATCTATAGGTCCGCTCACTCTGGATTCTCTGGTTACATGTGATGTTAAAACTATCTCACGCCTAATCGTGTCTACCGGAAGGTCACCGGTTGTCAATCATTGGACTTGTTAACTTTTCACTGAAATCCTGTTCTTCTGACTCTAACGAACTTTATTCAAATATACTTATTACATGTACGTACATAAATCATAAGCTGCTTATGAATTATGTAACATGGCAACTCGAAGAATACATAGGCACAAGCTAAGAACAATTAATTAGAGAAGCCAATAATACTGAAAGTAAAACGTGAGAAAAAGGACAGATAGGAAAACAGTAATGATTACACCGAGAAAACAAAAATACGAAATAGAAAATAAATAGACAACCTAAAACATTTTGCCCTAGTTGACCTGTACAGGGCTACGTAAAGGAAACTTAATGAGACAAATAGAAACAGAATTAATAGCTACCCAAAATAACGTCATAAGAACTAATTATATGAAAACTCAAATAGATAAGACCAAAATGAATAGCAAGTATAGAAGAGAGATACAGACACACAGACAAGCAACATAAAGAGTTTATCACCTGGAAATTGTGTAAAATACTGTGCTGTGACAATGCAGACAAAGGGTAGGTTTATAACTAACTCGTTCTTATCAGGTAGGATGTGACACAAGGTAAAAGAATATGGGGCATCCAGAGCGGATGAAACTCGTTATTCAGTACTCATGCGAGAGTAGTTTGCATACCATTACACCACATTGGGACGCCATGTAGACAAATGGTAGGCATTAAACCAAACCTTTTACCACTGGTTGGATGTAATACAAGATACGGGAAAATAAACCAGACCCAATTGTCATGCATTTTGCGATAGAAACAGATCACAAACTTGCGATTCAGAATATTTAGTTGTAATCAAAAACAAAAAAGCTAGGGGACTTTGCCGTTACATCATACCAGATGTCCTGGGTTTGACTTTAAACTACATTTAATTGTGAAGTTCCTATTTTGGATCTCTGGAGTATTGAGAACACCTTCATCGTCATTACTCCCAGGTTTACTACGACCCGATGTGATAGTACATCTTAGGGTACGGTCTATGGGTTCAGTAGACAATGTGAATAAGAAAATGTGTTGTATTTTTTTTTAATGAGTTTGAAAAAATTTCAATACCCATCAAAAATGAATAAAAAATGTTTTCGGCATAAAATAACCCGTTAATTTTGACATGCCGCAAAATCCAACCAACCATCAAACATCAAACCACAGAGCAAAAAGAAAAGAACAAAAAAATGAAAAATAAACTCTGTAAATAACTTTATCTTGTCAGGGGAGCTAAAAATGGACCATTGAGATAACAGTTGTTCCAATGATAGTTGGGGCACTTGGAACAATCTACAACACTTTGAAACAGGATATGTAGAACTGGAAATGTGAGAATGAACTGTGACTCTCCTGACCAACCTTGTTCAAATCGGCTAGAATGCTTATAAGTATCCTGTTGGTTGGATTTTACGGCATGTCAACCCTTGTTGGGTGATTTTACGCCCATACCCTAGTTTTATTCATTCTCGATAGTAACTGAAAACATTTTAAAACTCAATTTTTAACATATTTTTTAAAACTCCTTTTCTTCTATTTAACCCGTAGATGGGACCGTAACAGCTACGCCACTCCAGGTCAGGGTGAACATGGAAGTAATGGGTGTGAAGGGGTACTCCACACTGCCTAGAGCTCTAGAAATGCAAATTCACCACGAGATACAGTTTAACGTAATACACAGGACACTAAAGAACCTCAGTCACTGCCTTTTAGCCCATATATGATAAAGTGTTGGGGAGGTTCATAAAGACAATAGGTTCAGAACAGTCATATAGGTGCTATAGTTTGACGTGACCAGCCAATTGATGGGAGGGTCCTCTCCGACCGCCCGTCTTGCCTGAATTAATCCCAAAGTGGAGTGTTGTATGTCATGTACTGTTCAGTCATCCAGGGTTCCAAGATCAATTTCTTATGCGGGGTTGAACAGGTTGAAATTCAGAATTGTCTTACTTGACTGGTTGTCTAACCTAGGTTAAAGATCTGCGCAACTATTTACCAATAAGTGGGGTGTGTGGAGAATAATTGAATGTATACCTTTCGCAAAGGTATAATCTGTATGCGAAATGCACACAGCCTCGTTCAGAATTTGAACTCTGGCCAATTTCCACGACAATCACCATTACATCAGGCGCCTCCATTATAATATAAACCAGAATGATTTTGAGTAACAAAAAAACACAAAAACAAAATAAACGGATCACACAATCTGGGGCAGAATACAAGACCTTTGTTTTTAGTTTACACGAAGAAAGGTGCATTTCACCATTCCAGCTAACCTGTGAGCAAAATGGATGGAAAGCGAAAAAAGTGTATTAATACCTAGACCTTGCCAGAGAACTGGAAAAAGCCGAACATGAAGATAATAGTGATACCATTCATAGTGGAAATCAGTGGATCATTCTTAAAGGGTATGGAGGGAGGGAGACTGGAAGAAATGGTGACTCTTGGTTGGATTGAGGCTGTCTATATAACAGCGACTCTCGTGATGTAATGGTTAGCAAGGGAGACTGGCAAACCATGACTAGTGAGTTCGAGCCTCA
>CM042154.1:103905906-103910906 GCA_023376005.1 Doryteuthis pealeii
TTTGTGCCTAACCCATGCACGTGAGGTACGTGGTAAATAAATCTGTTTGGTCGTGGGAGCACTCCCCGTGTAGCGTTTCTTGGGCAGGAATGGTTAGGTTGTGCCCATTCCTCTCCCGGTCTACAACTGGTTTGAATTCAAAGCTCTTTTTTCCTAAACAGGTTGCCTTACTAAGGTTATAGGACTCAGTCTGCCCTACTATTAACTCATACCTGGAGAGTATTAGCGCTATGTGAGATGGAAACAGCCACGTTCAGGATTTAAGCTCGAGTAGCTGACTTCCCGAACCAGAACGATAACCGTTATGTTACGAGCGCCTACATGACTTTTTTAAGGGATGTTCAATAGCATGTAGTCAGGTTTCTTTTTTATGCTTCTAAAGATACGGTATTATCAATGAAATATCTACGTATACGCTTTATGTGAACAGAGCGGTTACGTTTAGATAACGATAAGAAACCTGAGCGTTTTATTTTTATTTTATTCCTTTACTTTATTTATTTGTTTTCTATTTTTATTTTTTATTTTTTATTTGTTTTCGGATAGAAAGAACAGATGCTCACATATGTATTCAGACTTTTGTTTAACGATATTGAGAAATATTCTACCACAAAACCGGGAACACTAAATGGCTTATAAACGTATGGATCGGCATGTCTGTTTAGTGGAGTAGCTGTACCCATGGAAATCACAGGGTTATTTCAAATATATGAGATGTGAAAAAAAAAGTCGTCGGGTTGGCCTAAAGTTAGTATCAGCCAAACAGCGAGGGGGTCTATTCCCTTTTCGCTAGCGCTAGACCAAAGAGTTTTTGGTGTCTGAAACGGGGCGCCACACCTACCATCAGTTTCTCACATGACCGCACAGATCTCTGTGCTACTCATACTCTGATTTGGCAAGGGCCGGTATCAAACCCGGAACCTTGTGGTTCCTAGTCGGACGTTCTACCGACTGAGCTAAACAGGCCCTTATGAAGATGCAATATAGGGTATAAGATGTAAAATATATAAATAAAAATGTGTATGATTACAAAACGCTTCAATTGTATTTTTTTTAATGCTGAGAATAACTTAATAGTGTTTACGTTATCTTTTAATTATTATTTTATAATGATTAGTGCTGGTTTAGCTCAGTCGGTAGAGCGTTCGACCTGGAACTACAAGGTTCTGGGTTCGATACCGGCCCTCACCAACTCAGCGTATGAGTAGCACAGGGATCTGTGCGGTAAAATGAGAAGGTGCTGGAAGGTGTTGCACTCTACCTTGGATACAAAAACAATCTCCTTGATCTAGCGCTTGTGAAAAGGGGATAGACTCTCTCGCTGTCTGGCGGATGCCGACATTAGGCAATGACTTAGCTGTTTACAGATATGAATAGTATAATTAGAAAAACAATGAAAGATTGAAAACAGAATTGGGAAGAAAAACACATGTATTGATACATATATTATAAAACAGGCGATATTGCATGCAAGAAAACCTGGGCAGGGTTAAGAGAAGTACAATATCTTTTTGATAGCCGTACAAAATAATCTCAAAACCACGACCGGTAAGATACTCAATAGAGTCCCAGAGACGTGGGGAGTCTTGGTGTCACTCAGGTTCCAGTGGAAGACCACCAATACTAATTGGTGTGAAAAACTCCCAAGTAGTGAAATTATAAAAATATTAATCGCAAACATATTCATATTCATATTAATCTATTAATAAAATCATTACAAGGGCCGGCTTAGATCAGGCGGTAGAGCGTCGGTCTAGAAACCACAAGGTTCCTGGTTCGATACCGGACCCCGCCAACTCAGCGTATGAGTAGTAAAGGGATATGTGCTGTAAAGTGAGGAGCTGATGTTAGGTGTGGTGCTTCACCTCAGACGTTTAATCAACCTTGTCTAGCGCTAGTGAAAAGGGGATAGACTCTCTTGATGTCTGATACCGATGTTAGGCCACTCCAACTTATATATATATATATATATATATATATATATATAATGTGTGTTTGTGTGTTTCTTATTAGATGTGCGGGTGAGAGACCAATACTCTCAACATAATCAGAGCATACATATACTCTCATCTGAGCAAAACTACGAACAAAGAAAAAACACACAACACACACACACACACACACACACACACATATATATATATATATATATATATATATATATATATATATAGCTATAGTATGAGATGGTCACTGTTTCAGCTTTTGCTGGAATGGTGTACCAAAGGCATCGCATGAAACCAATATGGTTGTGAATGTTCCTTTGTCACCTAATAAATAGATATGTAAAACCTTTATATATTTATCTTATTATATATATATGTATATATATATATATAATATAATATATATATATATTGTTGAAAATATTTAGATTTGGACATAATAGTAAAACACTGTGAGAATCGAACTCTGATCTCGTAACTCTGTTTGGTCGTGGGGGTACTCCACATGTAACGTGTCTTGGACAGGGATAGCCAGGTGGCGCCCATTCCTCTCTAGTCCTAAAACTGGTTTGAATTCAAAGTTTCCACACCCTACTAAACAGAACATCTGTTGAAAATGATATTTCTATTAGTATTTTTATCATTTGATTCTGTAGAGGACAACGGTATACTGAGAAATTATTAAACATTATGTGGATAGATAGACATATATAGTATTTGATATATATATATATTATATATATTATATATATATATATATATAGAGAGAGAGAGAGAGAGAGAGAGAGAGAGAGAGGATGTGTGAAGAGGGAGAAAGTTGATTAATTGTATTTATGGTATACAAACCGTTGTTGAATTATGTAATATCGATGTCATTTTACTTTTGCAAGTAGTTATATGGTTCTTGATAACTTTTGTGAGTAAATAATAACCATTTGCCTATATGGTGTAATGGTTAGCAATGTAAACTGGCAAACTATGACTAGTGAGTTCGAGCCAAACTGGGTGCCCCTTACATTCGGCCTTGTACCACATCTAAGCGAAGATTTGTTAATTACTATATGGTTTAAACTAATAATAATAATGATAATAATCTTATTATAATGGAGATTGTGTGTTTTTCTGTCTGTAACCGAAACTATATTCCTACTCAAGTCACAATTCTCTTAGTTATTGACATCACATTCTCCATGATTTTATTTTTTATCTAAACCTCAATTATTAATAAAATTGTCTTACATCATTAATACTGTTAACTATGTCTACATACTGACAACATGCAATTATATTTATATATACAACAAGATAGCGGTTCACACTGTGAACGGGAAGGCTAATTTGCATATTAATATTAAAAAATCAAATTTAATAAATATGTGCTTAGTATTATTGATTTCTACCTGTTTGGTTTTATTTTAATGAATATAAGCAAAAATCTCTTCAATGAATTTTAAATGAAATCCATTAACAAGATAAAATAACTGTCATTTTATTCTTTACTTCCTCTTATAACTAAATACTTAAATTAGAAAAAATAACAATGAAAGACGAGAGTGATAAAAGAGTAAGTTTCAGTTGTTCCATTTTTTATTATACTCCCTCTGTTTCAAATCTTTTATTATACTCTCTCTGTTTCAAATCTTTTTATCTGTATTCTTATTTAGTTTCATTAGCCTTTCTAATTTAATATGATATTTTATTACATTAAAACTTAAATACTTGCACCAGGAGGGTGCATATATTTGCTAGTAATAATAATTGCAAAACTGTGGAATACGAGTATGAAAGTGATATCAATTGTAATATATGTCCCTGGGATGGCCTTCAAGAGTTTAGAAAGGAAAACTGGAGGTAACTATTCCTAATACAAATGATTATATGATTTCGAATATTCCTATTTAATACTAATATTCACAAAATTATATAGTTTAAACTGCTAATAGTAATAATGATGATAATCTAGATTGTTTAACAAAAAAGAAATTTGTCACCTGTTAGATTTTGCAGTTCTAGCAAATCACAGAGTGAAGATGAAAGAAAACGAAAAGATAGACAAAATCCTGAACCTTGCCTGAGAATTGAAAAAGCTGTGGAATTTGAGGGTGAAAATGATACCAATAGCAGTTCATGCACTAAGAACAGTCATAAACCCTTGAAAAAGAGTGGAGCAACTGGAAATCAGAGGAAGAATTGAGACCGCCCAGACAACGGCATTGCTGAAATCAGCAAGAATACACAGAAGAGTCCTGGAGACTTGAGGAGGCTTGTTGTCACTCAGACTCCAGCAAAAGACCATCAACTAACGCTGGTATGAAAAACTCACAGGAGTGATTAATGATAATAATAATAATAATCCTTTGGAAACTAATATAGCTTCAATTAACTATCATTAATGAAAATGATTGGCACACAGATATGTAGTTTCAAGTATTCCTATCAAATATAAGAATTTCAAAGACATTATTTGATCCAAAGGTGGAACCCTAACAGGTAATAGCACTCCGTGTCTGGGTGAAAATGTCAGTAATGGCATCGAAGTGGGGAATTCAAACTCCCCAGAACAGGATCCTTAACAAGGGATGCAGTTTAATACATTTTGGAGTAATTCTAATATTTTGCAGAGAATGTAGGCCAACCGTGGTATATATATATATATATATATATATATATATATATATATATAGTTTGGTTGAATACCACGGATATTTCTTCTTGATGATCATTAATTGCTTGTATTGAAGTCTTCGTGTAATTTTTCTTATATGGGGATCCACCATAGCTGAGAACCGTGACACTTGGTCTCTCACCACTAATCATGTTGTCGCTTAAATTCTAAAAAGATAAAAGGAAACGTCCACTGACATTGTTCATGTTTCCTTTACTTCACGTCTTTCTGTTGGATGAGCCTCGTCGGCTATTATTTAAGGACAGCTGAAACACTTGTAGTAAAATATGAAGCATAATGAATATGAAAAAAGATGACGAACACAAAATTTAATCTAATTTAAATGTAATTATAATAATTACTTGAAACAATATAACTGAGTTCAAATT
>CM042154.1:103915906-103920906 GCA_023376005.1 Doryteuthis pealeii
TCCTATATCAAACGACTGCACCCTGTTTTCCTTTACTGTCTGTTGAACCCGATTTTTGCAATATTAAAATGATTTTTGCCAGAAACCAATTCCAAAGGATAAAGGGTCTATTTTTAAGCTGATTTGAATCCAGGTATTTACTTCTCCTAGATCGGTTCCCTACTAAAGCTAAAGTATATTGCAAGTATTACGCTATATAACATGTAGATGATGTAAACACGACTTTCTATGCTGTTTATTAATCAATGTATTACCATCTGTTTCACATATATACATTTCAGCAGTGTTTTCTGTCTTAAGTCAACGAAGACTTACGTGTGAAAAAAAGAAGACTTTTAATATTTGCTATGGTTCATGTTGTTATGTCAATATTTTCCTATCGGTATGCTAGGGCTTGACAAATAACAAGCAATATATTGTCTCTAGTGGACGAACAGACAGATCGATTATCGCTGTCCATGTGGCTTAGGATAAACAGATTGCACTGTCTGCGGATGGGTAACCACTCCCCAACAAAAGAAAAAGGTATGTGGGTATCTTTGAGAAGATAATTTGCTGAAACTTTTCATAATGTTTATAGATCTGTAGAAAGATACAAAAACTTTATTGTGAATGTCTTGTGCAATGAGTTCCATCTTTCCTTTTCTTTTAAACATAGAGAATTCTGATGGGGTTATAGTTTGAAAATCTTAATTCGAACCTAATGATTAATTGGTTGATTTTAACGGCATGTCAACCCGTCTATGGTTATTTTATCCCTTGAAATTTTGGAAATCGTGTAAATTGTTCGTTCATATTGAGATCTTTTGTTTCGTTATACGTATTCGATGCGGCCGCAATCAAAAACGGAAACTTTTAGAAAAAATATTAATATCAGCATATAGTGAATGCAATTCCCTAACCTCCAGACGGGTTGACTCTGCTGTTAAAATCAGTTTGATGAATCGATTGTTTTTGCAACTGTACAATCAAACTACTGTTTTGGAGTTACAGAAGTCCAATTTAAGATTGGTGACCGGTGATCCATACACAAAGCAACACCTCCTCTCTTGACTAAGAATCTCTTGTGAATGGTGAATTTATATCTATTGCTATGTTTGGTAGCCAGATAGCTTCTGTTTAAGAACCATACACCACATCTTATTTGTTCTATTTTCATCCGGGTGAACGTAATTTAAACACAGGAGACTCCCCACTAACAAAGTTATTTTCATGTGGTTTGTCTCAAATCATTGAAAGTACATAATGATGAAGGTATATTTAATGTCACTATGTATAGTTTAGTTTTCACACTGTTTTGATAGTTGGTATTCACGCTGCTAAAACGTCAAACGAAAAACCACAAGATAGAATAAAAAATTATCCCCACTTTCCCAATAACATAACTTTTATTATTTTCACATTTTGTTCTGCGAATTCTTGCTGATAGTTGGCATTCTGGTTAGAATTCTTGTCCATATTTGTAGGGGTTCTGTTGTTCTGTTGTTCGCAGAATCTAGTTGGTTAATCCGAGTTTGTAGATTTCATCTGTAATATACAAGGTGTGTCAAAAAGTACAACAAATCTTGATACTCTTTTGACACACCTTGTAAGTCCAACTCTGTAGTGAGTTGGTAATACTAATCTGTAGTTTTTCTGTCGTGTGAATCTAAAATATAGGTCTTGCTGACAGAAATTTCAACTAGTAATTGATTTGAGAACAGTTGCAAACGATCTTAAATGCGTTATGTCATCGTCTCTTATTGGCCAATTTTTACCGGAAGTGCCTTCTATGTTTGAGATAAATTCCTAAATAGAAGTGACAATTTTGCATACATCTCCTATCCAAATAATCCAATAGATATGTTATCGAAGTTTGACCCTGATCGTTCCATTTTGCTTGCTATCTTTACAGTGTAAACATGACCGATTCACTTGTAGTATGCACGGAAGAAGTGACCCGTTTTCTCTGGTTGGAATGAGTGTCAGGATATGAAATTCATTGGAGGTTTTATAGCACAATACGGGACAGTGCACTACTGCGTATATGTGTGCATGAGTGGATAGCTAAGTTTAAAAGTGGCAACAAATGTGTGACGCGCGAAGAGGGTCCCGGGCACCCGTCAGGCCCCACCACTGATAAGCTCCTGGGGTAGCAATGATGAACCGGTGAGTTATCATCGATGACGCACCTTGTTCTCAGCAGAGTTTTCATGGTTCTGACTATCAAATCATTCACGATGAGCTTCGGCTTCAATAAAACAAGAGTGCGGATATTTTTTGAATCTCCCTCGTACAAGTTGTGTCAAAAAAGTATCGATATTTTTGTACTTTTATGACACACCTTGTATTTTGAAAAAATAACGTTTTATTCAATCTTCTATCTCGGTAAATACAACTTTAAACTTGTTACTTTTTGATTCACCTTGTATATTTGTGCAAATAAGTGATTTTAACTCTTTCAGTTATTGTGGCAATTTCTTTTACTGATATCTATAAGTTTCTTCACTGGGTCTATTCATTCCAATAAAGCGTTTTTTTATGTTTCTAGCACAAACTTAGGCATCATTTTAATCACCATAAAAATCTGACAGCATAAATTCCCTTGGCCATCTCTCACCATATCTCCCTATAAGTCCTCTAGATGGCATCCAGATAGAACCTCAGTCGCACTATTACGTTCACTTTCCGAATAATACCCTTGGGAAAAGTATGAACTCCCTCATTCTCTTAATTATAGGTTAAATAGTATCACTGTTTTTCTATACGGATGATTTGGCATTAAATAACCTACGATGGTTGATATACTATTAAACAAAGAAACCAAACCACAATTATTATTATTGTCTCCCTAAAAAGCATTGTATGTATTTTTGGAATACGATAAATAATGGCATGATGCCCCAGAGGGACATTTACAGCTGTGTGGTGTTTGCAGAATGACGTACCAGGTTAATTGTATTCCTAGAGGTTAGTTGATTGCGTCCATATTTACATTTTCTTGTAGTTGTTTCTTAAAATATTTTTTCACACAGCCGAATACGAATTATTTCTACAGAATTATTTGACGCATAGTTGGGACCTTAACAGATATTACCATTCCGTTTAGAGGGGACCTGGGAGTAATGTCAACGAAGGGGTACTCCACACTCACCAGAAGTCCAGAACTGGAGCTTCACCCTCCCTGTTAGTACGGTTCAAATGGATAGGTCAAATCATCATTATCAAGTTGTGCTGAGAGCACGGATTCCCATGATTATCTTTCGTCACCGGGTCATCAATCTCGACAAGACTCCGCACGGCATCCAGTATCCATACAAAACAGATCAATGTAAGTTTTTGCTGATCGGCCATCACTGGTGTATCCATGTTTAGGTTTCCACAAGAGAACGTCACTTGTAAGTGCATGTTTACCTCTCGAGCAGTCTTACTTGGCTAATTTGTGTGATAGGAGGTAGGTGGCCGTATAGCTGCTATTTGTTCAGGATTTGTTCTAGACGGTACGCAGCATCCTCGTATAGTTTCCGTCTGGATTTTTCTCCAAGAGCTAAATTAGAGTTCCAGTTGGGCAGCAATACAGTAGCACTGATGCGGGGTTTAACATGATTCATATTCGATAGGACCGGGTGTCATATCCAGGATATTCCTTTTTAAGGGGGGGGTTACATAGTTAGTGTAGCATAAACCCTGCTGACAGGCTTCATAATTTGAACGTACTTATTGTAATTATTGATGTACCATTTCAAGATGTCATCCAACCCACGCCACTCCAAATACACATGTACATATAGTATAAATGAAAATATATATGCATGAAAGTATTTATTTTGAATAAATTTGTTAGTTTCCGAAAAAAATGTTACGCATACATACCCACAATGTACACACACACACACAACACACACACACACACCACACACATATATATATATATATATATTATATATATATATATATATATATATTACTAGCATATTTTATTGCCGCCCTGTCGGTTGAAGCTGTAGAATACACCGATTGCAAATCTAGAAATTGATTGTAGGGAAGAATTCTATTTCAAGTAGATCCTGACGTTAGAAAGATATCCAGAAGACTGGAAAAGATACAAATCAAGATCATGAAAAAGAAATGTCCCGTGTTGTTTAATAACACCCGCCTACAATATATATATATATATATATATATATATATATATAATCAAAATATTGATTAATTCAGTGGAATTCCTTATGGTGAAACTGGAGTAGGTTATTTCTGTACACACTATAATATTAAATCGGCTCTAATATATGTAATCATTCTCTACTTAAATGAGAGTTTTTGGTTTAGCAGCTGGTTTGAATTAATGGGTAATTCAGCTAGTTTTCTATATTCCAAGGTGTAACCAGAACGTTTTAATAAAAGTAAATTGACAAGAAAAAAAGTTTAGAATTTTAGCTAGATTTAAATACAATTTTTTTCTTTAATTTGTTGCTGCCATCTTATTGAAGATATTAACTTCTTCAGTTATCTTTTTCGAAAATAGGATTTTTTTAGGAATTTCAAAGAATTCTACTCGGAGATAATGTTGGTATGGAATTTTGTAAAGATAAAATTAATATTATTTGTTAACATCTTATTCGATCTCTGATATTTTTGTATTAAGAACTTCTGATGGACTGGGTTGAGATTTAACACAGTTGTTTTTAGTTTTTTTTTAAGGAATGCCATTTTTTAAAAATTAATGCACACACACACAACACACACACACATATATATATATATATATATATATATATATATATATATATATATATATATAATATATATACTCACGTGGTGTAATGGTTAGCAAGCTAGACTCGCAAACCATTGTGAGATTGATTCTTACTGGCGCCCGTTATTTCTGGCTTCCACCACTTCTAAGCTAAACTTAATAAATAACACACACACACACACCACACACACACACACACACACACACATATATATATATATATATATATATATATATATATATATTGTGTGTGTGTGTGTGAGTT
>CM042154.1:103925906-103945906 GCA_023376005.1 Doryteuthis pealeii
TAACTTGTAGTTTGTAGTCTGGATTTGAAAACACAATTTTTTTTAAAACACAAATCCTGGAACTTTTTTGATATACCTCGTCGGGAAAGCGTTTTGGTTTAGTGTCCCTCTTTGTTTGATGGCATATCAAACTCCGCTGATTATTTAATCACAATGTCGCCCTTTCAGGAAAACAGTCGTTGTACTAAATTGCAAAATTTAATTTAGAAAACCACGGACAATTAGGAAAGTGATACCGATTGTAATTGGTGCAGTTGGAACGATCCCCAAAATAATAGAAAAGAGACTAGAGGAACTGGGAATCAGGGGAAGAATTGATAGCATCCTGCCAACAGCATTGTTAAGATCGGCTATATTTCTTAAAAGACTTCTGGAGAGCTGAGGAGAGTTACTGTCACTCAGACTCCAGGGAAGTATGACCAGCTAATGCTTGTGTGATAAACTCACAATGAGTGAAAAAAAAAAATAGTAGTTGAAGAAAGTGAATGGGTTCATACTTTTCCCAATGCGAAAATGAACGTAATAAGCTAGAATGTTCAGAAGAGGACAGCGGAGACTAGTTGTTACTCAAACTCCCCCGAGGGACCACTAATGGAAGAGGGAGTAAAAAAACTCACATGGAGTGAAATCTTATTATAATGGAGATTGTGGGTTTTTCTGTCTGTAACCGAAACTATATTACTATACAAGTCACAATTCCCTTTGTTATTTACATCACATTCTCCATGATTTTATTTTTATTTAAACCTCAGTTATTAATAAAATTGTTTTACATTATTAATACTGTTGACTATGTCTACATATTAATAACATGCAATTGTATTTATATATATACAACAAATAGCGGTTTACAGTGTGAATGGGAAGGCTATTTGCATATTGATCTTAAAAAAATGATTTTAATATATGTTAAATATTATTGATTTCTAATGTGTTGGTTTTATCTTAATGAATATAAAGCAACAATCTCGGGAATAAATCTTAATAGAAATCTCTGAACAAGAAGAAATAACTGTAATATTATTCTTTACTTCCTATTTTAACTAAATAGTTAAATTAGGAAAAGTTACCAATGAAAGACGGGAGTAACGGAAATTGATGGAAGAGTTAGTTTCAAAGTTGTTTTTTTAATCATACCCCCTCTGTTTCAAATCTTTTTATCTGTATTCTTATTCAGTTTCATTAGCCTTTCTAATTTAATATGATATTTTATTATATTAAAACTTAAATACTTGCACCCGGAGGGTGCATATATTTGCTAGTAATAATAATAATGATAATAATAATAATAATACTAATAATAATAATCAAAGCAAAAATGGATACGACATAACAAAACCGTAAATGTAGAGTATGTGGTGACAGAGATGAGAAAATGGTATATGCATAAACCAGAATCGGTTCTTTAAAATGAAACGCGTAAAATCTTCTGTGACTTCGAGAAAAAGATGGATCATCTAATACCAGCGAAGCTTAGTAAATTACTATATGGTTTAAAATAATAATAATAATAATAATAATAATAATAATAATAATAATAATAATAATAATATTAACAATAATAATAATTGAAAAACTGTGGAATATGAGTATGAAAGTGATGCCAATTGTAATATGTGGCACTGGGACGCCTTCAAGAGTTTAGAAAGGAAAACTGGTGGTAACTATTCCTAATACAAATGATTATATGATTTAAAATATTTCTATTTAATACTAATATTCACAAAATTATATAGTTTAAACTAATAATGATAATGATAATAATAATGATAATAATGATGATGATAATAATCTAGTATTGTTTAACAAAAAAAAAGAGACTTGTTATCTGGCAGAAAACAAAGATAGACAAATACCTGGACCTTGCCAGAGAATTGAAAAAAAAACTGTGGAATATGAGGGTGAAAGTGATACCAATTGTATTTGGTGCATTGGAATGGCCCCTAAAATCTTAGAAAATCGACTAAAAATCAGAAGTGGATCTGATACTATTCAGACAACTACATTGCTGCAATAGGCTAAAATACTCAGAAGAGTCCTTGAGACCTGAAGAGACTTGTTGTCACTCAGACTCCCGCGAAAAGACCATCAGGTAACTTTGTGAAAACCTCACAGGTGTGAACATAATAATAATAATAATAATAATAATAATAATAATAATAACATTAAACTGGCATAAAAGGAATATAAGGCAAGTCTTATTGGATACAGAGACATCCAGTCCCTGTAGAGACTGGATGTCACTCAAACTTCAGTTCCAACTGATGGTCTTTTACTGGTGTGAAAAACCAGCCAACTCTGACAGAAGACGAAGGAGAAGAAGAGTTGACAATGTCTCCTATAAAAATAAAAGATAAATAAAAGAAACAGCTTGTCGATCATTCTCATTTAACGATACTCGTAATAGCTACAGATAAAATTCACCTTCAATCAATGACCGTCCAATAGACAACGGTAATAAAAATCAATTCGGGGAAAGTACTGATTAGATTATTCAGGCTGTGATGGAGCAGCTGCTTTTTTTGTAGATCCATATATGTATAAATTGCATAAAAGAATCATTAAAAAAAACACAAGAAAATCAACCTCTTGCGAATGATCTGGTAATGGAGTGGAAGACATCACACCTCCTAATCAGTAAGTTTACCCAATCGATACCGTAAGTGTAATTACCTATAACATATATATTTTATTTATCAGGCATCTGCAGCACGGCCAGCTGGTAATATTACAAGAAATTGCGAGTTTCTGATAAAATCAAATTCTTCGTAGTTGTTTAGAAATCTTTTACGAACAAAATCTACGCTTCTGAGACGGATCAATAAAAAAAGGAATGCAGTAAAAAAGATAATGTATGCATTTGCTAAACCCACAGCCACGGGCAGGACGTGACACATGATCAATTTTGAAGCAGAGTTCAGCTGGCTTTCCTTATCCTAAACTAGGGTTGAAGAATCTTGTCTACTTTATTATTAACCCATAGCTGCCCATTTTACCTATTTGGAATATGTTTTTTTTTATGTCAGGGTTAGAAATATTGTATGTATTTGTCCAACACTTCCACCATGGACCGAACGTGACATAAAATGAATTTTGAATGATAGCACAACTGGCTTTCCTTCTCATTGATTAGTTGCCTATTCAGAGTTCTCGGCTATTTACCCATAGCTGTCCATTTTACATATTGGCAAATATTTGAGTGTCAGAGTTAACGTGGCATAATATTTATCCACATCAAAGTTAAAGAGCCTCTGATTCCTTGAAGAACATATATCCCATACCCCAGAAATATTGTGTGTATTTGCGCTTCACTTTCGCAACGGACAGGGTGTGACATTAGATCAATTTCAATCTGAATACAGCTGGTTTTCCTTCTAAACTAGTTGCCTAACAAAAGTTAAAGAACTTAGTAATATATATATATATATATATAATATATATATATATATATATATATATATTATTATTATTATTATTATTATTTATATTTTTGCTTGAAGGCAATTACAATGCGTATATCGCATAAAATTCGATAATTATAGCAAATAATCATGACAAATGAATCTCGGCAAAGAATCGTTCGGTGTGTAGAACATCGTACAGTCTGTTTCGACTTTATTAAGTCTCATCAGCGATGTATACTAACGTTTTCCCTCCGACTGAAATCGAAACCGGGACTTCAGCAGGCATAGTCAGAGACTATACTAATTCGTGCACGATACATACCGGACAATCCTTGCAAAATTAACCTGTCAATGATACTGGTACGCCTCTACCATAATAGGTACGAGGACGTTGAGTGAACAATAACAAACAAGGCCTATGCTCTTCGGTGAAGGAAATAAGATTTTTGGTTGTTTTATATATATATATATATATATATATATATAATATATATATTGTGTGTGTGTGTGTGTGTGTGTGTGTGTGTGTGTGTGTAATCGCTCTATATAAGCAGGTAGCGACATAAGGTCAAATACGTTTAACAGGTTCGAATTCCGAATTGTCTGTGTCCTATTCCGGTTGCCATACCAAGGGTAAAACTCCCATTTTGTCCTACTACTTATCCTTATCTGGAGGAAGAATGGTCGGATTCATACCTTTCTCAAGTGTTTTTGTGTTATATTAAATGCAAACAGCCTCGTCTAGGATTTAAGCTTGGGTCACAGTGTACATTTCCTACGACGTTACATGAAAATATATTTATCCTTATACTAAAACTGGCTGAATAAATTAGTGTTTGCCATAGGCCTTTTCCTTTTTATTTTAATGGCACAAAATACATCCCAAAATATTCCTTAGTTTTGAGAATAAATTATGTTAAAAAAAACATTCCATTATATTTAGTTCTAATTAGTAATAATTTGCAAGTAAGTCAAAAACTCACTCGTCTCTACTTCACATTCTGCGTGACACTTTCCCTCTCTCTATATATATTTTGATTGCCTACTCTTTATATATGTTAGTTTTCTCTGTGAGCGGAGAGAGAGAGAGAGAGAGAGAGAGAGAGAGAGAGAGAGGTATACTGAACTTCCCAATTTATTCGTACGTTAATATATTTGGCTTATATAAAAGACGGGTTTTTGACTTTGGCAAATTTTAGCAAAATGATTTTAATGTTTTTTATTCTCTGGTCGTATTTATTTTTAAACTTAATTCGTTTTACAAACCAACTTTCTTCTTGATCACAATTATCTACCTAGAGCTCAATGTGTGACCCAACGGGTCAGGTTTTTTCTAGTATATATATATATATATATATATATATATATATATATATATATATATATATAGTGTGTGTGTGTGTGTGTGGATAGGGCGTTTTAAGTATCGAAACCTTGACAAAGTATCAATGAATACAAAAAAATCGATAAAGACAAACGACACCCAAAACGCCCTATTGACACACATAATAAACTTCGATTATATATTGACAATGCGTCGTAAAACACCGAGACGAAATATCATTTGAATTTAGTTGTTTTGTTGTTTTATCCGCATTTTCCTCTATTTTCGTACATACTTTTCGGATTTACTCAATCCTTTACGCCTTATATATATATATATATATATATATATATATATAATATATATAAGGGTTTTGTAATTTGCTTGAAGCATTGTGTTTATATTGGTTTGGTGGGTTTTGAAGGCTATCACAATGCAAGTGTAAAGAAAAAAAAAGGTAACTTTGGTGTTGTTTTTTAACCTTTCAATTTTTCATTCGTAATATTTCAGGATAAAAATCTCATCTACAGAAGATTACTAGAACTGAAGTTGTTGCTAGTGGCTGTTCATTTTTTCTGTCTCATGTCTTCCAAATTCTATGGTGGGTGCTTGTTTATGTGTGTGTGTGTGTGTGTGTGTGTGTGTGTGTGTGTGTGTGTGTTGTGTGTGTTTAAGTGTGGGTGTACGTGTTTATGTTTCTGTTCATTTGCTTTTTTTTCTGGAATGTTAATCTCAGAATTTTGTTTTCTGGAATGGTAATCTCAGACACATATTAATAAAAAAGAGATCAGATGGTCCTGTTAGCAAACAAACAAAAAACATGCTTAGAGGGCGAGCCAAATCTGCAATAATGATTAACAACAAAAAAGCAAATGAATAGAAACATAAACGCGCGCACACACACTTACACACACACAAACACATAAACAAGTACCCTCCACACATATACACATACACAGAGTTTGGAAGACATGAGACAGAATAAATGAGCAGCCACTAGCAACAACTTCACTTCTAGTAATCTTCTGTAGATGGGATTTCTATCCCGAAATATTAAGAATTTAGAATAAATCACAGGTTAACAAACAACACCACAGTTACCTTCTTTTTTCTTTACACTTGCATTGTGATAGCCTTCAAAACCAACCAGCAAACCAATATATATAATATATATATATATATATTAAAAAGATAATCACCTTAGACCATAAACGTTCGCAATCTTTTCATTACCAGGTTGGTTTCGACTTAAGTTATCTCTAAAACTTACCTAATAATCATGAGATTGTGAAACTTTGGAGTTAGGTGATTTTTCCTCCTTTTTTTTCTTTCTAATATTATCATTATATTGGCTCTTCGATATTTGCTAGTATCCTCTATCTTATTTGTCCCTGTGATCACTTCTCTTTTAGATTTTAAACTGACGTTAATGCACGAGGGAATCCTACATTAGGAATATTTCAAATTGTTTAATATACCGTAATTGACGGCTCATGGCGCTTCTAAGACACCCTCAAATTTAGGAAGACATCTAAAAATAAATAAATAAACGGGTTTAAACTACGAATGACAGTAGGAGATGTGCTTTTGACAGTTATTCATCGCCTACTCTCAGCTCATTATTAGAGTTTCGTATGTATTTGGACTCCTATCAAATATCCCACATATGTCATTACAGACAGGTGGTCAACTGGCTGCTCATGTCAAGTCCTTGCACCTACATGGTTTTCCAACATTCTTACTCTCATGTCATACCCCCAACTCTTTTTATTTTATATGTGCTAGAAGGCGATGTTTGAAGGTCTTAATGTATTGGGTATGAAACTGCATCTAGAAGTGAGGTTCAAATTCTGAAGCTTTGGAGAAAGTACATTGCAATTACTCCCAGGTCCACTCTGATCCGTACTAGTAATACCTGTTAGTGTACTATCTATGGGTTAAAGAGACCAAAGAGTGAGTTTAAAATAGTTTTAAAAAATGAATACCCAATAAGAATGAATAAAACGAAAAACGTTTTTGGCATAAAATATCCCAAGGGTTGACTGTTGGATTATTCCGGGATATAAGGCATGCTGTAGGCCACCATTTAAACTTATAGACTCTGCGTGTGCGCATCGATTAAAACCAGTCAATCAACACGCTCGAATACGTGGTTAGTTAACTATTTAATCGCCGATCTTGAACACCGTTCATTTGCACGTATTCGACACGGACGAACGAATCAGCAATCAAGGACTCGGCTTAGCACAAGGATTCTGCCTAACACCGAGGAACAGCCAAAGATTCTCCAATAAGGAACAACCGAAGGATTCTTCCAAACACTAAGGAACACAAGGGATCTCCACTGTAAAGAGCTCTCGCCTGCAGTCTAAAAATGGCCACAAAAATCGTAACATTTACAGCGGTAAAATCCCAATAACCAATATTAATAAATATTAATATTTTACATCTAAACACATTTTATTTAGGTTTGTTTAACGATTAAACGTCTTCACTTATTTTTTCCAACTGCTGCTATTTTATATAAAGTACAGATGTTAATGTTATGCATTGTTAATTTAGAAAAGCGTTGCCTTTATTTGTGTGAAGCGATTGACACCTTGTTTCCCGCTTTCGGTGTAATTTAGGGGTCACTGCAAAACTAGGACTCCACGAGCCAGTAATCCAAAGCTGACCCTTGACCTGTAAAGAGGAAGGGTGATTTTCAGGAGATACTTGTTGGGAAAAGTGCCTCTTATTAGCAGTTAAATATGGTATATGAATAACTAAAAGTTTCTGCACCGATGCAGGATCATATTTCACTGTATATTACATGTAATAATAAATGGCGGTCATCACAGTCATAGGATAACTAATTTGTATAAGGATAAAAAAAGCATAGAAAAAGGGAATAGAATATCGAGTTATTCGCAACATCGACGGTCGAAACAAATATTAACCGAATAAGTCAGGGTTATAAAGACTGTAAAACGGCTATAATTTTATTGTTCACTTTCGCAATTGTCTTTAATTAATCAATTTCTTGAGTAATTCATTAAAATTAACCCTGATGATCATTCTTGAGAAAAACTTAAGTAGATTTTCTATATACATATATATATATATATATATATATATATATATATATATATATATATATATATATATATATATATATATATATATATATATATATAATATATATATATATATATATATATATATATATATACATATTATATATATATATATATATATACATATATATATATATACATATATATATATATATATATATATATATATATACATATATATATATATATATATATATATATATATATATATATATATATACATATATATATATATATATATATATATATATATATACATATATATATATATATATATATATATATATATATATATATATACATATATATATATATATACATATATATATATATATATATATATATACATATATATATATATATATATATATATATATATATATATATATATATATAATATATATATATATATATATATATATTATATATATATATATATATATATATATAATATATATATATATATATATATATATATACATATATTACCAATTCAAAAGATCAAAATCAAAAAACAATCACTTACACATACATATTGGAGTCAGTCAGTCAGTATACTTTTGGTTTCAAACTGGCTAAGTACAACTGAACTAGGCCCAGGACAGCTGGTACTTATGGAACTTAAGAATATTCCATTCATGTATTTGGGGGATTCCATTAATTGAGTCCTGATTGGCTGCTTTGTTATAGGGCTTCATAAATACCATGGAATTCTGAAGTAGGATTGCAACAAGATTAGATCCGTACTCAGTTACGACTACTTGTTGCCTTGTCTTACCAATTCGACGGTAATTGGAACTTAGTATGATTATTCTCCAATACACATAAATGCATTAGGGTTATCGTCGTTGAAAATGGAATTATTTCAAATCATGTATGGGGTTATTTACGTTTCAATTTGCAGTAATGCCCTTGTGAAAAGTGTGTGGATAGTCAATGAATTATGTACGTACTATAGGTAGAATATTTTGAATCAGAGTTCGTTTGTTTGTTTATTGATTGTTTATTGATTGTAACCGCATATCAACCCGTCTGGGGTTATGTCATGCCTAACTGTTAGGAAGTTATATATATCGTGTATTTATAATTATACTTTATAGTAATTGGTTTTAACAATTTGTTAGCATTATTTGAGATTATGTTGCATGGTATTGAGTAGTTTCATGTCTATATTCTATGGTATAATTTTATTTCCCTCAAAATAGAGAGAATAAGTGTTTGAGAGGGACGTAAAATCTGACCTTGTACAAGAACAGTTGTGGTGCTATTTAACTCATAGCTGGGGGGGGGAATTAGTGGTTTTGTACCTTTTCCAAGGGTATTAGTTCGAAAATTAAGGCGTGACTGGATTTTGAACTCATTTATTACAACATCTCAAAAATAAGTTGAAATTAATAAAATATTTTATGTCAACTTTCTGGGTCTTTTTGGTGATGGTGGGTTCTTTGGTACAATACACACGAACGCACACACACACACACACACACACACACACATACACACAAACATACACACACTCATATATGTATGTGTGGTAAAGTATAGAAATTTATTCGAAGGTTTAGGGAAATAGGAAAAACCACAGTATTCCAAAATATACATTTATTTGTAAATGATGAAGTTGACGTTAAAAGGTTTCGGTTTGTTATAGAACCGTCCTTCTAACATTAGGATGATTGTAATATTGTCTAAACTGATTTATTTTGAAAGAGTTAACATTAACTGTGGCACACTGAGTAAACTACATCTTTCTCAATGAAAATTTATATTAGATATGAGTAAGAATGATAATAGTTTTATTAATGTTTTTAGTCAATATAATGAAATCCAACGCAATCATTTCTCTGATCTTTTTCTTTTCGTGATATTGGCAATATTTTCAAACTGTGATTTCTTTTACAATTCATTCAGTCATAAATTGTAACAATGCTATTGTAAATGTAAATGTCAAAATGGAAATGTATTCTTTTTAATGCAAAAAATAAATATTAAATGAATATAAATAGTAATACTTTTGTGGGGAAACTGAATTTGTTTGTTCACCAAAATTTGAATTATAAAATGATCTATTTGTTGAACATTATACAATAAAAAGTTATAAGACATTATTTATTACCAAACTCTCCAAATCTTGACATCAGAAAATGTGTGACAAAGACCCTAAAAATTATTTTCAAGAGGCAGAAAAGTCTATTGTTCATGGCATTGAGTCTGACTGGCTTCTGTAACCTGTAGTAACATGTCCAAGGAGTGATAACTACAGCAAGGCCCTGGAATATGTCAGCAATGTAAAAGTAGTAAATGACATCGCTGAGCAGGGAGTCAAGATGATGAGTGATTTTGCAAACATCATTACCACAGATTCTCAGCAAAGGGAGTATCTTCTTCAAGCTGTGGAATACAACCATGAGCGATTTGATTGCTTCAAGAAGCAAACTCTGAATATATGACTCTGAAGTGTCCTTCTGACATGAACAATAGACTTTTCTGCCTCTTGAAAATAATTTTTAGGGTCTTTGTCACACATTTTCTGATGTCAAGATTGTAATATTTATGAAATTTTGATATTTTTCAGAATATGATGTGTCTTTTTTTTCTTGAATGTTTACTTGAATTATTTTTACAGAAAGAGTATTACAAATGCTTCAATTTGATACCCAGTTTGTTGTTCTATCCCAATTTTAACAAAAGTTACAGGTGAAAAACTGTCTGGCAGAAGGCAAAATTTGGCACTTTTCTACTATTGCGGGCTTAATATCTTGAGGTCCAATGAGGCAAAGGTTCCTGACATTTTACCTCAAAATGGTTGTGATTTTCGGCTTTTCCAGGTCAAAAAGCATGGGAAACCGTGCAGGGGGGTATGAAAAAAGGAAAAAGTTGATTTTTGAACAGGTCTAATGATACATGTTACTGTGTTGGTAATTATACCTGTCCAAAACAAAATGGCATTACTTTTTTACTAACCCTCGTATATTGAAAACGAAAGTTCCAATAATCACTTCCATGTTCGAGGTGGCTTCTAGCATAAACTAATCTGCTTTTATGTGTTTAGCCTTAAGCAAAGGAGTTTTTCCTGGACGACAAGATTACAAACCTGCTCGATATATTCACCGCTGCTGAATTTACTTCATTGACAATGTCGTCTGTCGTTAAGTGAGACATCTTTTACAGTTTCCTTTTCCATTCGCTCAAAGGTTAACCGTTTTCTCACAGTTCTTTATCTATTTTCTATACAATAAGTCTCGTGCTTTTTGATACACACACACACACATACGTGTATATATATATATATATATATATATATATATATATATATTATATATATATATACATAAGGTGTTCCAAAAAAGTATCTAAACTTTTTACACATATTGATACACCTTGTATTCTAAAAAATTAACTTTCCATTCTTTGTTCATTTCTATCTTGGTAAATACAGCTCTAATCTCGATACTTTTATGACACACCTTAAATATATGTATATATCACTAACATATAAATATATCATACTAATATATATATATAAATATGTGAGAATGGGAAATAAATTCGACAATATGAGGAAAAAATGAGTAAAGAAAAGAAATGTAGATGGATAAAAATGAATTTTATCGATATCACTTTTAATAAATATCACTTTTTATTTATTTATTTATTTTAATATAAATAAAAATAACACTGATGAAGGTCGGCAAAATCTGTGTACGGAACATTTTATGCATTTTTCCTATTATTATAATCATCATCATTTCAACTCCCTCTGATTATTTTAATAATAATAATAACGTAAATCCGTATACATTTTGATAAACAGATCGAAACACATGTGTAAGTGATATCGATTAAAAGTGATATCGATAAAATTCATTTTATCCATCTATATTTCTTTTTTTCCTCATATTTTCCTCATATATTTTATATATGAGGAAAAAATGAGTATATATATTTCATACTAAAACATATATATATCATACTAATATATATATATATATATATATATATATATATATATAATAATGGACTCTCCCGTCGATTTTCGACGTATGAGAGTTCATACACACAATGAACTCTCACACAGGGATTTGGTTATAGTGGTGAAGGCTTGTGTTGGACCATCCACACTTTTTGGCGCAGTCGATAGGAAAGAATTGGTGCATCAAGGGTTGCCACAAACCCAATCAACGACCGACCTCAGGAATTTTGAATTCAGAGTTATCCCTCACATAGACTGGTTACCTACCCAAGGCTGAAGAGCCCAGTCCGTCCTACTATTTAACCCATAGCTGGAGGGAGAATATATGGATTCATACCTTCCCCAAGGGTATTAGCGCTATGTGAAATGCCAACAGCTTCGTCAAGGAATTGAACTCGAATCGACGAGTCCATTTTCCACGACTCTAACCACTAGCCCACGCCCTTCCATTATTTATGTTTACATATATGATACATTATATTTATACATGTATATATATCATACCAATATATGTATATATACTATATACATCATACTAATTTATATATACAAGCATATATATATATATCTATATTACACTACCAAATATTATATAACATACATATATATGTATATTATATCGGACTAATACATACATACACACGCACACACACAATATATATATATATATATATATATATATATATATATATATATATATATATATATATATCGGACTAATGCATACACACACATATATATACATATATATATTTACTGTCGGATTTATTTCCATTTAATTCAATTTATATACACACATATATATGTATGTTTATACATATCATATTATGTATCCTAATAATGTATAAACTAAAAAGAAGTTTTCCTTACATACACCATTCTGCTTCTGTCTCTCACTTTTTCTTTCTCTGGGGCGTAAAGCTTAGTTAAACAGTTACATTTCTCTCTCTCTCTCTCTCTCTCTCTCTCTCTCTCTCTCTCTCTCTCTCTCTCTCTCTCTCTCTCTCTCACATACATAAATACACACACACACACCGAAACACGAACATTTCACCCTGTTTCAGGTTGCATAATTATCCAATGTACAAGCGACTACTTCACAGAGTCAGTTTTAATAATGACGTAAGCTACAACTGGAACGGAATAGTAATAGTTATAACTTTTTAAACATTTTGTCTTGTATATAATGTTTTATCTTATAATTAATTTATCGCATTTTAACTGATACGACTGATAAACACGCGTGATTTCAGTGCGTGTTTTACGTAAAGAAGAATCTTTTTTAAATAGATAATGTAAGCCGATGATGTAACTGATGCGTTAGATTGCCAGGTTTGATGTGACACGTGTATAAAATTTAGAACCCAGCGATTAAATATTTATAACCAGTTCTATTTGATTTAAATTAGTTTTATGGCATATAAACCCTTAGGGTTATTTAATGCCAAATTTAATTTTTTGTTAGGGTCCCATCTTTGGATTAAATAGATAAAAAAGGAGGGTTTTTTTAAAATCTGTTTAAAAATGAGTTTAAAAAAGAAAACCAAACTATGATGAATAAAACAAAAATGACTTTGACATAGAATATCCCAAAGATTAAGATGTCATTAACCAACCTACCAATTTTTAAAACCAATGTTATTTCTTTTAAATTAGTCATTCCAAACGTTGGATTGGTTATTAAGTTTAATAGTATATCAACCCTTCTAAACTACCGCCCTGTCGACTAGGGCTGTAGAATATACAGACTGCACCTCTGCAAAAGGGTTAGACCCCCCACCACCACCACAAGGGGACAACCTGTTGGCCGTAAGTGGCGAGTTTTGCTGCTTAAGGACGGAATCCTGGTTACTGAATAGTC
Source organism: Doryteuthis pealeii (assembly GCA_023376005.1). NCBI lineage: Eukaryota > Metazoa > Mollusca > Cephalopoda > Myopsida > Loliginidae > Doryteuthis > Doryteuthis pealeii. Next base: position 103,939,585 of record CM042154.1, read on the forward strand.
CATGACATACAACACTCCACTGTGGTCCTAACGTGAACTAGATGACTAGTTACATCAAGCCCTAGCACCTATATGATTGTACCGATCTTATGTCCCTTATGGCAAACCCTAACTCTTTTTTATCATATATAAGTTAAAATGTGGCGTCTGATGGTCTTGATTTCTTGGCTATGATGTTAAACTGCATTTAGAGGTGAGATAACTGTTCTGAAAGTGTGGTGTACCTCTTCAATGACATTACTCCCAGGTCGACTCTGACCTATAGTGGCAGTACGTGTTAGGGTTTCATCTGTGGGTTAGATATATCAAAACCTCAGTTTACAAATGTGTTAAAAAATTGAAAACAGAAATTTCTCTGAATGTTTGAGATGAGGCTTGATGATTAGTATTATCTGAGTTATTCGGAATATTGTTCTCATCTTCATTGTTATCTGTACAACGTTTCGGCAGATGTGCCCTTCGGCCTTCTTCGGGTATTTCTTGTCGGATTCGGGAACCTTCTTTTCGAACTCGGAAATCTTCTTTTCGTTATCGGGAACCTTCTTGTCGTAATCGGGAGCCATCTTGGAACTTTGAACCTAGCCCTTTATTTAGTTAACGGGGGTATCCTTTTCTTATTCCGCTAATCATAACTGGGGTAGAGGCGTTAAGCTGTGTTAATTATTATTCTATGTTACTGCTGCCCTTGACCAGGATTGAACCTGCAGTTTAAAGATAACTGTCACTTAGAACTGTCTTAACCTACCTCCTTTATCCACTAGGCCATAGTCCAATTGGACAATCCAGTGTGAATTTTGGGAACTTATAAAACAGATATGTCTTTGGCATAAAATATTCCAAGAATCGACATACTTTAAACCAACTAGCCAACATTTAAAACCAATGTTTATTTTTAAGTTCAATCAAAGAAGAAAATTCCGTGGAATTTGAGTCCTGTGTGTATATATATATTTACCAACACCTCAACGGAAGCAGGATGTGACACAAGGTCAATTTTTAAATATAGCGTAACTGGTTTGAATTCATTTATTCTCTTAGACCGGTTGCCATACCAAGGCTAAATATCACAGTCCGCCCTACTATTTACCCATAACTGGAAGGAGAATAGTTGTATGCATACCTTTCCCGGGGGTATTAACATTGTGTGAAATGCAAACCGCCTCGCACTGGATTTGAACTCGTCTTGCTGAGTCTATTTCCCACGACGAACACCATTACACCCTCTTAATTTTTGTGTAATAAGTTATACACAAAAATTGAAAAACTCAAATATAGGAAGAAATTTGAGGAAATATAAGATCGTAAGTTGAGGTATATTTTTCCGTTTCTTTTTGTTTGTTTGTTTTTTTTAATTTTTTATCTCTGACATTTATTCTACCAAGACGTGAATTCCATTCCAAAAATAATTCGTCATTCAGATACGTAGAAAATTTATTCAATTTCAACCCTCTTTGGATTTCCTGTCTCTCACAAATTGTTCTCCATGTTCTGAAACGTGCAAGTTGTAGCATGAAGCGTTTCGGTGAAATGACGTCCGCAATATCAGTTGATTCAAAATTAGTAACACTATCTTAGCAATCTGAATCAATTAGATAGCGTACTTTTTTGGAACTGTGAATTTTAAATGTGTTATTACATTTCATGCACCTCAAAATTCTAAAGTTGAATGCAAACATTGTAGGATTGATTGAATAAATAGAAATAGTTGCGACCACGTAAAATCCGCGAGTGTTGATAAAAATGGCTACTTGGTCTGCGCAGACAACGTTTAGCCCTATAGGTAGAGCATCCGCCTCGGAATCACAAGGTTCCAAGTTCGATACCAACCATCGCCAACTCAGCGTATGAGTATGAATCTTTGTGGTAAATTAAGGACCTGATGGTAGGTGTGGTGCTCCACCATAGACTCAAAAACAATCTCCTTGGTCTAGCGCTCGTAAAAAGAAATAGGTATTTATGTTTTTTTCCCCAGAATGAAAAGAATATTTCTCTAAAGTATAATGTTTACTTATGTTTACTTATCTTGTAATGAAAAGATGCCATTCATATTGAAACTCAACAGAGATTATTATTTGAAAGTTAAACTGAAAAGTTAGGGGAGGGAAGATCTGAAATCAGTTGTGTTTAATAAATGACAATTTCCCGTTATATCGTCTTTTTAAATACTTATTTTTAAGTTGTTTATTTTCATGGTTATTCTTGTTTATATTTTTCTTTTATTTGTCTTTTATTTACTTTTTATGTTTTAGCCTTTATTATTTTTCAAATTTTATAATCATTTTTTGGTAATTTATGAGGAAGTGTGTCCCGGTTTCCTGCCTCAAAAATTGCTGCCCGGTGACTATTAAAATAACGACCCCAGCTACGATGTTACTTGAAAGAAAACAACCAACTTAGGGCGTTAAATGTATTTTAGGGAGAAGGCTTCTTTTTTTTTTTGTCGCAATTCTTATTTATTTATCGTAATTTGTCGGAATTCTTATTTATTTATCGTAATTTGTCGTAATTCTTGTTTATTGATCGTAATTTATCGTAATTCCTGTTTAGATATGAAGATGGATATATAGTTTGGAATAGACTGAGATAGATAGATAAACAAATAAAATAATATAGATAGATATGAACAAATGGAGATAAATAGATAGATAGATAGATATTTTCGACAAGTAAATGTTTTTTTTTTGGGGGGGGGGTCCCTTCTTTTTGGTCGTAATTCTTTTTTATTTAAACTAAAAACAAGACATTAAACAAACATGAATAAAAGAAAATCTTAGTATTTAAAGTAGTATTGTTGTTTTCTTTCAAGTAACACCGTAGCTGGGGTCGTTATTTTAATAGTCACCGGGCAGCAATTTTTGAGCCAGGTGACCGGGACGCACTTCCTCATAAATTACCCATTTTTTGATTCAATCTTTGAACATATGATTTGATATTTGTATTTAGCTTTTTTTATGGAAAATGAAAGTTAAAAGTAAAAAGGATTGAGATTTTATTGAACTTTGTGCTTTGCTGGTATCCACCAATTTTCCTTTATAAAAGGACGTGTACTCGCTAGTTGTACAAACAAACATACTGATAGACAGGCATACAGCATATTTCTTTTATATATATATATATATATATATATATATATATATATATATAATGTTTGTTTTTTTAAGTTGGGCGTTATTACGTAGCATCTAAAAATAAATGAATAAACTCGATGTTATGGAGTATTGGATTCACTTATTTTTTTATTAAAATTTGTTATCATAAATTTTCGGGTTCGTTAGATACCATTTTTCAAATGAATGTTGCTCGTTCAACGGATCTTTTGTCTTTGTTGTTATTGACGTCTGTAAAATATTTATAATAACGGAGTATTCCGATGTCAGCATTCAGTCCCCTCACGTGAGTTTGTAATTTTAGAATCCATTTAGTTTCTGCTTGTTTTCGAGATTGCGTTGTTGGAAATGCGTGTTCTATTAAAATGCATTTGAGGTGTGTAAGGTTTGTGGTAGGGTGTTAAAGTGAAGCGATATGGTACTATGCGGGGATTTGAGTTTTATTGTGGATTTGTGGTTATTTAATCTTAGTCTAAAAGATGTTGATGTTTCTCCCACATATCCGCTATTGTGCATTGTGTGCAGTATATGTAATATATTATATTAGCGCTATCGCATGCATATATATATATATATATATATATATATATATAGATATAGATAGATAGATAGATAGATATTAGTATGTTGGCTCTACAATATTTTGTATTGAGCACTATTCTATTTGCTTCTGTGAATACCACTGTTTTAGAAGAGCATCCAGGCGTGGTGTAATGGTTTAAAACTAGTCTCACTGATCTATTATTACTGAATAGCCGGTTCGGTCCTCGCTGGATGTAGCATACTTGCGAGTTTGTATCATATCGTACCCGTGAAGAACGAGTATCGCTGTTCTAGAGATTTAAATCGACGTAAAAGCACGAGACATATTTCAAATCGTTTTATCTATATAAATATGTAAATATATGCACGTGTTTCCACACACAATGCTATCATGAAAAAAAATCGACAGCAGGTTCAATCATTAATATGCAGGGTCACAGATAAGGGATATTATAGCTAATAACAAATGGCGTTTATCAGTCACGGGATATCTAATTTCAATTTCAATTGATTCAAAATTAGTTATTCTGTTTTAGTAAGCTGAATCAATTATATAACATCTTTTCTCAAAACTGAATTTTAAATGGACAATTTCATTTTTTTCTTTATAAATTTATATTCCTTCGTTATCCTTATTTTGAGGCATTCAGTGTTGCATCAGCTTACAGTAATTATTCCGCTGGTGAATCAGTAAGTCATATACTGTGGTTCAGTAAATAAAGTAAAGATGGTGCAGTGGTCTTTTATCATTATCAGCTGGACTACGAGGGAGTCAATCCCCTTTTCACTAGCGCTAAAATAATTATCAAAACTAGACCAACCACTTTGTACTTTTATTCCCTTTGAGAATTGTGTAATGGACATAAAAGATGAGTAAAGGTTATATTGTCCAATAATAGAAATACATAAAAAGTAAATTCGTCGGGGTGGTCTAAAGTCGGTATCATCCCGACGACGAGGGAGTCTATCCCCTTTTTACTAGCGCTTTTGTGTAAATGACATAAAAGATGAGTAATGGTAATATTGTCCCATAATAGAAATATATAAAAAGTAAATTCGTCGGTATCAGCCGACGACGAGGGAATCTATCCCCTTTTTACTAGCGCTTTTGTGTAATGGACATAAAAGATGAGTAATGGTAATATTGTCCCATAATAGAAATATATAAAAAGTAAATTCGTCGGGGTATCAGCCCGACGACGAGGGAGTCTATCCCCTTTTTACTAGCGCTAAACCAGGGAGTGGCACACCTACTGTCAGCTCCCCACTTTACCGAACAAATACAAGTCATGCTATTGATGTGCTGAGTTGGCGAGGGTCGGTATGGAACCCGTAATTTTGTAGTTCCCAGCAATTGAATTAAACCAGTCATTAAAGAAATGAAGATGAAGTGGCCCATTTTCGGTATCAGCCAGACCGCGAGTGTTCCTATCCCATTTTCACTAGCTCTAAACCAGGGAGATTGTTTTTGCATCTGAGGGGGAGCGCCGCACCTATTCTCAGTTCCTTACTTTATCACATTATTCCAAGGCGTTCTACCCACGCACTGCGATGGCCAGTATCGAAGCGGGAACCTTATGGTTCTTGGGCGAAAACACTACAGACTGAACTAAATCGGCTCCAAAACTGTTGAAATTTATATTATTTAGATTTTTCGGACTCTTATCTTCATCCTTATTGTTATATACACAACGTTTTGGTTGATATGCCTTCCCTACTTCTTTAGACATTTTGTCGAATGTAGCAATATGACCCTTGTGAGCTAGAACTGCTAATGGAAGGGGGAGGAATAAATAACAAAGGCTTAAAAAATAGTAATGACCCAAAAGAGGAGAGCGATGGTTTTGACCGTAGCGTGACCCCGAACGAAGAATTGAGGGGCAAGCGGAAGTCGGGTGTTGACCGGAAGTCGGGTATTGACCGGAAGTCACGTGGTGACGTGGGGAAGGAAGAAAGGCTTCGTCCTCTTTTTGCCGGCGTCCGTCGTGGGGGACAGACCTCATTAGAGCCCAGTAATCTAGTAGTGTTCTCTCTCTCTCTCGTTCTCTCTGCCTCCCCTCCTCCCTGGTAGAAGCCACTAGACGAGCACGTTAATAAAGGCTGGGAGTTGTGACGACATGTTTCTCGTGTTATGATTTTTTATCGGAGTTTTAGTACCAAAGAAAGAAAAGAGGACTACGGTGCTTGTAGCGTTTTAGTACCGTGAGTATTGCAACGTAACACGAATTCAGAAACCTTCTTTTCAAACTCTGGAGCCTTCATCTAAAAATCGGGAGGATCCAAAGTTTGACAAAAACGTTCCTGATTTTGACAATAAGCACTTGAAGAAAGCCGGGGCGTACATCATGCGAAACGCTGTGCCTATAACTATAAAGAAACGGACAACGTTACGAAAGTTCTAAATAATCAAAAATTATCAAGTAAAAACATCATCTCCAAGATTTAGACTGGTAAAATTTATTAAGTTAAGGTATTAAACGGTAAGCATGGTAAACAGAATGAAAATAATCTACCTTCATGAATTAAATAAAGATTCACAGAAGGTTTCATATTACAACAGAAACTGTAAAAAAGACCAGAGGGTACAACGGCGAATATAATAAGATTACAGACCCAATATAGGAACTCTAGTCAGAATATACACATATTTAAAATTGTATTCTCAAAAGTTC
>CM042154.1:103948406-103973406 GCA_023376005.1 Doryteuthis pealeii
ATATATATATATATATATATATATATATATAGTGTGAACAAAAATTATTATTAAGACAATCAGGAATATTTCTTGTATGTTGTTTAATCTCAACTAGTTTCGACCTTCGGTCATCTTCAGGAGAAAATTTATTATTTGAAGAAATTGTTGATACATTATTAGAAAGGGAGCATTATAGAAGAGTTATAAATGTTCAAGTGTTATAGTGGGTTTAACATGCTGTTAAAATCCGGGTAGGCGAGTGTGTTTGATAGTAGCATGTTCATTCGTTCTGTGAAGAACCTCTATGAGGTAGTTTGTTTTTTGGATGCTCTTATATATGTGAGGGAGGGGTTCATGGGCGTTGTGTGTATGACTGTATGTGTATACATGTATATGACTGTATGTGTATACATGTATATGTATGTGTGTGTTTACATATACTGTGTGGGTGTGTGTGTATGTGTGTGTATACATGTATATGTATGTGTGTGTTTACATATACTGTGTGGGTGTGGGCGCGTGTCTGTATCACAGCACTGTGCGTGTGACTTCTAGATTTTTAATTGGGTCAGGAGTGGCTTGTTTGATGTTTGATGTGTGGTGGTCAGTGTTTGTTTATTTTGGTGACCTCGGCCACCCTCGTAGGTGTAGACAGTTTTATTATCCACTGTTAAAGAGGACTTGTTTCATGATTAAAGCCGTATGGATAAAAGGTTTTTAATGTCTGTATCCATCTGTATTCGTGCTTCTCTATTACCGTTTTGGTGTTAGTGTTTGTTAGAATTCTTTCAATGAGCGTAAACTTGGCATCTCTATTAAAATCGTGATCTTCCAGTCGGAAGTGTTGTTCTATTGGAATGAGCTTATCATAGTCTGTATTTTTTATTCTGTGTCTGTAGTTGTTAAGTCTAAAGTAAAATTCCCATTCAGATTTCCCGACGTATTGTCTTTGGCATTTAGTACAATCTAGAAGGTAAATCACGTTTTTGCTTTTGCAGTTTGATTCATGGTAGATTTTAAAAGTTTGTTTTGTTGTGGAGCTTGTAAATGTGTCTGTTGTTTTTATTTGTTTGCAGCATAGGTTATTTTTTGTACTACAGGGCCTGCAGAATTTTGTGGGGTTTATTATAGGTCTCATGTTGACTACTTTATTGTTTAGCATGTTGTTGCCTCCTATCATTTCTCTGAGGTTGCCGATAGGTCACTATACCGGGTTCTTGGAAAATGTCTCTTAGTTCAGGGTTTATTTTCAGGATGTTCCAGTGTTTTTTGATTATTTGATTAAGTGGTGGGAGGGTGTTATTAAATGTTGTTATTAGGGGGGTGCGATGTGTCTTCTTTTTGTGTTTTGATTTTAGGGTTTCTTGTCTAGGGGTGGAGATAGCTTTGGCTACCTGGCTATCTATTAAAGTGTGGGAGTATCCACGTGCTGAGAACTGTTGTCTTAGTTTATTTATTTGTTGTTTTAGCCCATTGTCGTCGGTGCAGATTCTTCTCAGTCTTATAGATAGTGAGTAGGGGAGGCTGTCTTTGAGGTGTTTTGGGTGAGATGATTTGTAGTGAAGGTAGTTGTGAGTATGCGTTGGTTTAGTGTGTAATGTGGTTTGAAGTTGTCTGTTTTCATCTATATATATTAGAATATCTAGAAATGCTATATATATATATATATATATATATATATATATATATATATATATATCTTATATATAATGGAGATTGTGTGTTTTTCTGTCTGTAACCGAAACTATATTACTACTCAAGTCACAATTCCCTTAATTATTTACGTCAAATTCTCCATGATTTCATTATTTTAAACCTTCAGTTATTAATAAAATGTTTTACATTATTAATACTGTTGATCATATCTACGTACTAATAACATGCAATTGTATTTATATATACAACAAAATAGCGGTTTACAGTTTGAACGAGAAGGCTAATTTGCATATTGATATTTAAAATTTTTTTAATAAATATGTACTTGGTATTATTGATTTCTAATTGTTTGGGTTTATCTTAAGAAATATAAACAAAATCTCGTGGATAGATCTTAAAAGAAATTTATTTACAAGAAGAAATAACTGTAATATTATCCTTTACTTCCTATTTTAACTAAATAGTTAAATTAGGAAAATTTACCAATGAAAGAGGGGAGTAATGGAAAATGATGGAATAGTTAGTTTCAAAGTTTTCTATTTTTCGATTATACCCCCTCTGTTGCAAATCTTTTTATCTGCATTCTTAGTCAGTTTCATTAGCCTTTCTAATTTAATATGATATTTTATTATATCAAAACTTAAATACTTGCACCCGGAGGGTGCATATATTTGCTAGTATATATAAATTAAATAATCACAAGCAAATTCGGCGAAAACGGCGTGTGACGTGTGGAATATTGGACAGCTTTTTCGACCTATATTAGGTTTCATAAGCATGCTCCGACAAAGATCGAACCGGGAACAACAGAATACAGATCCAGAGACCCTACCTCATAGCCACCGGCGCACACCACACACGAAACTCGCCAAATCAATTTGTTAATGGTAAATGTGCCATTGCATAACCTAATGTGTCGTGTAGTTGCATCTACAACCATATATATATATATATATATATATATATATATATATATATATAAACCTCCGCACGAGCAGGATGGAACATAAGGTCAATTTCTTAAGCGGAGTTTAACAGGTTTGAATTCAGAGTTTTCCTTCTCCTAGACTGGTTACCTTGCCATGGTTAAAGAGACCATTCTTCCCTGCTATTTACTCATAGCTGGAGGGAGAAGTGGATTCATACCTTTCCCAAGGGTATTAGCACCATGGAAATGCAAACATCTTCGTCCAGGATTTTCTACGACGCTAACCATGATACATATGGAATATACTTCATCTTGTACACATGTGTATTTATAATATTTAGTTACTGTGCTTTAATGGAATAGAGTTTGGTAATAACTACCACCTAATAATACCTGTTTTGATTTCCACTAGAAATAATACAATCCTGGTATTTTTGTTTTAAAATATTTTTTCTAAATAATATATCCGAACGCTGTACTTATTTATGGATGATTCTGTAGCTTTTATATTTTTATCAACACATGAACTTATATCAAATCTTAAGTTATGCACAATAAGATATCAACAATATTAACTAATGATAAAAAGTTATTACAATGATAATAAAGATTTTCTGGTAGGTTCATTTTTACATTTTTACAATAGGAATATCAGCATTGATTTTTATTTCCTTATTAACATAAGATCTTTAACCCTTTTCCCATTATAAAATAATTCTATGGATATTCTTATGCATATTTAGATTATCATTATATCGTCTCATTAAGACTATTACTGTGTGCAAGTTATGGTTATTCTTGCCATTGATCGTGAGTAACTTAAACATCCGAACAGCGCATCGGGGAAGGACCATATATATATATATATATATATATATATTATATATATATATAAATATAACTTTTTTCATACATACATGCACACACACACAGACATATATTTTTTTTCATACATACATGCACACACACACACACACACACATATATATATAAATATATACTTTTTTCATACATACATACATACATGCACACACACACACACATATATATATATTTTTTTCATACATACTTGCACACATACACACGCACACACACACATATATGTATATATATATATAATATATATATATATATATATATATGTTTGTGTGTGCGCGTGCGCATTTATGTGTGTATACATACAAATATATACACACATATGAAAAATATGTGAATTTCTTAAATGAGGTGTTTGAATGATTTATTGAGTCGTGTCGGATATATATATATATATATATATATATATATATATATATATATATATATATATATATATATATATATATATATATATATGTGTGTGTGTGTGTGTGTGTGTGTTTGTGTGTGTGTGTGTGTGTACATACAAATATATGTACACATATGAAAAAAAGAACACTGGTAATTATTATCATATATTATTATATTAAATGCATGAACTAATGTATCTTCATCTATAGACGTCTAAGTTTTATATATATATATATATATATATATATATATATATATATACTAGCAAATATATGCACCCTCCGGGTGCAAGTATTTAAGTTTTGATATAATAAAATATCATATTAAATTAGAAAGGCTAATGAAACTGACTAAGAATGCAGATAAAAAGATTTGCAACAGAGGGGGTATAATCGAAAAATAGAACAACTTTGAAACTAACTATTCCATCATTTTCCATTACTCCCCTCTTTCATTGGTAAATTTTCCTAATTTAACTATTTAGTTAAAATAGGAAGTAAAGGATAATATTACAGTTATTTCTTCTTGTAAATAAATTTCTTTTAAGATCTATCCACGAGATTTTTGTTTATATTTCTTAAGATAAACCCAAACAATTAGAAATCAATAATACCAAGTACATATTTATTAAAATAAAATTTTAAATATCAATATGCAAATTAGCCTTCTCGTTCAAACTGTAAACCGCTATTTTGTGTATATATAAATACAATTGCATGTTATTAGTACGTAGATATGATCAACAGTATTAATAATGTAAAACAATTTTTATTAATAACTGAAGGTTTAAAATAATGAAATCATGGAGAATTTGACGTAAATAATTAAGGGAATTGTGACTTGAGTAGTAATATAGTTTCGGTTACAGACAGAAAAACACACAATCTCCATTATAATAAGATATATATATATATATATATATATATATATATATATATATATATATATATAATATATATGTGTGTGTTTCTATATATTTTGTTGTCGATCTGACGCGACCTATGGCCAAAATAAATGTTTCCTTGTTTTATATTTTGCGCTTTATAATATTGTAGTATTGAGTACTCGTGTTTTACAAAATGAGAATGTGTCCAAATACCAAAATCTTTCAATATTAATCACATGTTAATAAATATATTTATATATCTATACATGTATATATATATATATATGTGTGTGTGTGTGTGTATGTGTGTGTGTATGTGTGTGTGTGTGTGTGTGTGTGTGTACGCGCGCGTTTTTGTGTTTGTTTATGTGCGTGTGTGTTTTGAAGATAGCATGACAATTTTGACCGTCGACAAAAAAGTAATAACCGAATAAGTCGGAATTATAAATTAATATTTTTGTAACGCTGGATGAAAGTGTAGAGTAATGTCCTGATGGTATAAAACGTATCGATGATGGCTCACTTGAATATCGGCCACGTAAAACACTGAGTTGTGAGTGTTTGCCCTGTTCTATTAGTATATAAGATGGAAGTTTGGAAAAAATGCAAGTCATTAGTCCCCTGTATAGAACCAGAAATGTTTGTTAGAATTTGCATGAGAGCATTTGCATAAGAAATATTTCCATCAAGAGATTTTCATTAGACATATTCTGGCGAGTAACATCAGAATTTTACTAATCAAATAATTATGGAATTTCAGTAAAACTTTTCTTAGTAATTTGTTTTGAATAAATTCTAGAGTTTTTCTTTTCTTTTCTTTTTTTGTATAATAATTGTGTCAATACAACGAAGCCATATTTCTTTTAATCTTATAAATCTAATTAAAATTAACGTATTAGAAAATTAAAAGCTTAAGGCTGGCATCTAAATTATTGAAATTTTAATGTTAACTTTAAATTTAATTTTAAAGAAATCATGAACAACGAATACCGGCTTGAATAACGTTTCAATATTAATGTAAAGACATTATTCTTACGCAAAATAAAAATAGTTTAATATCACTATCTTCATCATTTGTCGACAGAAGAGATCCCCCCCCTCTCTCTCTCTCTCTCTCTCTCTCTCTCTCTCTCTCTCTCTCTCTCTCTCTCTCTCTCTCTCTCTCTCTCTCTCTCTCACACACACACGTCAATAGTACCTATCAGTCCTGGCAGTTCTTCCACACGGCTTCCAGTCTACCACAGAGTTGATTGATGTATTTTCTGCCTGGTCGGCCACCACTAGATGTCAATGTGTTGGTGAGAATGTCAGTTATGAGTTTATCCTTACTTCTCTGGCAGTGTCCAGCATGTCTTGTTCATCTGAGTCGGGTGGTTTGTGTGGTAAAAATGTGTGGACATTCAGCTGATTTCTTAAGGGGTGCTGCTTCCAGGATTTGTTCTAGACAGATTTGTATAGTCCCCATCTTTCTTCCCTAAGCGTTTCATTACAGTTCAAGTGGTGCATCATACAATAGCACTGACACGGCTGATGTCTCTAAGAGCTAGAAGGTATAAACAACCAAAAATGAAATAAAAAATCATAAGATCCCAAAATTAATCCAATCCGATCTCACTGACAAGGTAAAGTGACAATACATCCATTCCATAATTATATCAGTGCTACTATACGACTGCACCACTTGAACCCTAACGAAATGACTAGAGAATAAGCTTGATGGGGGCTGCACAATAATGCTGCGCGCAATCCTAAATAAGTCGTGGAAACAACACCCCACGAGAAATCAGCGATACGGCCACTTACTGCCTATCATACAGACCATGCGAGTAAGATGAACAATACAAGCTGTCACTGCCGAAGATGCGAGTACGAACTCATAAGTGACGTTCTCCTATGGAAACCAGCACATGGGCACTCCGTCCAAGAAAAACGTACATTGACCAGCTCTGCGCAGATATGCTACGTCGCGCAGAGGACCTACCGGGGGCAATGAGTGATAGTGATGTTTGTTGAGAGATTGTCAATTGGTATTAGCGCGACATGATGATGATCGATAAGAGAACTAATCCATGAAAGTACTGAGATGTAATTGCGGCCATTTTCTACAACAAATTGATAACGAATGTATGTTGAAGATCAGTAGCCATCATCATCAATAAAAGCCAAATTTGCCTCTAAAATTGTTTTTGTTACTTAAATTTATACTTTTTGTTTTTTGTTACTTAAAGAATTCAAATATAGAAAAGTGAATTTTTGATACATAACTTACAAAGTTATATATTTTTTTCTTATCTATAGTTACCAGTTTCAAAGATATAATAATAGATTGTTTATTTAATCTACATTGTAGAAGCGCATAGTATAATGGTTACGTCGTAGGAGGTGGACACGGCAAGACGAGTTCAATTCCCACACGCGGCTCTTTTTCTTTCACATCGCCCTAATACCCTCGGGAAAAGTACGAATCCAACTATTCTCCCTTCAGCTATGGGTAAATAGTAGTGTAGACTGGTCTCTTTAACTTTAGTATGGCAACCAGTCTAAGAGAAGGAAAACTCTGAATTCATACCAAAGTTTGTCAAAACTACTTTGAGAGCTACTATCCTATCCCCATCCATCCATCCACTCCTTACTATCGGTTAATATACGAGGGTGAGTCAAAAAGTAATGCCATTTTTAAAAAATTCGTGAAGTTTGTTTATAAAATTAAGGCCTACATTGAGACCCTAACGAGACTTAGAGCAAGAATCCGACGAGTAAGACCCAACTTGCTAATCGACAATGTCCTCATTCTGCATGACAATGCTCGACCCTACACAAGCATCAGGACAAGGGAGAAAATCGCCTCATTCGGGTGGACAACTTTACCCCATCCTCCATACCCACCAGATTTACCGCCCTCAGACTATAATCTCTTCGGTCCCATGAAAGGGTTTGAGGTGCAAACATTATTCCAGTGACGAGGAAGTGAAATCTGTACTGAAGAAGTGACTCAAAGGACAGTCAACAGAATTTACGGGGCAGAGATACATGCTTTCATTCGAAGGTGGAACATTGCTATTGAGAGAAACATTGACTATGCTGAGAAATAGGTATGCGATCAACAGGGGACAGCTTCATTTTGATGTATGATACATGTTCCTGTATTTGTAATTATACCTGTCCTAAACAAAATGGCAAAAATACTTTTTGATTCACTCTCGTAAAACGGCAATAAAATATTTTTCCAACCAATCGCCGTTGATTCGCCTGTTTCAAGTTGTTTGTTTACTGAAGCAATTTTATGAAGCTCTTGAAACAGCTCGAATTTTTTCAAGCAGCCAGAAAGGGTTTTGCCTCGGGTGGAAACGCTCATCAAAGAGACACCAGCGCGATTACCAAGGACACAGCACATTCAACAAATCTCGACACTCAAATTGCTAATAAAGACTTCCACAGGAGAACGTCACTCATGAGTTCATCCTCGCTTCTCCAGCAGTGACCAGTGTGTCTTTTCCCTCTTACTCGAATGGTCTGTATGATAGGGGGCAAGTGGCCGTATAATAATCTGATCATGTCCCTGGGCTCGCTTTGTCTTAGCCCCCACGTCTTTTTTGTTAGCGCGTGTTATGGTACGTGAAAGCAACAAACGTACAGGACAAGCCTTCAATCATCGGTACTATAGCTACAGATACATGATATTCATAAATAAATAAATAAAGAAGCACTTCACTCTCAATTGACAGAAAATTTGTATTATTTCACTATATATATATATATATATGTGTGTGTGAAAAAATTGGGAAAGATCCGACAAAATAGGAGAAATATATTGGAAAGGTGAATACCGAACACAAATAATCAATTCAATCAATATTTCGTCTGTTAATTTCAGATTAGGAAGAACCTTCTGAAATTAACATAGACACAATATTCATTGAACAGATTGTTTGTGTTATTCACCTTCCTAATATATTTCTCTCTCTCTCTCTCACACACACACACACAAAAAATATATATATATATATATATATATATATATATATATATATATATATATATATATATATAAAGGTAAATAGAAACGGATAATACAAACAGGAATATTCCTTTTTTGCTATTCATTTTTAATTGTTCTCAACAAGCTCTTCGTCAGGAGAAATTTTCTTTAAAAGTTTTTATGGTGATATTTTTATTTGGGATGTATATGTTCCCGGGAATGGTTTCTTTTTTTTTTGGTTTCAAATTAACCATGTTCTGTTTGTTTATTTGTTTATCTATATGTTTATGAAGACACTCTGATACCTCAAAATAATTTTCTCCCAACAAATGGATTTGCTCTGTCACCAATACATTTTTCGTCACTTATCTTATCAATGTCTTCCTATTTCAAGACAGTACCATTAAGTTTTCTGATAGATACATTTGGAATCAGTGTTTTTAAACGTTGTATCCATTAATTCCGTGCGTTTCTATTATCGTCATAATATTTACAGTGTTTTTTATATGAGGGTGAACCTTGAATCTCTAAAACCATTTGAGCGGAAACGTTGTTCTATAAATATGAGTACGTTGTAATCCATTGATTTGAGGATATGTTTATAGCTATTTAGTCTAAAATAAAATAAATTGCTATTGTACTAGGGTGAGTCAAAAAGTAATGCCACTTTCTTTATTTCATGTGAAATTTTAGAGTAAGGCCTACACTGTGACCCTGACGAGGCTCAGAGCTAGAATCCGACGAGTAAGACCCAATTTGCCAATCGATAATTGCCCATTTCTGCATGACAATGCTCGAGGGAGAAAATCACCTCATTCGGGTGGACAACTTTAACGGATACTCCATACTCACCAGATTTAGCGGCTTTAGACTATCATATCTTTGGCCCCATAAAAGAGGATTTGAGAGGCAAACATTATTCCAATGACAAGGAAATAACATTTGTAGTGAAGAAATGGCTCAAAGAAAAGTCAACAGAATTTTAAGGGCCAGGGATACATGATCTCATTCGAAGGTGAAACATTGATATTGAGCGAAACGGTGACTATGTGGAGAAGTATGGATCTGATCCACAGAGGACTAGCCTCATTTTGATGTATGATACTTGTTCCTGTGTTGGTAATTATTCATGTCCTAAACCAAATGGCATTACTTTATGTATTTTTTAGCATCGTGTGCAGTCCAATAAATAAAATCCACTTTTGCTTCTGCAATATAATATATATATGTGTGTGTGTTGTGTGTGTGTGTGTGTTGTGTGTGTGTGTGTGTATTATACTTGTTCCTGTGAATAAACATTCCATTGCATGGAAATACTTATCGCTGCATTTTTATTGGAATGTCAAATTTATACGGTTAATATACACCACTAAATAAAGTTATTTCCAAAGAAATTATTTGCATAAATATAATTCATGTATATTATATACTTTTTCGTCATTTGATAACAAACCGTTTAATATACCTACGTATATAGAGGACGGTATACAAAATAGTGAAACATTTAAAAATATTCATAACTTTCTTGTTTTCAATATATTTTTACATCGCGTTTTAGAGTATCCTAGGTAAATTGAAAATGTCAAGCTACAATGCAAAAACAAAAATACAAATTAAAATGATAAAATTGTACAATTCAACTGAGAGGTTTATAATTTCAACAAAAAGAAATTTTGGTAGCTGAATAATTTCAAAAATTCAGAATTTAAATGTCCTCCTCATTCGTCCTTTTGTTGGCTTATTTAAAGTAGTTTGTATATTTGAATTTGTCTGTCTGTCCGTCTGTCTCTCTCACTTTCTTGGTGCGATATAAATACCCCTCACACACAGTTTAATCTCTAACCCTGTGTAGCGCAAAGGAACTTGGAAAAGTGGTAATAGAAGCTTTTATCTTGATAATGTCTTACCCTTTCTCACCATGTCCACTTCTCCCTTATTTGTTTTTATTTTTATTTTGACATCATCTACCAACAATTTAGTCCTAGAAATTGCGGATAACTGGAGACCTGGGAGTTGTTTACCAAATTAAGTGTAACTTTAAAGATTGTCACGAGTAAACTGAATTAGAAGAAGAGACTCATACGATAGCGATATGCTATTATCATAATTCTCAGATTAGTTTTTACACTAAAATTGGTTATCTACAAGATACGCACTCCCGAATTTTTCAGCTTTTTAAAATTTTTTATTTTTTATTTTAAAGAAATGCTCCCTTAGCCAGCCGCGTGCGGTCTTTTGATCTGATTTTTCAGGAAAATAAACTTGTTGTTTTTCATTTGAATTCTTAGATATGATTAAGGCTTTGACCGGTGCATAACATGCGTTTGCTGATGAAAATATTTTCAAGACTGGTAATAATATACTTGCCATACTGTTGTGAGGATTGAGACATAACTATTACTGTTCATCGGTTAGGTATATAACAAATAGTTGGATTCGTACATTTTCTAATAGTATTAGTATCATATAAAATGGAAACAGCCTCGTCCAGGATTTGAACTCGTCTCGACATCTCCATTTCATACGACGGTAACCATCCCACATACGCCTTCAACAATACTCAAAAGAACGCAGACCATCGGAGGGAGAATTGAGACTACATCACTTTTAAGATCAGTTAGAATACTTAGAAGAATCCTGAAGATCCGAGGAGACTTGCTGTCACACGGACAGTGAAGAATTACCAGTTAAAAATTAGCTAGTTTAGTGAAATATATCACTTATTAGAACTAAGCCTATTCTAGTAGTGACCATCCCAAGCGAAGTTTAACAGGTTTGAATTCAGAGTTTTTCTTCTTCTAGACTAGTTGCCTCACCAGGATTAAAGAACCCTGTCTGCCCTACTACTTACCTATAGCTGGAGGGGAGTAGTTAGATTCATGCATTTCCTAAGGGTATTAGTTGTGCCTACTTTATGTTTCGTCGTTCTGGGTAGACAATTGGTAAGGGGACATTTTTAATTTTTAGTTTTTTTTTTGTAAAAACAAATCCAATTGTTCACTAATTCAACAGACAATAAAGAAATTAAATAAAATGTTGGTCATGTAAGGACTTATTTTTTCTAACAAAATATATTATTCTTTTATTCAGTGTAACTCAAAAACTTTTTAAGAAAAGTGTTATGAGTAATTGAAAGTTACTTCCACTGTTTTATTATTACCTCTCCTTTGTGTAAATCTTTAACTTTCTGAAAGTATATAAACTCCCAAGAACTGTATTCTAAGTAGAATAAAGCTTTCTCAAGCCCAGCCGCGTGTGTGTTCATTTATTATTACAAAAAGAAATAAACTGTTCACAAAATAAACGAATAATTTTATTTCAATTAACATGAAAAAATTCCCACCTACAAATAAGGACACATTTAATTCTTAGTCTCTTTTTATTGTTACATTTTTAGGGGTAAAGAAGAAAATAGATTGAAGGAATATATATTTTATAACTTTATCTCTACAAGCTTTTTTTCTCATTTTGTTTATATCTTATTTATGTTTACTGCTTGGGTTTAAAAATACAACTTAATTTATTCATCAGAAGAACCCAACCAAAGTAGTAAACATAAATTAAAGATAAACAAAAGAAAAAAAAAGGGATGGGAGTTGAAGACAGCTGTCATAATTACAAATTACTTTTGCCTGATAAGCGTATGGAAAACCAATCTTTACTTTCAAAAGGAACAGTTTATATTTAAAGACTAAAGTTTATACTAATTAAAATAACAGATAGAGAAATAAAAATAATTCTTGACCAAACAAGTGTATATTTAAAATTAGTAACCTATATGTTTTAGTTCTCCGGAGGAAGGTGTAACTTGAACACTAAAACCGTGGTAGAGAGAAAAAAGATTTTCTACAACTAATATATATATATATAATAAATGTGTGACAGTCACCTCTCTGATATCGATCTTGGTATCACCTCTAATTCACATATGGAGAATCTTGTCATTATTAGCACTTTTCTACACAATTTTCGTGCTCCGCCGGCAGCTTCGAAATATCACGATAGATGTCTATCGTAAAACACAATTTGCTCTGTGCCGGGGCGCATAAAATGCGACTGTGTAGATGTCATAACGACACACTGCTACTGCGACGACAACAAGTTCGCTCTTGTCGTTCTATTTTTGGAATGTCGATCACGTGGGCCCGCGCGTACCAAGCAGCATTGTAGAGTGACAGCGAGGCGGCAGATGCAGGAAATATGGCGCGCCTTTTCCACCGCATCCCGTTCCCCCCACCCAATCGCTCGTTTGTTGCCTTCCGGATTTTTGAGGTCTGCCTTCTTTTCTTCAGTTCGTTATTTCGTTTTGCGTTCAAGGCTCATTAAAGTCAGTTTCATTTGGATCAGGATCCTTTATTTTTCGATTTCTTATTTTTGTTTTTCACTTTTATTTTTGTTTATCTCATTTATTTTTTTGTTTATTTTATATGTTTTTTTTTATTTTCTTAATTATTTTACTTATCTTTTTATCTATCTATTTATTTATCTGTTTGTTTGATCTGATATTTTACTTTTATTTTTTACTCATTTTTTAATCTTATTTTTAAAATCTTTTTTTATTTCATCTTATTATGTTATCTTATTTATCTTATTACTTTATCTTTTTATTCTTTTATTTATTTACTTATCTTTTTATCGTTTTATTTATTATTTTTCTATTTGTTTTATCTGAGATTTTTGCTTTTAGTTTTTTACTCATTTTTTTCTGATCTTATTTATTTATTTTCCTTTTTTTATATTATTTACTCCGCTTTTTTCTAGTCGCTCTCTGTGCTACATTTGTTATGTTTGCTTGTGTTTTTCATTCTTTTTCTAATTTCTTATATTCTCTTTCTCTTATTATTCATGTACAGTAGTACCTTAATTTCCACTCGTCACTCAATTTCCTCGTATATCAAATCAATTTTCCCCATTGAAATAAACCGAAATGGCATTAATCCGTTTCAGCCCTCTTAGAAAAACAACAATTTTTTTTTGTTAGGACTGTTTTATATAAAAACATAATAAAATAGAATGTACGGAATTATGTGCTGTAATATGTTTTAATGTGATTTTTTATAACATTTTTCTTTGGCGTAATATAAATTTTTTTGTGAATTTATTAACTGTAGCGTATGTAAAGATTTTTTGGACCATATGACCTTTAGGCACCCCTTTTAGATCTCGATTAAGAAAGGACATGTTTTTCATTTACACTGGCAATATCCGATTGTTTTAACAGGACGAGGTCGGCTCAGACCGGGCGATCTACAGGTTCGCTCACTCTGCTTTCTCTGCCGCGTCTACCTAACCAACTCACGTCTAATCGGGCGTTTTCCAAGTGATCAAGTACAAAGGTTATTACCCGTCAATAATCAATCAATGGAGGCGTGTGATGTAATGGCTAGAGTTGTAGGAAATGGATTCATTGGCCCGAGTTCAAATCCTAGACAAGGCTGTATACATTTCAAATAGTGCTAATACCCTTGCGAAAGGTATCCAACTGCTTTCCCTCCAGTTATGTGTAAATAGTAGGACAGACTAAACACTTTAACCTTGTTTAGGCAATCAGTCTAGGAGAAGGATAACTCTGAATTTAAACATGTTAAACTCCACCTAAAAATTGACCTTGTGTTACATCCCGCTCGTGTGGAGGTGTTAGTGAATATGTACCCATCAATAACTGTCGAGTGACTTTCTACTGGACTCCATCATTCTGAATCTAACGGACCCTATTCAAAATATTCTAACTACAGGTACGTACATAAATAATGAACTGATTATGAACAAGAACACCTTTAAAATTCGTATGTTCATTTGCGGGTAAGATTTGTTTAAAAGAAATTATCTTGATATTTGCTTCTTCAGCAAACAAAAAATACAACTAAAACCACACACCACACCTTATCCTTGCTTTTAAATGATGCCTTTGAAGGATAATATTTTTGTCGGTTTTTTCCAATGACTGCTAATTGAAAATCGATCACTTCTAATCTTGTGCAGAAAACACGCTTCTTTCATTTTTTTTTTCTGATAGAGCTTTTATTTCAACAACCCAACCTATCATTCCGTCACAGGGAGAGACCGACTCAGAGCAAGCGACCCACAGGTTTGCTCACTCTGGATTCTCACTGTGCATCTATCTAACTATCAACGCCTAATCGAACGTTTTCAAGGAGCCAACTAAAAAGGTTATCACCCGTCAGTAATTATCGAGTAGCTTTCCATAGGACTTCGTCATTCTGAATCTAATGAACCCTATTCAAAATATTCTAACTACAGGTATGTACATAAATCATAAGCTATGAATTATGTAACAAGAACACCTTTAAAATGTGCATGTTTATTTGCAGGTAAGATTTCTTTAAAAAAAATTGTCTTGATATTTATTTCTTTAGTTTCTTCAACAAACAAAAAAACACAACAAAAACCACTCCCATATTGCTTTTAAATTGCCTTTGAAAGATAATATTTTTCTGTCGGTTCTTCCAATAACTGCTAATTGAAAATCGATCACTTTTTCTAATCTTGTGAGGAAAACACGCTGCTATCAATTTTTTGGGCTGTTCAATATACATCTGTCTCTATTTTTGGATGTGCATCTGGTGACGTAAAGAAACTGGATGAGGATGTGATATATATAGAGAGAAAGAGGGTGAAGCAAAACGGAAGAGAGAGGGGGGATTAGAGAGAAAAAAAGAAAGAGGCAAGGGAAATTAAAATCTGTCATTGCGGAAGGAAGGTGTCAATCACTGGAAATTATCATTGTAGTAATTATTAATAGGAAAAATTAATTAATTTCCAAATCAAATTGAACTACATAGAACAGTTTGCTTAGGAAAAAGACAAGTGTTGAGGTTTGTTGCTATAATCTGTGAATAGAAGACCCAACGTTTACAGAATAGATATAAAAATATAGAGTTATAAAAGAATAGATAGATACGGAATTAAGAAAGAAAGAAAGGGTGAAGGTAGGAAATAAGTATGGAAAAGAAAGAAAGAAATAGATGTGAAAGAGAGAAAGAAAGAAGGTAGGAAATAAGGATGAAAAAGAAAGAAAGAAAGAAATAGATATGAAAGAAAGAAAGAAAGAAAGGGTGAAGGTAGGAAATAAGGAAGGAAAAGAAAGAAAGAAATAGATGTGAGAGAAAGAAAGAAAGAAAGGGTGAAGGTAGAAAATAAGGTAAGAAAAGAAAGAAAGAAATATATGTGAAAGAAAGAAATACTGATGTATAAGAAAGAAAGAAGGCGCCTTAAAAAAGAAATGCCGAGGGAATACATTCAGTTTTTATACTGGCCACTGTATGAGCTTCGGTTTGTGTGTGGCTCCTCATAATAATCGGACTTTATGTTCGCCTGAAATGGTGGGAGGTAATATATATATATATATATATATATATATATATATATATATATATATATAATACAAGGTGTGTCAAAAAGGTATCGAGATTTGACACACCATGTATTCTGATAAAATGAATGTTCCATTCAATGTTCATTGGTATCTGGTAAATATAGTTTCAATCTCGGTACCGAACGCATGCCTGCATGTATACAAACATAAACACACGTACAAACGCGTATATATATAATATATATTATATATATATATATATATATATATATACTGTGACTAATTATTCAATCTTAAAATGTAATTGCTTTCCACCTTATGTTCGTCCTTAAAAAGTTGAACAAACCGTGTTCATAAATAAACTTCTATACCAAATTAATAATCAGTTTTTTTGAGTATAGACACAAAACAGGAAACGAGTTTATTAAAGAGATAAAATAGAAAAAAGACTTCCCGCTTTTTCTCTCAATAAGAAAAAAAAATCCATTTAAATTTTTATGTTTCTATTTAGTTTTCATTAAATAAAACCGGAAATTTAATTAAAATTACAATTTATAGTTTTCTGTTGCTTTACCATGGTAACAAATAAAATTTGTTTTGATAGAAGGAAAATGATTCAGTAAAAATAGCCGTTGCGGCTTTTCGGATGGTACAGTTGTAATCTAGTAAACAATTTAAATAGAAAAGATGTATCGGGTGGGGCTGTTAATGTAATGATATTGGTTCAATGTATTTCATGAAGGATAAACAAAAAAGCTATTCTGTAGAATCTTTTCTGGTTTCCTCTACTTAAATAATACCCTCGAGAGACACACAGATCAATTTTTAATACCTGTAAACAAAGTTAGGTTCAAAGATCTTAGACATAAGAATTAGGTGCGTTACCTTTCAAAAGTACGACTTAATATTACATCTCAAAATACAGTTACATATAAACGAACAAACACAAATATGCACGCACGCACGCACGCATTTGCAAATTAATTGAAACAAAACGAATAATTCCCTTATCAGTCTGCGATCTCTCTTTAAGGTTTTCCAGTGCGTTAGTGTAGCTTTGCAAGTTTCATACGGTTACTTCGAGTAACGTCCATCGCAGAGAATCACCGTAGATCAACCAATCAACAGTTAAGACAATAGTTTCAGGTATGAAAAATCACATGACGAAGAAACCAACCAAAGGCAAATCTACAGAATATATAAATCTTATCCAACTTGTGTAAATTAATTAGAACAGACAAATAATTCCGATATTATAATAATATCCGCGATCTCTCTGTAAGACTTGCTAATGTGTTCGTGTGGCTTTGCAGATTTCACACGGTTACTTTGAGTAACATCCAACGCAGAAAATGACCGTAGGACAACTAATCGCTAGTCGAGACAATAGTTTCTGGGCATAATAAAAATCCGATGTAATCACAGATGACGCATTAATATTCTAGGCCAAAGTAATTTACTCATACACCCCGAAAATAGATTTATATTAATTTATACCACAGCTAATTACCTAATCTGATGAAAAAAATAGAAATCGACTTCACCGTGTCACTCCAGTGGGTCTAAAATTGACCCTATTGTGAAAGAAAGAAAACTAATATATGGATCTTACCAAAGAGCTGAAAAAGCTGGGGAACATGAAAAAGTGAAAGTGATACCAATTGTAGTTGGCGCCCATAAAATGGTCCTCAAATGCCTAGAAAAGAGACTGGGGGGGGGGCTCGAGATCAGAGGAAGTATAGAGTCTATCCAGACCACAGCACTGTTAAAATCAGCTATAATACCCAGAAGAGTTCTGGAGACCTTTTGTGAATTGCAAGGAGTAAAATAATAATTGAAAATTAATATAGCTTCATGCATTAAATTGCACACTATTTATAGCGAGTGTTTCAATTAATTTTCACAAGGGTATATAAGTTAGGGTAGCGAAGACAATAACTTAACGGCGCTTGGTAACTGATATTTTGAAAATCGCATAGGCGTGAAATCCTCAGTAACCAAGCGATGCTGACTTTATGCCTTCGCTACTGTAACTTTGATATAAATGCATTATCAATGATATTGAAAAATCGTTAACTACAAATATAGCAAACAATATTATCAATATTCATTAATATTACCAGATGCAAAAACATTCTCACCGGTCTAGTGCTAGTGGATAGGGCATATACCCTCTCGCAGTTCGGCTGATACCGACAATAAATCACTCAACCAACTTATATATATAATGTATCGTCTAATGGTTAGAGTCGTAGGAAAAAAGACTCGTAGACCTCTGTTCAATTCATGTTTAATGTATAAAGCTTCTAGTATTACCGAATATCTAATTACCGAAATATTATAACGGAAAATACGCACATTCTGCACAAAGAAAAAAATAAACAAAAATTCCAAATACTAGAAGCTTTATACATCAAACAATACAAACCATCCTTAAATAGAATTAACTTTCAATGCAGTACTCACATTTTAAAATGCCTATAACACATCACCCCTGATGATGGCACTTCGAAGTGCCGAAAGTACTCGGGATATGAACTTCGGTGGACTAATCCACGAATTCCATCCAAATATTAAAAGGTTGGCCAGAAAGCTTGAAAAGATCACCAATAAAATCGTTAAACAGGAGACCTGCCTTTTGTTTAATTATACACACACACACACACACACACACACACATATATATATATATATATATTATATATATATATATATATATATATATATATATATATATAATGTGTATTTCGATAGCAGATTCTCTTCTAGGAATGTTCTATTAAACAAGGGAGACCAAAATCTGTTTAGCGTTTTTATCAACTTTTCCTTTTGGCGGTCAAAATGTCGAAACTGATGTCATAGGCTGTTTATATATATATATATATATATATATATATATATGCCGTTAGAAAATAAATTTATTTCGACTTTATAGACTTGCCAGTTCTATTTTTGTTGATTTTTTCTTTAATATATCACCGTCAATCTGGTATTAATGGAATAAAGTAAAAAAAGAAAGAAACGGGAAAATCAAACCAATCAGACCGACGGTGAAATATTAGAGACATAGATTAACAAAGATAGAATTGATGAGACTGTAAAGTCGAAATAAATTTATTTTATTTTATTTATTTATTCATTTATTTATTTATGATACTCCGTATATGTAAAAGTATATACATGAATCTTTATATGTACGATTATGTTCTCAAATTTTGGTTGAATCCTATCGAAGTAACACTTGATATTAATCACTTTTATCTATCTATCTATCTATCTCTCTCTATATATACATATATATATATATATATATATATATATATATATATATATATATATAATCAAAATTGAAAATCTACTGAGAAAATTACAATAATAATAGAATTACACGAAGATAGATGGATAGACCACTTACAATCACTAAATCCATTTAACATGATACATAATGCTACATCTTTGAAATAGGCTAGACATAATTGGGTTGACACATAAACACCTAAATAAATATTCCAAGCAATCCAGACTAATTTGAAACACATTCCTTCCAGGCTTAAGATATACTTCCCTAATGGAAAACTCATTAGCCAGGTGTCCTTACTACAGGTATATGAAGGTCAGTGGAAGACACTTTTAAATCTGAAGATAATTATCATTCTACAAATTGATATACTGCATCACCAATGAATTTATCTCCCAAAAAGAACGTTTTTTTTTTTCTGACGATAATCAAGTTGAAACTAAACCAAATCATAAAAAATTCATATATTATTCTATCATTTTTCTTATATATATATATTCGAATCGCACACGGGGCGGTCTTCGTATCTATAGCTCTGCTGATGAGGCCTAATAGGCCGAAATGTACATACAGAGATTGATTTTTCTCGATTTGTTTAGCCTTACATTTAAAATAGGTAATCCCGCCTAATTAATTAATTATTAATTAATTAACTTTCAAAATTAGGTTCGACTTCAATTAAGCACATATTCTCCCAAATATTGTCGGCTGAAAATAGCATATAAACATCGTCTGTTTGTTTACTTCTCATATATATATATATATATATATATATATATATATATATATATATATGGGTGATTTTCTTTATTTTATGTTATTTCATGTCCTCCTTCTGCATGACTATGCTGGACCACACACAAGCATCAGAAGAAGAGATAAAATCGCCTCATTCGGGTGGACAACTTTCCCATCTCGTCCATACTCACTAGATTTAGCGCCTTCAAACTATTATCTCTTCGGTCCCATTAAAGGAGTTTGATATGCAAACATTATTTCAGTGACAAGCAAATAAAATCTGTAATGAAGAAGGGACGAGGAAGTAAATTTTGTAGTGAAGAAGTGGCTCAAAGAACAGTCAACAGAATTTTACGGGGCAGGGATAAATGCCTTCATTCGAAGTTGGAACATTGCTATTGAGAGAAACGGTGACTATATGGAGAAGGAGAGATGTGATCCACAGAAGACCAGCTTCATTCTGATGTATAATACGTGTTCCTATGTTGTTAATTATACATGTTCTAAACAAACTGGCATTACTTTTGACTCACCCCGTATATATATATATATATATATATATAAGAGAGAGAGAGAGAGAGAGAGAGAGATAGGGGGGGAGTGCTATATTCATAATAGTGCTTAATATCGTGGATAGAACATATATATCTAAGTTAGGATTGCGGAGACATGAAGTTAACGACACATGGTTACTGCGATTCTCAAACCAAATTTGGAAACTTAAATCTTTTTAGTGAACTAAATACATAAGTGTATTTGAAGCTCGCTCGTATCTAAAATTTTAAGCCTGAAAAGAAAGCTAAAATTCAGCCAGTAACAGCTCATGAAAAACACGTGAGTCAAAGTATAACTATATATATGTATCCATTCGTGGTTTTAATATGTATATATATAAATATGTGTGTGTGTTTGCACGTGATTATCGGTGGTTTTAGAATCGCATAGGCGAGAAACTGTCAGTAACCAGGCGTTGTGGACTTCATGTATACGCTACCCTAATGCATACTCACGCGCGTGCGCACACACACACACACACACACGCATATATATATATATTATCATTTTATTATTTTACCATTAATTAATGTTAAAGTAAGCGTAAACTTATAGTAGCGACTATTTGTAATTATAAACAGGGATAATTTACTTTCTCTTTTTCTCTCTCTCATACTCTCTTTCATTATCTATCTTTCCATCTCTCTTTCACTCACATTCACTTTCACATTCTCTCTCTCTCTCTCTCTCTCTCTCTCTCTCTCTCTCTCTCTCTCTCCTCTCTCTCTCTCTCTCTCTCTCTCTCTCTCTCATACTCTATCTCTTTCTCTTTTTCTCTCGGTATCTCTCTTCTTTCTTTCTTTCTCATTTAATTACACATTCTCTCCCCCCCCCTCTCTCTCTCTCTCTCTCTCTCTCTCTCTCTCTCTCTCTCTCTCTCTCTCTCTCTCTTATATTACTTTTATTTTTAAACTTTATATTAAAAAATTAATGATTGCAAAAATTTAGGCTGTCATAAAATCTCGAAGAGAACAATTAATTATTAATTTAAAGTTTTTTTGACAATGAATTCCATAATATTTTTCCTCAATATTGGTTTATTTCATATTTTCTCTGCATGGATCAGAGAGACATTTTTTCTGGTTCGTTTATGAATATGTTATGAAGACAGAATATAAGCTGTCAAAGAAAAATATGTTTTGCATATTATCTGTTATTAGTTTATTCACTGTTAAATACAAATCTAACAGAACCACTTCTAAGTGTGTTAATTCTATGATGTTTGCCAAGTGTAGTACATAACTGTGAAGCCCAATGTCGAAAAACAGCCTCGGCCACAGATGTAGGTGCTGTAACTTCAGGGGCACAACACTTACAGTCTTTCGATACTGAAATGCCGATACATATAGTACATAACGTATCTCACATCCTTCCCTTACATGAACAATTCATTTCTGGTAATAAATTCATTGGAATTCAGATGACGTTAGTCTACTAGCGAAACAAGTCTATCTTTTCATACAAACAGTCTTCATTCCAAAACACACACACACACAACACACACACACACACACACACACACACATATATATATATATATATATATAATATATATAATCAAAATGCAAGAGTAAAGAAAAATAAGGTAATAATGGTGTTTTGTGTTAACTTTTGATTTATTCTTAATATTTCGATATAAAGATCTCTTCGTCAGACGATTTCTGAAAGTCTGGAGTTGTTGCTCGGAATGGTCCATACTCTTTGTGTCTTATATCTTCCAAATTCTCTGTATGTGTGTGTATGTGTGAGTCTCTGTGTGTTTATATATATATATATATATATATATATATATATATATATACCAATCGTGCGACAATGGCTTGTTCTATTAGTCTAAGCATATCCTTTCAAAGAACAGGTAAACGGACAGAAGAGACACATTTCTCAGCGATCTTTTGTTGTTGCTAGGAAAGGTCAACTTATATTTCTATAAGAAAGCTGTTTCATTGTACACATTAAGATAAAGGTCACACGATGTTGTCGGGTTTTGGGGAATTGGGATTTCTGTAAAGGCTAAGTTGTAAACAAGGAAAAAATATTGATGTATAAAATACCCACATTGTAAATCATCCTTTTAAGAGGTTAGTGTGATTCAGAATCTGTTTCCTCCTATGCTGTTATTGCAGGAAAGCTTTTTATATTTTCAAAGAGTGAGTTAAAGGTTTTTTTTTCAATATTTCAAGTAACCTGGTAGAATCAAAAGTTTTTTCTTATTTTCATTGATGATTTTTAGGAACCTGTATCTCCAGGCTATTGTTAAAATCCTTGTCGTCATTGTAGGAGTTCAGTTGTTTTGTCGTTCGCGAAATCCAGTTTGTAATCCTAATCTCTAGTGAGCTGGTAAGTCTGTAGTTAGCCTTGTAATTTGTATAAGTCTAAGTCTGTAGTATTTCTTTGGTGATAATCAAAGTGTGTAATGTTCCTTGTAATATGCATATGTCCAAAAGATAGGTTTTTATGGCTGAAAGTTCAGTAAGCATTTTATTTGAGGACAGTTTCGAACGATCTTAAATGCTTTCTCTACACATCTCTCGTTGGCCAATTTTTACCGGAAGTGCCTACTGTTTTTGGGAAAGTTCGTAAATAGGAGTGATGATATTTTGTACAGCTTATAACCAAGTTAGTCCAACAGCTATATCATTAATTTCTTGTCCAATCATTACTGAATCCTTTAATCTTTATTTACATATATAGATTATAAACATGGTGTAATAATGGTTATCGTCGTAAGAAACAGACTCGGCGACCCGAGTTCAAATCTTGGAAGTGGCTATTTGCATCTTACTTGGCACCCTTGTGTCCAACTATTTTTATCCACCTATGGGTAGATAGTAGGGAAGACTGTGCTCAATGGGCGCAAGATTCCTTGTTCGATACCGGCCCTCGCCAACCCAGCTGTGAGGAGCTGATGGAAGGTGTGGCGCTCCACCTCAGACGCCAATTACAATATCCTCGGTCTAGCGCTAGTGAAAAGGGGATAGACTCCCCTCGCTGTCTGGTTGATACCGACTTTAGGCCACCAGACGACTTTACTTTTTTTTAAATTTTCACATATGTTCGGGATATTGTTCTAATTTTATTTTATTTTATTTTTGTGTGTGTTAAACAGGACCTTACTCAAAATTGAACATGTATTGTAAAAATATATTAAAGTTCGAAAATAATTACACACCTTTATGTATATCTATGAACTCTTTTACTCGCAGAGTTTCTACATGGTAGAGTTTGGTGATAATCATATCCATTTGATTGTATTTGGATGTTCTAGTAAAAATGACACTGGTGATTTTTGATGGGTTCTTAAAGTTAAATGATAATTTCAAATATTTTACACTACATTAAAAATGAATGGGCTCCCATGTTCGTAATGTAACGAGGTGTATTTACAAAAAGTGCTTGATCATCTATGAAATATAGTTTTTGCGCTTGATCATGAGAACAATTTTTTTTTTTTATTTATTATTTATCACTTTCTTAAATTTTCCTGCAGTTAATAAATACTGTTGTGTTAAACAGGATGACTTAATCAGTAGAACGCTGTGTCAGCCATTTTAAAGATCATATTTTATTCTATTTCCCTGCTTAGGTTCTGTACTTGAAGAAAACACTTAACTCTCTCTCTCTTCAGGTTAGCCATAAAATTTAATGCGTTCATGAATACTGTTTTAACGAAAGACTTCAATTTGGAAACATTTAATCACACACTCAAGAGATAATATTTGATTTAATGGATACCATGCGATAGAGACTTTAGGGTTTGGTTTTTAAGAAAGGCATGCGTATTGATGACTCATTCTTCTTCTTAAGCTCAAGGCAGAAAATGTCGAAGAACTGGAAGACAATTTATTTAAAAAGAAACGGCAGATAATCATGAGAAATATCTGATGAAAGACTATGAGAAAAGAAAGAAAATTCAGGAACGTTAGTTGGTTCTGTTGGAATATTTCTGCTATACGTTGTGTGCTTAAGGTCACACCTTAAATGTATAGACTCTTCAAGGCCGCGTGGACTGAATGGGCTATTCAACACGCTTGAATACGTATTATGTTAAATATTTAAATGTCTTGGTCGAGAGTCGTTCAGTTGCTCGTGCTTACCACTGAGGAACACAATGATCATAGGATTCAAGGTAGACGGGCCAACGGAAAAGCATTACAGGATACTACGCAACTATGATCAAACATAATGTCAAAGGGATCTCCATTGTTAAGTGCTCTCACCTGCAGCCTAAAAATTGACACAAGAATCATAACAGCTTGGTGTCATTGAGTACCTAAATAAGGAAAATGGAATCTTCTGTTTTTTCTATAAATAAAATTTGATGAGATCTCGGAGGTAAAACAACGAGATCTCAAAGGACTTGGTAATGTAAC